>OX465580.1:112835070-113162242 GCA_950022655.1 Alentia gelatinosa
CTGGAAGAAGGTGAGTATTTCGGACCAAAATATTTCTGAACAGATTAGATTTAGATACTCCTCCACGCTAACCATAGCACTGTCAGCTGCTTTATTAATTTTGGTTTGCTACGCAACCTCCCTCCGTTTTCCCTCGTGAAATAACTCCGCAACCAAAATAAAACCCATAGCATACTTTAGGTGTCTACCGATCTTGATGCAGTTACTTCTTATTACTATATGCCCATACCGAATATACGGAAAATACGCACCGTTTCGCCACATGATGTAGAAATACAGTGCGGAACACTGGTCCGTACACGTCAGTTAAAATATTAGTTAGAATATTAGTTATTAGCCAAATTAAGTTCATAAATTTATTGATTTTGGGGTATATAATAAATATAAAACGACCCACCCTGCTTGTACAAGTTACAAATTCGATGATAACTTACGGTACGTATGGAACTCGGCCTAGCCGCTTCGTTCCGTACGAACCGTAAATTATCATCTCGTTTTATAGCTTGTACAGAATGGTCAGGTCGTTTTAAATAGGTATGCTCTTCCATATCGACTATATCACTGTAAAACGTGTCCCAGGTGACAGAGAGGCTCTATCTAAAAACATTATGTGAAATGTTCCCGGCGCAATGCACGGAGTGTATGAAGCGTTGGCTTCGCTATTCTCAGCTGTATCAAGTGATATCGAAGTATCTCCACGTTGGATATTTAAGCACTGATGTCGGCCGACGAATGGATATCACTGGTTTTGAGTGAAGAATGCTGACTGTCGCTGTCTGAGCATTATGAGTCGAGAGCCATCGATGGTATATATTTTCTGCTTTTATTGCACAGTATCCTATTTACTGTGGTTCTGTGGCCTCTGGAAAAGATTATTCTATTTGAACAAGACGCTTTTAACAATGAACATGTAGTACGGCCTTTATTGTGCCGTCCCAGTGTACCTCGCAATGTATGGATCATCATGATTCTCACAGGATAACACCTCATAAGCTGCCCTGTACAGCTCTTCACAGCAATGCCGGGAGGCACTCTATCTACATCCCCCATGACTGACTCTACACATTAATGCCATGACCAACATTGCATATATATATATATATATATATATATATATATATATATATATATATATATATATATATATATATTCATGACCTCTTCTACACAGTCTTGCATGACTGTCTTTTCAGAGTCAGACATGTATTTCTCTTCACTAACATGACACAAGGCATGACCGACTCAAAAAACAAAAACTGGTTCTACCCGAACACACTATAAGTAACTGTACATAAACTTACAGGCATGCGGGGCAGACACTACAATGACTACACTGTGACTGGTTTAGACAATTTTGCATGGCCGGGTCTACATGCATTATTCTATGACATGCATTACTCTACAAAGACAAGCAGCACCACACAGACCTACAATTCTGGCTCTACACTGATGATGCCATGACCAGCTCCTCACAGACATGCCATGAGCAGCTCTACACAGACATGCCATGGCCAGCTAGAGAGCTATGCAGACATACCATGACATGCCATGACAAATTGAATGAGACAGAGGAAGATTCATTAGTTTTTTTATTTAAATACAGATGGCACCGTAATTAAAACGGGTCTGACACCTGGTGGTGTGGATCACATTTTCCTAAAGGTATTAGAACAAGGGGATGGAGATCGAGGTGCCACCACATGGTTATCGAGAATTTCAGACAAGTGATGCGAACCGCAGACGATGCGCCATGGTCTGAAGATCCGCGTAAAACGTAACGCTAAAGCCGTGATTTACGCTGCGATACAGCTATGCGATTGCGGTGCGATCCGCTAAATTTCAGGAGCAAGGTTAAGGCCCTCGGGTCGCTATTCTGCGATCCGCAAAAGTATCGAAAAAGTAGAGCAACGCCCCCCCTCCCCCCTCCAGGGGCCGTCAGTTGTCTGCAGACATACCAGGAGGCTGAGTGACCGCTGTCTGCTCTGTGGGCAGTGCCGCTCTCCGTGCACCTCCTCCATCGTGCTCCTCCTGGGTCAGTTGCCTGGAGGGCACCCAGGAGGACGCGAGTGTGGATTAGAGGGAGGGGGATGAACGGTGCTGCGTTTCCTGTGCTCCTGACCCGCAGCACGACCATCGGCATCTCCACGTCGATGGACAGTGTTGAGCATTTGCCCTCCCTTTAAATATAGAAACCTATGACTAGCATCCGTCTCGGGGAGTCTGTTATTAGCGTCCGTTACTAGCGTCTTATATTGGCGTCCTGCCATGTCTGCCTCTACTATAGGGAGACAAGGTGAACTCGCTAGAACCACAGATGTCAAAGTTTATTCTATTACGTATTCAGATCTGAAAAGCAAACCAATATTTGGCTTACTATATTCTAGAACAGATCTGTGTGTAAAATTATGTCAGTGGTATCCTGAGTAGTATATGGAAACTGAACTTTACGACTGGCGAAAGATTCCACACAATCAGACATCTACTACTGATCCTCGGGAAGAAGATACATAACACTTACAGCATGGAGTTGTCCCATTACACTAAGTCCATATAAGGAATAGAGTAGACCGAGTAGCCAATGACTGCATTCGCAGCAAACCCCAACCTTCACCCTGACCTCCTTACATGATATTTTCTAGCGCCTTGGGACAGTTCTACGGTCGAGAGTTGACCTCGAATCTTAGGGGCCACAACCACCCTCCTTAGTTTGACAATTTCAGTGGCCCATGTCTTCACTTATAACCTCTAAATATCTGAAGTCTCAAACTATTTAGAATTAGAGCGGTGGAAAGACGAAAAAACATAAAAAACGAAATTATATTCCTCTTGTTGATTGAAAGAACACTAGGCATATAGTTAGCCTATGATTTATTCAAGTATTTCTATATGAAACTGTACCTTGGTAATGGATTCTCGATGTGGATGTTGCTGTCTGTTTCAAGTATGACGGCTTATGCCGTATCAAACCGCCAGGGTAATGATAGTCATATACATCTATACAACGTAGTAACTTCTCCATTATCGCTCACATAAAATGGCGGCATTCAATGCTGGAATTTCCTACCAGATGGCGTAGAAGAATGTTTATATCTGACACGAAGACAAGGACGCTAACTTTATCAGCGGAAGAGATTGCCATTTATTATACTGATATCCGTCGTCCGTCACTCGGCCGACCCTCGTCCGACTCTAGCACAACCCTCGCCCGACACTTGCCCGTCACTCGCCCGTTATTTATTCATACAGAGCTAAGCTGTGTCTGCCATCAAGAGAATCCAAGTGAGCCATGCCGTATACAACGTATATCCTACGTCAGGGGTACGTCAGTGTAGCTTAACCGCCCATGTATTACCTTTCATTTCCTTTGCTAATTTACGCAGGGGCTCTTTACCGTTTTAGACAGGAAGTAATGCTAGGCGGATTTGCGCCGCAGTACAATTATATATAAGTGAGTATACTAAAGAATCCCAGAAATATGGATTTAAAATGGCTACAACCTGGCGGTTCTACCAACGCCTAGTGAACACCATATATGGACAGACCATCGTTAGGAATCAAGGCCTCTATTACAAACACCATTTGATCTACAGTAGGACCAAGATAATGGGATATAACCTACATCAATTACAATCAGTAGTGCACTATTATTAGGGGCCAATATACTGGGTTTCTTACTCCATTGAGATTCAATATCTTAAGTACTTATTACACCGAGAAAATCATGTTTACCATAAATATATTTCCCTGTGCAATTTGACCGTTAATGTTAGAGTCCATTTAGTAGGATAAATAGGTAGCTTGTGCTCCTATCTGCATAGACTATAAACTATAATTAAGCATAATACAAAAACTGCTCTTGCTGTCGTATGTTAGACAGAGGAAAGGTTATCGCATTTGGGCCGGCCGATGTAAATGCCCCCTGGGGTTAGATCGATGTCAGTAGTACCGAGCTAGACATCACGTTGACATTACATCCTATTTATATACCTACACCACCACAACATAGATGCCCACTAACCATTGTATCCCCCATGCAATGCTATGTATGTTCCGTTTCCGGACATCGCCAAGCCACTAGCTGATGTTTCCGAACATTGCCAACCTCCGTGTACTGAGAGGCGGAAGAAGGGTGTTCCCATCTCTCACCAGAGGGGGTAGCAGATTGGAGGTGGTGCCTGTACCTGGGGAGTCTTAGAGCATTGAGCATGCCCCAATTGGGAAAGTAGCTCCTCCTACCGGTTGTCAATGAAACTGAAAGAGCCGGTCGTCCCTGCCACTATACAGGGATGTTAGCTGCAGAAAAAAGGTGTTCATGTTCTGCTTCATAGAGACGGAGATAGCATGGAAAACATGCCGGTGTCAGCCAGGTATAGGGTTGAGGGTCCTAGGGGAGGTTTAAATCACTGTTTTATTGGCATGATTTAGGTACAATTGAGACTATCTTTGTTTTCCAAAAAGAAAAATAATTTGATATACATAACATGAGAACATGGATTTCCAATGAAAATTGATTAAGGAACCTTAACTGTTCAATACCTCCTCCCCATCTGAGTTTTACTTTCTGTCTCTATCTGTATCTGTCTGTCTGTTATTCAGTCTGCCTGGGTTTGTATCTCTCGTTTTGAGGCAAATCTTTAAATTCTATGACCATCCTTCATATATACTGCTCAAATATCACTAAACAAACAATATGCAATTTATTAAGAAAGTCATTAATTAATATGTTAACCTGAACCGGTTATAACCGGCTTTCTTTCTTGGAAGGAGAGGTACAGTTCTGATGATTCTAAAAGGTAGCCCTACACAACTTTTAATAATTATTCGCTCAGAAAAGAAAAGTCTCCCCACGAATTAAATGCCCCAATTTTCCTGCTGTCCCTCCGATTTGTACTTTCCATGGAAGTAATTCTAAGAAATGAATAATAACACTTAATACCTCTAATAAGATCAAATTTCACTATAAAGTATTGAACATCGGTTTAATTCAGTTATCTAATTTGGGAAGTATGGTATTAAGGTCCCTTTAAGGACAGGTGCCTGCTGCAGAACTACCCTTGTAAGGACGGGTGCTGGTGGCAGTGCATGTATACGGCTGGGGATCGGGAATTTGCGACTGGCAAACAATTCACACATTAATACTTCTTTGGAATAGAAATATCAAATATGATGGCATACCTATATCCTATGAAAGTTCAATGAATATTGCTCGGTTATTTTCTTGCTAAAACAATTATGTAAATACTGGAGAAATGAGGCCTTTATTAATAAGGCATCATGCGCCTTTAGTTTGGTGCTGCCTGGAGGCATCATGCGCCAATAGCACGCTAAGGCCTCTGGGCATCATGCGTCCTGAAAGTGTTTTGATAAATGGAAATTGGCGGGATAATGCAGACGCGGAAAGCAGCAAGTTATCCAACTAAATTCTCAGGAACCATGGGCCTGCTCAGTGTACGTAGGATCTATACTTGTAATGGCCTTCCAGGGTGCTAGAAACTTCAAGCTGTCCTTAAAAGAGGATAGCTTTTATATATTAAACCCCTCCAGTCTCCCTTCACCATTCATGTGCGCTGCACCTCCTACTACGAGCCCCCATAGCTTGGCCCCCGACAGGGACTGTTTCATTATTTATAACATTGTAGGATTCCTTAAGGCATTATTTTTTGACATTATGGTATGCTTTACCGCATTACTTCTAGCAATGGGGAATGCCTTCAAGCATTATTTCTAACAATGTAGATTACCGTAAGGCATTATTTCTTATATTGTAGAATGCCCTACGTCATCACCAGTTCATGGGATTAACCCCGCCATGGTAACCAGCGAAAAGTCAGCAGGAACCAGGAGACCCGCCGCTGGTTCGCCGCGTGGCTGGCGTTTTTCATTAAAAGCCTCAGTTCCCGCGAGACCACATTAACACGTGACCTCCCCCACCAATCTCACGAGAGGTCGGTCTCGCATCTGCGAGCAGAGGGCTTATTGATGTTCGGGTCTATTTTAGGAACTCCACGAGTACTATGACTGCCGCAAGACATCGTGAGATTTGTACCCCGAGATCACGTTAATAACGAGAGGTGACGTGAGACGACGGACAAACCTTTATCTAATCTCTGGTATTTCTTCCCCATAGACTTTATATTGAGAACTCGTACTCAACGCTTATTGTGTATTGTAAAAAGAAGTAGTCACTGGGAGGTGATGACATAAAACATTAGCCAATCAGTCAGTGATAGGGACAAAATAGAATCTGAACCAGTCTCGATCAGTAGCTACTGAAAATACGCAATGAGTTTTGGTTGCGGAGTGATCTCACAGGCAAACCCTCGTGAGCTTATGTAGCAAACCAAAACAGCTCTTTCTTAATACCATAAACCAAATGATATGTAAACCCCATAAAATTCAGATTAATTGTTCCGGATTTCTCATAGACAAAGACAGGTCTTTGTGGCCAGATCTACCAATGTATTATTGTACAGACACATGCAGTGTTTCTATGTTATCTTTACCACATACCAGTGCTATCATAGTGGCAATATGTGTGGTCTACCCACCAAATCAGAGTTGGAATACCAGAATACGATGCGACCACTGTATGTTCTCTGGAGATACATCTAAACAGGTATTATTCAAACCTATTACACTCATACACTCTCTTATCTAATGCTATAGAATACGTTGCTATATCGATGCTTGGCCAACTCCTCCGCGTATCTATGAAGCCAACTTCCCTTTTAGCCGAGAAGAACCAGCTGTATTGAGCTGGCCCTTATCTTTGATACGTACACGTGGTTAGGGCCGGTATATGCAGCAGCACAGGACCCAGGCCTCTCTACACACAGAACAGCTCTCACCACTAGGTGTCACTGCGGTTAACTACTACATGAGCAGCTCCTAGCGTCCCCTGGAGAACAACCCCGAACTAATGAGTGCACTCAGACAGCAGTGACACCTGTCGCCTTTAATGGACATCACTTTGTATTAACCCTGTGCGCCCGGGTGATGTTCCCAGGGGCTGTTTCAGGAATTAAGTACGTGGAATAGACGGGGCTCTGTGAAAAGCGCTATAGGGATCTGGTAGGTCAGGTTGAAAGATTACACATTTCCTTTGATGTTTGGAGCTGGAAAGACCTGCGAAAACGTCCTCCAATTATTTATATAACTAAGAGATCATATATATATAATTAAATAGGTTCACAGTAAACAGGTTTAGAAATTAATTTGGCAATTTTTATACTACAAAAGCGAATAGCAGGTTTGAGTTTTTCTCTCCGTGAGATTGTCACCTTTGTGGCACTTTCCTCCCCATCCATAGTTCTGTTCTGTCTGTCTCTATGCAGCGACAAGCAGATCTGACAGAATTTTAACATTTATATCTTGTAGGTAATTAATGGCGATATTATATGGGTAGGACCGGGCTGTATATGTATTTGATACGGCTATGGGTACAACAATAATATCAGGTCCGGAACCTATGACTACTGTTGGTTATATGGGGAAGAAACAAGTTGCCTAATATATCCCTACAAATAGAATATATGAAGAATGCAAGTGTTATGTTGCTTTTGAAATGATAAATCTTAAATGTGATAGATTTTACACGGAACCTTAAATATGTTAGTGACCTCACAGAATCGTCTTAGCTTGAGTGTTTGCACTAAATGTAAGAGCATGATTTAAAATGCATAGTCACTGGCCTCGCCACCATAGTGTTTGATCAATCATATTACAGGTTGCTATGCATTCGCACGTACGGTGGCGCAGAACAACAGAACATGTATACTGAAACGCAAGTCCCTGCAGTGACATGCCCAACAACTGCAATGCGCATGCCCAGACTGTTGCCATGGCAACTGGCGCCGATCTGGTGAAGGCAGCCATAGATGTGTATGAAGATGAATGGCACTCCGAAGGGGGGAGAGTGAATGGGGACTGTTCTGTGAGCAGCGAAATTTGGGACCCTGAGAATAAGAGAATTTTATAACAGTCGCTTTAGAAACCCGTTCATCTTAATGTTCCGATGATAAATTATTCAAAACATAATTCATATTCATTTGTTGCATAGTTATCAAAAGTAGAACATGACAGAAGTGACTGTAGGTTAACGTCATCTTGGTGGAGGTCTCGCCCATTGCCTGTCGTATTATGGTGCCTGTGCGATCACTCTTCACACAGAGGTTTAGTCTGACTTGCAAACTGCGCATGCGTGCTTTTGCGCATCTGCCTTCTTACGGCGGAAATTTTCCTTTTTCATGGGGTGCCAATTTTCGCAGAAACAAGGAGATGTGTTTAGTAGAAATGTGAGAAGGAGGAAAAGGTAGACAGGAAGGGAAAGTGGGAACAGAAAACAACTGTTACAAAAATATGTTAAGGATGAGAGGGGTGGGGTCAGGCAGAGGCAATGAGCAAAGTGATGAATCCTAAACAGGTCAAGACTACTATGGAATGAGTAATAGGAGGGCATAGGAAAGGAGAAAATATACCTGTAACAGAAATGGTGATGCGAGAGGTAGAGGAAAGGGACAAGGTAAGTTGGCGTAACTATTATGGTTACTGGTCAGAAATGTGATTTATTTAAAAGATCCGGATACCAGGAAGGACATGAAGAGGAAAGGAGAGGTCTTGAGTGTGGGAAGGGACACGGAGATTGGAGGGAAGGAATAGTAGATCTAGAACTGATGGGGCCATTAAGAACTGGGGGTAAGGGAAGTCTTGGATAGGACATGGGGTAAGGGGGTAGAAGGGGTTACGAGGAGCAGGGTAGAGGGAAGTATAGGGTCAAATTCAAGACGGGGAATCGTCATTGTTTTGACCCTTTCACTGCAGTGACATGCATACATGGGACCCCATAAAACATTGTCAAAGTTGTCGTTTCTGGTTAAGATGCCTGCATTAGGAGGGTTGTTACATGAGATATTGCCAGCAGTTTTGTCATGCCTCAGGGATAAAAAGCGCCATTCACCGATGGTGATTAGAATCCAAATTTGTAGGGTTAAGTTCTAATAAAGCAAAGGGAAACGCCTGGACTTCAATTGGTGGTGTTCTACACCGTAGCAACAGCCAGGGTAATATGACAGCGAGATTTATAAGATCAGGATCAGAAGAAAGCAGTCGAAGAGATGAACTTCGAACCCAGACCCTACAGTCCGCTGGCCAGCGCGCTACTGACTGGGCCACCCCGCCGCCCTCACTTTGGAGTGTTCCTCATGGCTGATGAGAAACGTCGAGGTCAAGTAAAGGTCAAAATGGCGACTTCCGGTGTACAATTGTCACGTGATGCCTATGTGAACACGAAACTGGTACCTGGTATCAGTGTCACAAATTAGTTGGTGGTTTACTTTGTTGTGTTATGTTTTTCTGCCAACAACCTCCGTGTGCGTCTAAAAGCTTAAGGTCCGGCGTCCACCTACTACGATATGACTCCGATATGGTCTACGATCGATGCACCTCCCGATAAAAAAAATCAAAATCGCTTCGGAAGGTCACCTAATATCAGGGCAGTTGACCACGTTTCTGCGATTAGACACCGATATATGCCCCGTACAATGCGTGGTGGATTGGCATGTCTAGACATATGTCTACGACTTTGCCCCTTCCCGATATGTCTCCGATATTGACTTTTTGTATCGGAGCCATATCGGGAGGTCTAAATTTCTATCGTAGTTGGGGGACGCCAGGCCTTACAGTTCTGCATGGGCACCTAGGTTACCTAGGTTCTATAATTCTCACGATTATGGCCACCGATTATGGCTTTTGGCAGCACCTGTTGACATTTTGCCAGTTTTCTTGAACATATTCGTCAGGTGGAAACGGGAATAAAGATTTCAGGTCGACGATTATTTATTCCCACATTAAGCAATCTGGCACGACCTGACGATTGTTAGCTTCACTAATAAATTCAAACCGGGTACATACAATACGCGGCGGGTCGCTGATTCCTACCGTGGGTCAGTAATATGTCTCCTCATTTACACTGCAGTCGTCAGAAAGTTTGTTCTGGGCCAACGATTATACGTCAAGAAAAAATCACCTAAATTACTTCGTCAAATAAAAGTAAGACAATATCATAAGAAATTATGCATTTGAGCCATTTGTATTTGATCAAGAATCGAATATCAAGAATGTTTCAATAAACCTAGAAAATAGATTTGATAGTTGTTCGGTATCATTAACAGGAATATTAATCAGGTTATAGAAATATATTGTGTAAACACATGGAAACTGATTATTTAATGAGACAGGCACCAGTTTCCCTAGTTTCAGGCTTATAGCGAGTGGAAGACCGAAATAGCGGCACCGGCAACTATGGTACACCGGAAGTCGCCATTTTATTTATTTACTACTTTTGATATTTACAAAAAGAAACGATAATAACTATTATAAATATTAATCTAATAACTTCAAATTGATTTCATTATCCCAAACCACCGCCTCCACCTTTTCATTCCACGAGTATCACCAGCAGTCCTTAGGAATTACTCCTGTATGGAAACGGTCTTTTACCACCATGGTATTTTCTAAGCATTCTGTTTGAACAGTCTTGTATGAACAGAGATAAAGACTCTATTCACAAAACACTATTTGCCATCGGCCACGATCAATCGGTCTCCTTTTAATGTGGACAAATTGTTTTAGCGTACGATCAATTTCCCCACTAGTTAAAAAGGGATAACCATTCGTTATTCATGCTCCAGTAAATCTAAAATCGATAGTTTTTGATCGAAAATACTACAGGAAATAGGAGTGTGTTCATCTTTTTGCTACCACAACATAGCGAACTACAGAACTGTTACGGAGGAACCGCTTAAATCAATATCAGTTGATATTTCTACTTTAACTGTCAGTCAACCCTTTAAAGACGGTGACACCTTGACAAAGGCGCATCAAAAATCGGGTGATGTATATTAATATATAACGGAGATGGGGTCAGGGGAAAAAAGTGGAAATATTTTTTCATGTGGAACTGCTTATCTAAAAGAGACCGAGAAAAGATGGGAAACACATGGGTCTCAGACATGGAATGGAGCTGCGAGTCTCTGATAATGATTCTTTGTGTGAATGAGGCTCAATTTATAATAAATTTGTTTTATACCAGAAAGAAAATATCTATCAGCTGGAAATGAAAACAAGGATCTACAAGGAAAAGTGGGAAACTACCATCTCAGTATATGACTCGAAGTATTCTTCACTTCTAATGTTCCATAATAACAGTAGGTCTTTTTTAGATTCACCATAGTAATGCCTTGCCTTATTTTCGATGCTTCGGAGTCAGCTAATAATGTTAAACCATTAACTAATGTTTAATTTTAACGTATCGGTGGGTATCGGCAACGCATTTGGCCGGGGAAACATGTGAAACTATTAACGGAAAATTATGAAATCTACAGGTGCCTTAGACTACATATCGGTAATACTACTTTGCAAAGATGGTGGGATTTTTTATCATAGATAAATGTTCCAAATCAATCATTTTATAATTTAATGTACGGATATCATTACACTTTAATAAATACAAATCTCATACTATACAGTGGGAGGTTGAATAATTCATGATCATACATGAAGACCCTTTACTGTACGCAAACGGGACCCATGGACGATATGGGTCAACTTTATTCAATACTTATGGACGACATTTGGTGAGGTAGAACAGTATTAGCTGAACGAGCTTGAATGTTCTTTAACAGTAACCCTCCTACGAGGCCTCCTTGTACCCTGTCCTCTCGTTTGCATAAGTTATTCAATCACTCCCAGATAGCACTACACTTTGATAAATACATCTCTGTTAGCATTGTAGTTTAGCACTGCATCTTAAAGACATATCGGATAATTCACCTTCAAAGTTAAAACCCATGCCTCTTTCCTGTAAATTAAATATGATGGTCCAAGTGTTAGCTAGTTTAAATACTAGATTTTGATTTACAGATCAATATTTCATAATTTGATATCTTAAAAAATGAGCAACATGAAACCAAAATCTATTGATATCATCAGTATTAGAAAATCACTGGGTGGCGCCACTCGGTATTGTAGGATATGCCTTTAATAGTAGTTTCTTTGAGAGGCAGTAGTTTCTATTGGGCATAAGCAATCGATCTTCTGACACACGCAGGTCCATACTCTGCGTTCTCACTGCGCTGCTGTACATTGGGTTCACTGCGCACGCGCGCCGCTGTGACTTGTGGGTAGGAATGTCATCATGAAGCGACGTCGGAGTGTTTGCTGACAACACAAATCACTCAGATTAGCGGCGTCCCCTCATGATGAAAGTACTCTCCAGGGGTCGCCACTAATGTTGCGATTTGCACCAGGGACGTTAAAACCACACCGGCGAGTAATGTATTATTACTGCGCCCGTATTCACTTCACAATCATTGTAGGCTAGGCAAGAAGTATCTTCTTCCAAATGTGGCTGCCGTGAGGCACTGTGCTTTCTCCTGGTCCAGAAATCAACAAAACTCTATTCTAAAGCCAGAGACACACCAAGCGAGAAACGCAGCAAGTTCCGTAATCGCCAACACAAAATGGCCTGTATGTGAGCTATCATTTCATATTTCACCTGATTTTTGCTTCCAAGATGCTAAATTATAGGCATGAGATATTCCTTTGAAATAATATCTCACATACACACCAATTTGTGTGGGCGATTCTGGAGATCGCTGCCTTCACTCGCTTGGTGTGTCCCCGGTATAAGGAAGTGCTCATTTTCATGTTATGTTCAGCTAGGCGTCGCAAGACGACTTGCCACAGTTGACATTAATTCTAAGCCTAGTTCGACGAGCTGAAACCCAGCTTACTCTAGGCGGGATCGCTAGCATTCGACATGATGGCTATTATCATTGTTAGGCCGACTAGTCCACACAGATCAGTGTATTGAGTTTGATATTAAGAGTTGACCCTTTGCCAGTTCTGGTGTCATATCGACTAGTCCGACATTAAACTCGAAACGCTTTTTCGGCTATCGGTCGATGTCGACAAGATATCACATGCGATCACAAGTTCGCCTCCTTTAGTGTGCACATATTTTCAATATCAAAATGGCGGAGATGGGGCTGGTTTAATAAAATGATATTCTGTATCATGCAAGAAAACATTTGATTGAGCATGAAGTGCCAATTTATGTTGACAATGTTCTGTTTGTGAATGCAACCGGAACCGTTTTCGTAGTACCTTACGTTCTGGTCGCTGATTGGTCAATCCTTTGACGATGTGTTAAACGGTATGTATGCCACTAGGAGCAGACGAATCACTGTATGTGAGGCACCGTGGCATACGGCTACAAAATGTGACTTCAGTCTATGGGATTTTATATAAGGGGAAAGTTAACACCTATGCCTACAGCATTCTACGTCCTGTGTATACTCACCTGTTTGTGTATGCCTATACATGGCTTCACGACAGGAGGCACTATATATTTCATCGCCATTGCTTCAGACTTGTTCAGCACGAGACCTTTATTCCTGCTATTGATCAGAGTCGGGGACACTGGAGTGCTCAGGCGTTCCAACGAGATATAAAACAGTCTGACGCGCCCCCTATTGATACATACCTCAATTGCCAGTCAGTGTCTGGCGAGAGAAACCTTTCTCTGGCTCCCAATGAAAGTTAGACACCTTTGACTCCCAGTAACTGGTAAGTTCAGCCTTTCTCTGGCATCCAATGATAGTCAATACAGATATATTCTGTGCCCAACTGATTCATAAATACTGTTATCTCCTATCACAAATAGACTGGTGAGTGCAGTCTGTCCCTGCTACCCACTGACAGGTGAGAACAGATTATTTTCTGCCTCCATCTAAGTAGTGAGAACAGCCTTTCTCTGCCTCCCAGTGGCTGGAAAAAAAGAATTTCCAGGAGGTCCGATTCTATTACGATCCGAAATATGGTGGCGGAAAAAAACCCCGGATCAGACAGGAAAGGAATTCACTGAGGCAGGACCTGTAATGTTACTGCCGCCAAAACTCAGTCTTATTTATCCCCAGCCTTCTTCAAAAGGGAGCTCGATAGCCAACAGTTCTATTACGCGAAGCCCTCTCATGGCCCTACTTTATATGCCTGACTCGGTCTATCAGAGGCCCCAGATTTAGACGGGCCATAGTGTACGCCACTCATTTTTCATGCCTGCCACCCCCAACCCTCCACAGGCAGCACAGCAGAAGTGCACGCCTGGGCCTTGATGTCCCCTTGACGGTTGAGCCGCCAGGGGGTGCTAGACGTGCCGCTAGACACCCCGTCTAACCCCCACCCCTTCTTTCACGTCAGTTATATACCCCCCTAAAACAGCCCCCATCCTGCTGCGTCAAACAGGACTGTGGGAAGCATATATAACAACGTTGGTCTGCCAGCGGTTATAGTTCGGCGGCACTGCAGTCGACAGGTCTTCTACAATTAGAAATTGCACCTCAAGTGACGACCGAGCTACAAAAGCTACATTCCAGTCAGGACGACGACGCTCAATGTGTAGCAAATATAATAGTTCGTACAAGAGGACTTGGGTACAGGCAATTTATAATTGTTTAATCTTCACATATCACAGTATTTTGTTTACGCAAATAACAATTTTGGAGGGCATCTTTCGTACCATCTATGTTTGGAGGCAATTCTTTGCCCTATCTAGGAAACCTTTCGTATCCTTTAAAGAAATGCATGGAGGCATGTCTACTATTCATGGGTGTTCCTGGAGGTATATTTGCCAACTTAAGGGGTCAGCCTATTGACAGCCTTCCTATAAAGGACATGCAAGATGCCTCCAGGCATATGAGTGCCTGAAGACATCTTTCCCTCCCCCTCCCCCTATGGGAGTGCTTTGGGGTATCTTCTACCCTCTCATGGGAGTTTCCCCAGGCATCGTTCGGACTGATAGGGTCAAGATACGCATGACGAACGCGTTGAACCCTCCTTCTCCCACACCATCCCCACTTTCCGTATTAAAGGAGGTGTAGTCGCTCGTTGTGTGGTCGTCATGACAAGGTAGTCACAGTGGAGTCAGTAATTACCAGGCATGTTAACTTGGACCCTGGTTCACGGACTTCCACGTGGCCAGTCTAGTAGGGTAGTCGTCGGGACTATTAGCGTGGTGTGGTTAGAACTTGACAGTCTGAGAAGCCATGTGTGTATGGTGCTCCATGTGTGTGTGTAGAGCGGTAAGGGTCTCTAAGGGACCAGAGTGAATGTCTCGGCAAACATTAGTAAACACAGCGGATTGGAAAGCCTGAAATAGGAATACATTGAGAGAGAGAAGAGACTGACAGACATAAAGAGACAGCGATAGATCGAGACAAACAGAGAGAGTCAGAGCGATGTATAGTGATAGACAGAGACGGCTAGAGTCGAAGATACAAAGACAGCGATAACTGAAGACCGAGAAAGACAGAGACATGGACAGAAAGAAATTCTGCGACACAGAAAGAGAAACTGTAACTGAACAATGAAACAGGAGAAGGATCGGGACTAAGAGCCTGATAGAAAGACAATGGGGGTAGAGGACAGAGAAACATAATAAGAGCGCAAAGGAGAGAGACCCACATTTGAGATAATCAGTGACAAGGTCATGAAAATGAATTGATTATTTCTTATCTGAATTCGTCTTTATTTCTACTTTTAAATAGCGCGTCAAAAATGTCCTGAGGGAGGTATCTTCATGCCCTACACGGCAATGCCAGGAGGCATCTTCAGGTCCTACACTGCAATAACTGGAGGCATCGTGAGACCATACATTATGTACAATGCCTCTAGGCATCTTCAGGACCTACATTACAATACCTCCAGGCAACTTTAGATCCTACATTACAATGCCTCCCGGGCAGGCATCCTCAGGACTGAAGGGGTTACGCATGCATGCAGTAAACGTCTGGATGATAGTGTCTGGGGTATATCGGAGCATCTGGCGTATGTCAGAATCAGACCCCTGTAATTATAATCACCGGCTTGGTAATTAGCAGAATGTACACCAGGGATAGATTAATCTGCCCCAGCAGCAGTTGCCTCCTGAATACGCAACAAGTCTCTGCTGTTATTCACTCCCTTAAAGACTCCCACCTTCAGGGCAAATCTAATTTCATAAAGCCCGTTTCCATTGGCTGATTTTCCTGCACCGATCTGCAGTCAGGAACCACCAATGCAAAAACGGTAAATAGATACGACCTAGTATGCTCGCCGACATTTTTGGCGAATATTACGCAATAATGCCACTGCTGAACCGACTAATTCAACGACCGACGGAATCAAAACGCTTTGATTTCATCGTTATCCTCAAGGTTTTCGTAGGGAATTAAATCGGCATGGACCCAGAATATACGGTAGAAGCAAGGCACACACTGCACCCTTACCGATGCACAGTCAGTTCCACCACTGACAGACATTTAGGGTAACTCAAAAATGTCTGTGCCACTTTTCTTTGGCCAACTGAAAGGCAATCATAGCGATATTTTGGAATATTCTCAAGGGACTTCACAAAATAACCAATCTTTATTCCCCTTAGTGCCACATAATCGTGTAAGATAGTTTTGAATGTTCTGCGCATTGACCTTCTCTTTCCAGAGCTTCCTCTGTCATTTGTGTAAAATGAAATATTAGTCTGGGTCAGTCTGTAATGTTATGTCTACATCGCAGCCTATAAAAAACAACATAAATTACATAGGAGGGTATGATTCAGTAGTATATTCGCTACACTCTATAGAGAATTCTGGTGGCTATGTACATAGATGAGTGTAACAGGTTGTATGGCGACTATTGAATATCGACACAAGGCAGTTAGTGGGGGCATAAGAATCTAGCACATTTGACATATAGCCAAACAACTGAACAATATATTAAACCTGTTTCCGTACTAAATTGATAGCTCTGGGTCGCCTATGAGGGTCTGTGCAATAATTGGTAATGTGAACCGTATCCTATATTGACATTTCCCTGCTCTGCGCGCACCAAAAGGTATGTGTATAATAACCTGAAGGGCGACACAGGCCCACACTAGACACGTGATCTGTAGTTCACCTGATAATGTTTGTCCGTGCATCACCTTGGGTATGTGAACTTAGCACCGGTCACAGCCCACTGAAGGCCACATAGCGAGCAGCATGCACACTAAACTACCTAGCGGGCACCTCGCACACTAATGTTTCTCAGCGGACTGTCATGCATTCTGGTGGAACGCCGGCGGATGAGGCACCAGCGCTGAGTGGAAAACAAACATGGCGGCTGTTTACCTAGACACCGCCGCCCGGTGCGGTGTAAAGGTATCCAGGCCTGAACGGCTATTCGCTTGCCTCAATCCCTGATATGCTCCTGGGCGTTTGGACTGGTATATATACACATCACGAAGATTTCAGTTTACGTATCTTTAATTTCCACGTATATAAACATGTCTCCTTGGGCGTAAATAAGGTCGTCCTATTTGGCGTGATATCTCCGCCTGCTTACATGTACCCATGGATGATAATCCCGTGTTAGTCCAGTCGCAGTTATGTTTGTACAAATTGACGCCACTGTCCCATTATTCCCTGGGACATCCCTCCTGTTTGTTCTATTTGCCATTAGTCATCCAAATCCATTGGCATATCGCAAATCCAATCATAGGCCCTATATCACCAGTTTTTATTACAAATACTTTTTAAAACGTGATTGGTTAATGCTTAAATAAATGTATATAATAAACCGAACAGTGTTTTGTTTTTATGTGGTTTTTTTTTCAAAAATAGGTTTTAATTTCAAAACAACATTGCTCTGTTGGTATTAGCCTAGCCCTGTTTATATAGCGCAATCCATCATTGAGCTGTATACCCACCTGGCTGTTCGTGTGCTTTCCTCTCACTACCCTCCCGCCCCCTGCCTCCGCTGCCCCGGTCCACACACATACACCTCCACTCAGGTTGGTGTTGGTGTTAGATAAAGCTGGTAACTTGTGTAAAGGGGACTGTGGGTAAACCTTTTTTTATTTCGTATCAGCATGTTTATATATGTATATTCTTAAAAATTTCCATCGCGACTGGTTTCCCATCGTGAATTCTTTTTTTCACTCAGTAGTCGCGAGGTCAAAGCCACGTTTCTCTACACTTTATGTATGTAATTGGAACTCGGTATGTATATTCCCATGCCTATAGCTACACGTATACATACATGTCAAATAAGTTATATACGTTCTCCACGCGGCACCTAATATACACAAATTCATTAGTAAATATACGGCATGCAATGTGTATGTGTTGGTTTAAGCAATGGTGTAAAGATTGATAAACTGAAAAGTCCATGCTGTTAAAAGTGCTCGCTGGGGTAGTTTGGACATGTTCAGAGTTGTTTGGCTGTGTTTGGAGTTGTTTGGAGCTGATTGTGGTATTCAGTGTTACCTATAGCAGGTTAGAGGATGTCTTTGTGATTGAAAACGCATAGACTCTGTGAATGATGGGCCGCACCCTCGTCACGTTGAGCAGTTATGAGCAGCTGTGGGCTAAATCACTCATCTTATAACGCAATAAGTCGGCCATTGATTGGCTGAGTGCGCTTGTTCTCGGTGGTTGGTCTCTGAAAGTACGAGTGTGTAAAGGGTAATATACACAGGCTGACATTCCCCCACACATTGGAAAGAACTATGGACCTATATCAATTCTGTTCAGCAGTATAAATCCGGTAATCAACTTTGAAATTGGCATATGATAATAAAAACAGGCAATTTGCCATATCATACCCAGGATAAACTTGTATCTCATTTTTTATTGGCGTTTTACTAAAGTCAATATAGGGGCTATCCATAGGTGCACACATAGTGGGGGGAGTATGGGTAGGTGGTCCAAGATTTTGGTCATTGTGCCTACGTCCCTTCTATGTTCTATTACTTACACGATGGAGATGGGTTGATGGTTCAATTTTTCAGAAATTGTGCGTACGGCCCATAGTTGAATCTCGAGGATAATATGTTTTATAGCTGTCAGTTATATGAACCGTTAGGATAGGTAGAGAGGGACAAGCAATAATAATAATCGTAGATAAGTAATGATAACAGAAGTCGTAGTAGTAGTAGTAGTAGTAGTAGTAGTAGTAGTAGTAGAAGAAGAAGAAGAAGAAGAAGAAGAAGAAGAAGAAGAAGAAGAAGAAGAAGAAGAAGAAGAAGAAGAAGAAGAAGAAGAAGAAATAACAATAATAGTAATAATCATAATGGTAGTAATAGTAGGCAGAATAAAAATACACCTGAACAGATATTTATACACATATGGATAAATATAAATCGTACAGAATGTGACCTACGGCATCCGGGGAACATATGTCTGTCATTATTTATATCTGTAGCAGTGTGACTATAATGACGACTGCTGGCGGCCATCTTGGATCTGTCATATGAGCCCTCCTCTGGGTTTTTACCGTGGTTCGGTTGTTAATGGAAGGAGGCAGAATGAGAAGCCACTACATAAATCAGCTTTACTGTGATGTCAAGCAGTCCCCAGTAACACCGCCCCTCTATGGACGTTCACGGGAACCACCCAACCCGTCATGCGTCAACAGCGTTTCCGGCGGAACTAGGACTGATGCATCGTGGGCGTTTTTCATGACCTAGTTTATCCTAGAAACGGTTACAGCCATCCTCGGGTTGAAATCTGTCATTTAGGAAATGTCAAGACCTCAGCTGTAACTTATCCTGTCGGCCTTAGTAAGGACCTTAAATGTATTACAAAAAGGAGCTGTATTCTCAAAAGCATGTGGCAGCAGTATTAGGAATAGGCTCTGGAATATTCTATGGAGAAATCTCCTTTGCACCTGCAGGCATTTCTTTACATGAATTGCAAATCACAGAGGAATGATAGGCCATACTGACTGATAAATCCACTATGGCAGTATCATTGATGTTTCATTTTCAATATTCCATTCATAAAGAATAACAGAAATAAAGGTTAATAAAGGTTTCTTTTCAGTGCTATCGTGAATCCGTATTCAATCGAATACCAATAACAGGAGTTCTATTTGCTATCAATTTCTCCATGGGGTATTTTCCGTGAAGATTTTCTTATTTACCTGAAATAGATGTTGGGTCATTTTTACATCATGTAATAAACCTTATGATTAATAATGAAGCATCATGGCCTTGTGGCTCTCCTGCGTTTATTGAGTAAAACAGTAAAAGTTACTTGTGACATATTGTAAGCAAATATATCAATATATCAAATTCACTCTGACTGGCAATTGATAACCTAAACCTACGATTTGTTATCGGAAACATTCGACAGTGAACATCGCCTCTTCAGCCATTGTATATAACACCATATACTTAAGGGAAACCTGAATATTTGCTATTCTCAAATGGCATCTGCAACGGAATTAAGGTCTCAAATAAACTTAAAATTCTCTGAATAACTATATTCTGAATGTTGATGGCAGTAGTTACAATTAGCAGATAAGCATATTAGACAATTACTGATTTTGTATTAAATTCAAAACGGGTTTTCAGGATGGAAGCCGGGAGTGATTAAATTGAATTTCCTATTATTTATATCCCTTTAATCATGGTTATCAATACGCGTCAAAAACTGTTAGCCTTGATTGAATAGGTCTGTAATTAGATAAGCCCGCAGTTTGGCAAAAAGACAGAAAATTCCAAAAAAAGATAAGGAATTGGGAAGCCAGTGTGATTGCAAGCAATATTGCTAGCTGGAAATTACCGAGTCTCTCCTCAATAACCCCGTAGTAATTACTAACGGGAGTTTTGCTTCGTATAGTAGAGGTTATTGCGGTACACAGAATGAGGATATTTGGGCGCCGGAAAAGGACATTCCGAACTGCTGAATATCATCTAAATGGCATTATCGTGCGTATTCCGGAATCGGCTATAATTAGGCCCAAAAATTATAATAAAACCAGATAGAAATAGATCGAAAATGCATATAAAGGACGGTGGTGAATGGTTAAAAAGAAATACGATATTGCTGCTTTGTATGTCGAGTTCGAATTTCTTCGTCGTTCCTAATCTTGTGAATTTCCCCGCTGGATGTTGCTAGGGAGCAGGAATCCATGGAGGTGAGGCCAGCTAGGACGACGCGCTCTACGCCAGCAGTCAGGAAGTATTGCTAACAAATAATGTTGTCTCAAGTGTTGGTAACCCGGACTGTCAGGGCGATGCTTCCATTTCCCACGACACACTCAGAATGTGGCCGCGATAAAGGCAGCACTTTATGAGTGTGTCATTTGGGTGTGTTGCGTGTTCCCCAGCAATATGAACTCGGTTTAAACAGGCACACGATATATGTCTCTTTTATAGGACATAATTACATAATATCTTATTTCATCGGGTGCCATCAAACACCAAGAGGCATGTATTTTATGTAGTGTTTCCTTTGCGTAGTTGAAGTATAGTAATATCCGAACGTGAGCGAGGATATTGCGTAAAATGAACCTCGAATCACCCCCAATGCCACCACCCTTATCACCCTTACAAGCATTCACCCCCAGTCACATACCCGCCATATATAAAACTTGATCTCCAGCCCTCCCACCCATACCACTACTACAGAGGGTGGCAGTGGGGTGTAGATGGTAGGGCTGAGTAGGCTGGTGGTAGGTATGGTGGTAGGAGTGGGTGGGCAGGTGGAATAGGAGAGGTGGTGGGTGGGGAGGAATTGCAGGTGGAATGGACGGAGGTAGAGAGGGTATCAGTATTGCTGGTAGGGTGGTTGTGGGTGATGATAGGGGTAGCTTGTTGTGTGGGTGTATACAGTAAATAAGTCACCTTCCCCTCAGTGTCTGGTCTGTAGACAGTAGAAGACCGGTATACCTGCCTGTCTGCTCCTCTGTCCTCATTATCATACTTGTTGTATGTGGGCCCCTCGATAGAAGTCTCTATCTCTAAATTGTTATATTACTCCTACATAATCATATTACCCTACTTCACTATATGTCAATATACCACTCAAACATTTCCTTAGGTCAAATCATTTTACATCACTACAGCATTTCACTTTATTGTTACATAAACCTACAGCATTTCCCTATTTCCCTGTCCATGGACTAATAGCTTATAACTAGTCCATGAACTGTAATCGCACTTACCGGTCTTGCAATCTGATGTCCATGTATTAGCGATCATGACAATACTCCAGTTACGAAAGAAAACAATGGTACTACATATTGTCAATGCCTGTAACATGTAAAGACAATAGCTGTAATTATCTGTAATATTGGTAACCTATAATGTGATAACCTTATGTTTGTATCATTATTTGTTTATTCCAATAGGAATGTTGCATCAGGTAACATGGGAAGGTAGAAGACCGCTACTATGTATGTAGGCGAACTGACTCAATAAAATTAAAAGAATTATGAAACCACGCTTTGTCATATTAGTTGGCAGCCCTGTTTACTTCAATACACAATGATCAGATTAATTTCAACGATGGCTGGCTGGTAGTCTCTTGGTGTTTTAAGCCATAGATACAGGAACCGTTAATTCATAGTCAGGTAGAATCTATGGGGTAATAATACAAGAAACCTAAATAATTCGGATTAACAGCTATGTCCTTAAGGTGATTTATTCGGATTAGAGCCCTACGCCATGATTCCCACTGGGTAACGGTACATCTGCAAGGAATGCACTCGGCCCCTAGACACACATAATGGTCCCATAAGCTAGTACAGTAGATGCCTTTTCTACTTGGTTGATTGTATTTCCAATCAATGCAATACACGAAAGTGTATTTCAATACGGACGTGCACATACTCTACTCAGCCGCATTTATATCTTTGCATGCATGCCCTTTTGCTGACGTAGGCTTTGTACATCTTTCTCTGTGAAATAAACCTTTTTTCTCAAAAAATATCTTACAACCTGTTTTACTCATCTTGAAATGATTTTACGGGTTCACAAACTAGCGATAAGTAAGATCTGAGGTTTGTGTTATGTGGATGGTCTAAAAAGTCAGCTTCATAGGAATATGTACACATTTGGATGTTGGCTAAAGTCAAGATACATGCTATCTTAATCAAACAGTGAATATATAGTTAAAAGGATACCGATCTTTTACAGCTAATATCTATGGTATCATATTATAGCATTTATTGATGCATATTGCTTGCCTGGTGCAAATCCCAATTTCTATACACTACAACAACCAACACAACATCAGGAAGACTCAAGAAACAGAATATATATACTTTATCTTTGGATTTTTTAAAAAGAAAGTCTAACTTAGTTCTGAGATCGTATGTTTATTTAAGGCTAGCCCCCACCTAACACGATTCTGGTTCCGATAGGCCCTACGACTGCCTTCCCGACACCATACCAATTCTATCGTGAAGTCAGCAGAACTCTTGGTAGGTGGAACCGGTTTCTGCTATTTCGTCTACGGTACCTTACAATAGGCTGTGATAGAAAACGCAAATCGTAGAGTTCCCCATGAAATCCACCATGTTGGAATTTCGTAGCCTGTTGTAGGGTATTGTATGTGATTTATCGGGAAAATATCTCTTGCGAGTGAAATACTTAGCGGAAAATTCTGGAATTAGATAGAGCGCATAAAGATATATAATTGATGTAACTATGGTATTAATTGGTTAGGTCTAAGGGTCTAAAAATAATAGTTTCATCATGGACTTTTTAGTGTCTGAAAGATAATATCATAGTATGCTGTAAATACCTCTAAATGATTATTCAGATTCATTGAATATTTCTAAAATAATAGTACATTTCAATATCAAATGTCTGCCAGAGATCTATTTTGATACACTGATTGAATCCTAAGCCAATCGTGACCATGGTTTATGTTTTTGATCCTCCAAAGGCGTTTCTACGCTCTATGATTTCAAACCATGTTAACGATTTTGAACTATCGGGGACCTCCCGATAGGCCACGATTTGGGCATTTCAAATTGGGAAGTACGTCATAGACCATCGTGGTAGGTGGGAGCTGGCCTTTAGACTTTTGGACTTTTGTTCATGCAGTGTTATTTATCTGAACAATGGCATCCATTTCATGCATGCCTCCCCAGGCACAAACTGCCATTTTCCTTTACTACTGCGTTTGCCTGCATAGTCAATGTATAAACTACCTGAATCGCCTTGAATACAACTTTTATTTGAATCGGCTTCTATTGGGAAGTCAGTTGGTGCACGGTTTAAGAAACAGATTTCCGACAGTGTTCCATCCAAGATTTAATCGTACTGTAATATTGCCCTTGCAGGTGCTACTTTGATAACCCTAAGGTTATCACAGCACCGAAATGATATACTTATATCATGTATGTGCATATTAATATAAGCACATATATATTCATAGTAAGAAAGGTAGAATTATTTCTAACAATGAAATCCATGACGATAATAGACAAAATATCAATGAAACTGGTATTTCGGAGGTCGCATCTTTACTACGACCCTAGTTTAATGTGCAACATTCTTTAAAGCAAATTGATATGAAAATAAATTTGTGTAACCTTTCAATTAATTCTAGTCCAATTCCTAAATTCATTTCTGCACAAAACGGAAAACTAATATTCTGTCTAATAGTATCTTCTTAAGCGCTTAGCCAGATGGAAATGTTTACCAGGAAACAGGCAATTCCTCCTGGAGTCTACTAGATTCTACTTTACTCGTCAGATGGAATTCGTCCTTTGGAGAGGACAGAACATTGCGTAAAACAGAGATTCAATTTTCATCGAGAAGCTCCAATTGCAACTGTCAATGAGTCGCCAAGTCTCTCCGTAACAATAACCCCCATTGGTTAAATCCAATCTGTTTCCATGACAACGAAAGGAATTGGCGAATGAGATGCCGCGACACAAAATGTTACGTCCTTGTTGTACTATTCAATCTGTGACCTGTTTGTTTGCTTCTGTTGGTGTTTAAAGGTCCATTCGGCCATTTCAAGGGAAATGGAATTTCTTCCACGGAATTTACTCAATGGATGGGATTCAAAAGTTACGATTATAAATATGTGGTTAACCATGGCAGCCTTTAAGAACAGAAGAAATTCCAGAATTCTGCCAGCCGTAATTGGTTTCATTATTATAGTGCTCAAATTAATGACTATATGTCATATTTCTCATAAACATGTCGATTAAACGTCGAACATTGTCTATATTGTCTTCAAGAGATACGAGTAAGAGTGAATTTGTGTTTATAAATATCTTATCTGGTATGAAATCTTGCACTCGATATATTCAGAGGCTGGAGCTCTAGCCAGCAGACGACAATTTAACATCACCTTCCCGCCAAAAACACACTGCTGAGGTATTTTTCTTTACTGTGGGCAATAAACCACGTGTACTGGTCAGGACGATATGGGGGTAGGGGGGGGGGGATGGTGGAAGGTATGTGTGGATGGCGGAGGGAGTGGGTGGAAGGAGGGGTGAGTTGTGCACCCCTTCAGGGAACTGCAGAAAAATGCCATTTATATCCGGGGGTGCGGGGAGGGAGTAAATCAATGTGATACGAGGAGCGGCAACCTGGTGGCGCCACCTACCCACTCATCATCCGGACTGACATGATTACCCGTATGCTGGAGGAAGGGGGGTGGTTAGAGGGGGTTGTAATTCTCCCCGCTCCACCCCACCCTCAGTGCCCATACTTGCAATAAACCACAACTGCCATCACTCTGCTATCAGCACCCACCATCCACAACGCCGGGCTTAGAGATGAGTTTTATTCAACCATTATTTGTGATAAGACTCTAAGTATGTTGCCTGGCTTTAACTATTCACGCTCCCCCCTCCTAATGTGAGGGCGATGGGTGCATTCACGCTCAATGAAAAATCGAATGTTTAGCGATAGCAGAGAGATCACTCTCAAAACACATCCGTGGGCAAAACAGACTGACTGACTGTCCCTCGGTAGTTAAAGCCCACCTCCCATTCTCTTACCTTAAATGGTATTGACTAGTTATTGCTGAGTCATCATTATAGACATGTTACTTTAAGAAAGTTTACATTACCGTTACTTGGACGGTGAAGATGGATGGACGGAGGAGAAACCATGATCTTACCTGTAAAATATGAAAATAAAAACATGGTTAGCTCGTGTTCAAAGTATATGACATTGTGTTGTTTGAGGTGCCAAATATCAACTTACAACTAACATCGTATCCACAAAACTTTCCAAAGGACGGTTTCTTCCTTAGGCAAAGTTGGGAGTTTCTCATTTCTGACATTATAGCATTTTGGATAATCATCATACGTTCAATGGCTCATCTTTGCCAACATTATTGGAAACATTAATTTTTTTATCAAACTATAGTCTATACAAAATTCTATCTACGAATGCATTGAGGAATCTTTTATAACCATTACTAATTAACATATAGTATCACATGTTAAACGGGTAAAGGAAAGATTGTGATAGTATTCTATAATTCAAGTTACATGCTAATTGATTGGTGTATCATCAAAAGCTACAATAAACAAACAGTCAACTAGTATAGTACTTATAATCATTTGTATTTTTTTAAGTCAATATGACGTCTGGCTTTCTTTTGTTTCTAAGATAGTCTTTCTCCATCAAACAGTGCGACTGCATCTGAAAATAGTTTCAATTATTGTATTTCCATAGGATAATGACATGAAAAGTAGAGCGAAATCACAAACTGCCAGTAGCGGTAACTGCATGATTTGGGTTATAAAAAGATGGATTCATTTATTACAAGAGAGTCGTAATAATGATCGAATTCTGTAGACTGGCTGGTGTGTAAACTTCATGATTCTCCATTTCCAGGGCAGATTGACAGGAGACAAAGTATATACATAGTCACTACGCTAGCCTCTGCTCTGTTGCATGTATCGTTTCTATTAAAAATAAGGCAATTACAGCTGTCACCTGCAGTGCAGGTTTTCATTAGATATTGACAAGAGCTGATCAGTCTCCTCATATGAGACCACTCTCGTCTTGGGTATGTAATATATTTGCTATGAGATGATTGGTGTGGGCGATGAGATGGGTTGCTAAGTACACATACATCTGAGTTCAAGATGTTTTCCAAGATAAGCCAAGAATGATTTATACACACACACAGATATTTTATTTCACCCCTGGCATGTTTTCCCAATGGAGTTAAAACACTCAATGGGTCATGATGCCACAACCATAAGCAAATCAGGCAGTGATCAATTCATTGAGCAGAATTGCCACTTCACTAAGTAAAGGCTACTCAGATTTAATCATGTTTTGCTCAGAAGTAAAGCATACACTCAGCGATCTTACCCACTAACAATCAGCTCTCTTGGAAATTAGGAAATACATTTATAGTTATTATGAGATAGGGAGCTGCTGGATGAATAAAAAGACCAGCATTTATCGTGAATCCTCTCATTTGTAGTAAAACCTCGGCTACTCGTATATATATATATATATATATATATATATATATATATATATATATATATATATATATATATATATATATATATATATAATATTGATACGAGCTTGATAAATATATAAATAGAACAATAGAATAAATGTAAAAAGTATTTGTATTTACCGGTTACTAGTACGTCAGGCGGGATTTCGGGTACAAATAAAGCAGCGTACGTATTTCCTGTTGAATTTAATCAGACGAATAGATCTATAATTGTGATACCTTTGATTCCTCAATCCGACAAAGAAAGGGCTCCCTTTGTGCAACCCAAAGCATAATTAGGCTATAAATTGACAGCGATAAAAGCAGAGGACTAGGCTTTGTAGACATTTTCTGGACACCAGGAGAAATCCTAAAATACTTCCCCGTGGGACTCAAATGTAAAGATACAAGAACGACCTTTGGACTGTCTCTCAGAAGACTCTAAAAGTGTAACTATGAAAAGGGTCTGCGAGGATAGATCATGAGAAAGTATTTCTATAATTAAAGAAATATGCTCCTTTTTGGTAGACAAGACTTTCATAAATACTTAATTCTGAAGCCTTTGTTTTATTTCTAATTAACAACTTCTTAAACGAAGAACCCTTTGCGAATAACCGCGAGACATTTTTCTACAGATGAAAGAGTAGAAAGGGTCAGTAGAAGCTTTAATGTTACCACAATAACATGTTCACTTGGCCATGGAATATGTAAATATTCCCTCCTTTTGGGATGAATGCAAATGATAAGAAAAAAATGATAAGGTTTACAGGCAAATAAACTGAGGAATAGAGGGAATCTGATTTTGGGTGAAACTATTCCTAAGTTACGATGTTACGAATTTGTTTCCCAATTATTAGCTGGTTTCCAAATTATTATAAACCTTCAAATGTTGATAGAAATGGTGGTCTCTCTACCCGCAACCAACGGGGAAGACATGACATCCTTATCAAGTAACTCTAGCTTGTATGTTTTCTTCACTCTAACCAGTCTAAAGTACGTCACGTGATATCCTCAATAGCGAAAGAAGGCAGCCTGGATGACGAAGTAACCGCCATTGATAGCAGAACAAATACCTTCTATATGAAGCATATTCTTAACCCTTTCAGTCCCACGCTCCTGAGAGCAACTTCACACTAAAAAAATAGGTTTTATATATGTTGTGGTCATTTGAAGACTTTTCAAGTGATTGAACAGATTTTTCATACATGAACTTCATATTCCATAAGGATTCTGTAGCTGTTGTAGTTCATTCCAATTTTGGTTACCATGGCAACCATTCCTTCTATTTTTCAGAGAAAATTGCAATTTTTTGCAGAAATTTATTGAATAACATGACTTTACAGTGGTTAGTCATCAAACTCTGAGGGGAAAAATCCATCAATATATCTTTCGGTAAATAGAGTTAACAATCTGGAAGGGTTTTACTTTCTTTGGTTGCCATAGTGACCCTCAAAATCGGGTACAAAGGCACTATCAAATAGGCACCTGACCAGTCATGTGAAGGTAATGCACCAATGTTTTTAGGTGAATTTATCACAAAAAGGGCCTTTGATACATGTCATGCCTGTTTCTCAAGTTTTTGACTGGTTGAAAAGATTTTTTCATATATGAACTCCATATTCCATTAGGATTCTGTAACTGTTGTAGTTTATTCTAATTTTGGTTGCCATGGCAACCATTTCTTCTTTTTGTCAGGGAAAATTGCATTTTTTGCAGAAATTTCTTGAATAACATGAATTTACAGTGGTTAGTCATCAATCTTTGAGGGGAAAATCCATCAATATATTTTTCGGTAAATAGAGTTAACAATCTGGAAGGGTTTGACTTTCTTTGGTTGCCATAGTGACCCTCAAAATCGGGTACAAAGGCACTATCCTAGACGCACTGACCAGTCACCTGAAGGTAATGCACCAATGTTTTTAGGTGAATTTATCACGAAAGGGGCCTTTGATACATGTTCTGCCTGTTTCTCAAGTTTTTGACTGGTTGAAAAGATTTTTCATATATGAACTCCATATTCCATTAGGAATCTCACAGTCCGGGTGGCCTCTGGATTCCTGTTTTTGTTTTTGTTGTCACACCTACCTATTGAAACTATTACCATTGTATTAAACTCCGATAATATAGAATTTCTAGTTTATAAAGGATTTCTCGATGTACTACTGAACGTCAAATGAACCACTTTAAAAAGGAGATTCAGATAGGGAAATGGCAAAAGGGGCAAGTGTTATTTCAGACTATATATCTACAGGTAAAGCGAGAAGGCCATGCTGTACATATGAAAGGCACAGTATACATATATCTAAGGAAGAAATTGGACTCTGTACATGTGAGTTGTAAAGGTCAGTGTTGCTACATAGGGAGCTGCTGGATGAAATAAAAAAAACAGCCTTTATCGTGAATCCTCTCATTTGTAGTAAAACCTCGGCTACTCGTAAAACGCCTCGCTCTACGCTGACTGACCACAATTTCCTGGTACATCACGGATTCAGGCCCCACGAGCGGCTTAGAGCAGGTGGCCGTGTCAGTCTATACAGAGCATCTCACACCACAGACATCTATCTATAAACAGCGATGGGCGGCTTAGAGAAGGTAGCCATGTCAGTCTATACAGAGCATCTCACACCACAGACACCTTTCTGTAAACACTGATGGGCGGCTTAGAGAAGGTAGCCGTGTCAGTCTATACAGAGCATCTCACACCACAGACATCTTTCTGTAAACACTGATGGACGGCTTAGAGCAGGTGGCCGTGTCAGTCTATACAGAGCATCTCACACGACAGACATCTATCTATAAACAGCGATGGGCGGCTTAGAGAAGGTAGCCATGTCAGTCTATACAGAGCATCTCACACCACAGACATCTTTCTGTAAACACTGATGGACAGCTTAGAGCAGGTGGCCGTGTCAGTCTATACAGAACATCTCACACCACAGACATCTATCTATAAACAGCGATGGGCGGCTTAGAGAAGGTAGCCATGTCAGTCTATACAGAGCACCTCACACCACAGACATCTATCTATAAACAGCGATGGGCGGCTTAGAGCAGGTGGCCATGTCAGTCTATACAGAGCATCTCACACCACAGACATCTTTCTGTAAACAGTGATATGCGCCTTATAGCAGGTGGCTCTGTCAGTCCATACTAAGCATCCCAAGCCACAGGCGTCTATCTATAATCAGTGATGTCCGGCTTATATCGGAGTGGCCATGTCAGTTTATACAAAGCAACTCTGACCACAGGCGTCTATCTATATACAGTAATGTGCCCCTTATAGCAAATGGCTCTGTCAGCAGCTCACACCACAGACATCTATCTATAAACAGTAGTGAGTGGCTAAGAGTAGGTGGCGATGTCAGTGAAGCAAAAGAGCTCCCTCCACAGACCTCTATCTGTGAAGAACACAGTGATGAGTGGCTTAGAGGAAATGACCGTGTAAGTCTATTCAGAGTACATCACATCATAGATGTCCCTCCAATCCTTATATCATTATGGCTTACCTTCTCATGCTAAGCGTTGTCCTTTATCCACCAAGCCCTGCCTCCTCTTGCTACGCTCTACTCTTAAACTGCCAAAACTGCCTTCGAATGCCAAACTCTAACTCATACTTTAATTACCAAATAGTTCTCCCCATGTGAAGCCCCATCCGTTGGTCACTAGCCTTTCCACTCTAACCCGGACTTATAACTAATTTCCTTAGAAGCTTTATTCTTTTTTTGACAAATTTTATCCATTAAAGATAGGGTTGTTGCTGCCAAAGTTTAATTGTCTAATTTATTTGTCTGATCACAGGGACATGGAATTGTTAGAATGAAGGAGGAAGGTGAATGCAGTGGGACTCGAACCCACACCTTGGGATTGTCAACTGAGCCAAACCCCCATCCCTACTAAAATTTAACACCCTGGCTTCACACACTAAGTTCTACCATTAAATCACTGAACCTTGCCTTCCAATACTAAGAGCCATCTATTGACCATTAAGCCCTGCCTTCCCACACTAAGCCCTGCCCTTTGACCCATAAACCCTGCCTTCCCATGCCAAGCCTTTCCCTTTAAGCGCTAAATCCACCAGAGACCAGAATTAATCTGATACAACCCGAAAAAGGCGGTTGAGAAGAAACATATGTTTCTGGTGGAGGACCACCTCAAATTGTTATTTATTAGATCGGTGGTGAATGTGCTGGTTTGTGTGTACTCTCAACTGTTCATGTTGGAATGAATCGTTAACCTATTTTCGCAGGTGGAAGAGGAATCTAAGGGCATATACTTTTTGTTCCAAATTTCTCTTTCATTTCCTTCGTGAAAATGACTGTCATTTTAACTTACTGCAGTGCCCGATTTCCAGCTTGAGTGTGGCAGTCTCAAATGCTGGTATCCCATGAATTTTCTGTTCTCATAGACTGAAATTATGTGATCATTTGATTCCAATGATCATATCATGTACAAATGAGTTGTAATTGAACCAAGTATGGCTTTAAAAGTAATACTGATGTAAAATGACTCATATGAGGCATAAGGAGTGCAAAATGTCGATTCAAATCTAATCTTCCTTATGAATTAGAGAGGACGCCACCATTTTTTATTTTAACGAGTTAAATCTGTTTAAATCGGGAAAGAAAATATTGACACTTTTGGTGGAGGAGTGCTTCATTTGTGGTCAGGTTGTGATTTAGACCGAAATTCAGCGACATGGTAGCATTACTGCCAGATAATTCACAGATTCTGACGGATTTAGCACTTCAACAACTAAGCCTTACATTTCCATGGTAAGCTTTGCCCTTTGACCACTTAGCCATGCCTTCCCGACAAAGACCTGCCCTTTTAACCACTATAAGCCCCTCCACCCTGTCTTTTAACCACCGAGTTCCGCCTGCCCATGCTAAGCCCCACACTCATTGATAGAGGTCGCCGTATGGCCTGTACTAATCTCCACGCGACTTTGTATGTTTTTCCACGCATAGATAAATCACGCACCACAACTTTGCCAAGAAACCATATTACACAAGCCTGGCTACTGTGGGGCAACTAGGAATTGGCAAAATGAATCCAATAAAGCCTGTCCTAGAGGATGACCTTCATGTGAGAACTAGGGAACAGCAGCTATAAACAATCATGAACTGTCTGTATCATATGGGTGACATGAACAGATAAAACATGAAATACGCACTGCTTTAAAAAGACAGGTGGAGCAATGAACATGAGAATTCAGTGGGGAACGTCCTCTGACATCTGGCGGTAAAATTCACACGGGAAACCTGACGTGAGTGGGTGCTGAGTACTGACTTGGGAAAAATCAGGATCGATTGCATTTGTGGCCTGACTTGATAAAATCAGTCAATCACCGCACAGTCCGGATTGATGATGATTGGGAAAGATGAGAGGGGCGACTATTTTGATTAAGTATCACTTCCAAAATGTTTCCAAATGCGATATTAACCCTGTATTAAAGGATGCAACTGCATGTATTTTATCCAATCATTTTAGGTTTTCTCTTTATATATTTTTATTGTGAGACATTATCCAAAACCTCTTTTCAAGAACCTGCGAAAAGCTGCATTTCCTCTTCCTTAATCCATAGTTGACACTGGGGAACGATTTTCACGCATTTGATATCTATATTAAGATCGAAGAACTCAAATATGGTTGTACATATTGTTTCTGGAATAATACCATATTATGTCTTTTGCTCTGTTCTGAACATAATCAACAGCCATCCGGCAGGTTACTTGTGACTGGCTTCGTGAAAGTAGTATTCGTTGAAGGCAGAAGAACTATAGCTACCCATATTTCGGATACGGACACTACTGGTTCAATATCGGCGGCGCCTTAGTGGGTGCATTGTAATCATGTAGTGTTGTGTTCCACTGGAAGCAACATAAAATGTTACAGTCTCAGTGAAAACGTCTTTTTTTCCATCGCGAGCAGCAGACATTTTCCAACCTGGCAAAAAATGTCGTGCGGTTTTCCCGCCATAGAAAGAAAGTCGCGGAGAGACACGTACGACACTAATGCCACCGTCGCCGCCAGGGTCGCATGGCTGGGGGCAGGCTTCTTCCTCTCCGGCAGCCACCTGGTGGTGGGAGGGGCAGAAAGGATTTGACACGAGGTGGCGCCGTGGCGTCTGTCGTTCACGGCGGACGACTGTAGAGGGCGCTCATGTCCATCTGGCTGGTGCTGGGCGGATTTGTGGGTCTGACATGAGCTACTGCACAGACAAGCCGGACACCAGCGACTATTTACGACGCATACGTATTGAAGTGGACTTCATAACTCCTACGGATCGATTTATATGGAATAATTTATCACCAAAGAGTTAGAATTAGGAAGAAAAGAAAGCATAGTTTGGAATTGGTTATTGTTAGACTAAGTGTGTCTACAAGGTTCCAGTCGGACTCCATGGTAGTTAGAACTCCCTGTTATCAATAATAAAATCCGTAATTCTGACACAATGAACCTTTCTACAAAGATCTTTACAGCTATAAGGAATATGTAATTAACGATCTATCAGTATGCCAAAGTTGCGGCACATTCACATGTGTAAACCACCTATCTCAAATATCAGATCTGCAGTGTTAATTTGGACATATTTATGTTTGGGCTTTAAGGCATAACTATTATTATATTGCCAATTGCTTCGAAAACGGCAATTGGCAACCAGTAGCCTGTACAGTCACATAGAGCAAATTGTTATGCTGATTTCCACTTGCAGCCAGTGACATTCAGTACAATCAAATAACATGTTTTATAGTAGTCGCATTCTATAACATATGATCAAAGTAATTTTGCTCTAGAAAAAAGAATTTGTTATCAACACTGAAAGTCATGAGACCATTGAATCATGTGGGCAAATAGTTCTAGAAATAATTTCTCGATTATAATGCAATCATCGCACCCTCTAAATAGCGAAACTGATTATGAATTCTGATTGCTCCCGAGTTCCCCTCTCTAGATTGCCTACAACTGCAGATATCATCTGCGGTCTAGTCTGTTGAGATACCCTGCAGGAATGGACAAATGAAATATCTTTACAGTGCTAAAACAAGATTGTCAGTTTGGATCAGGAAAATATTTGGAAATATTAGGATACTGCCTGAGCGTAACCAGGAAACCGTAGTAAATACATCGGTGTTGGCCATTGAATAGAGCTGAGGGCTCGTGGGTAGCTATAGGTTGATTTCAATCTAATACTATTTTAGATTTGCACAATAATTCCTTTTTTTTCAATCTGGAATTGAAAGGGATTTCCCTGTAAAGGTTGCAAACTGCCATTTGTGTTAACACTAAGGATGGACTAGTGTATAGAAACATGTTATTATACACCCGTGCACATGCTTTTAATAATTACAACCTTCGGCTCTAGCTGTAGGTTTGCAAGGAGAGTGATCTCCCGAGCTACAGGAATCGGCAATTCTGTTCTCTGGTCTGCATAGGAGATGCTACGATTATTGAACGTGGAATGCGCTCAAATACGCTTCAAGGATAGGGAGAGGTGATAGAGATTTCCATTGTGATATACACGCTAACCCTTCAATATCTGCGCGCTAACTTTGTGGCATTAGCAGGGTGCAATGTATTAATGTCTTAGCGGAGTGCCAAACTCACTATGACCATAGCGAAGTACCAATGACTGGTTAAAACCCAAGCCTTGGAATTCTTCACTTTTGGAATTCCATGCTCACTCGTTCTCTTCAGTCAGCCATTAGATAGCGACCATTTTGAAGATGTGCAAAACTAAACCTAGATTGTAAATAAGATTCTTATCGATTAATTTGGACATATTTTTGTTTGGGCTTTAAGGCATAATTACTATTATATTGCGAATTGCTTCGAAAACGGCAATTGGCAACCAGTAACCTGTACACTCACATGGAGCAAATTGTTAAATTGTTTCATTTCCATTGGTCATTTGAAGCCAACTAATTGCCTCAACTTAAAGATTGCTTGTTCTGAAAAAAGGCCCTCGCCATTACTAGGGTTGTATCACGAGTAGCATTGCTCATGTCGAAACGATCATAATTGCCATTTCTACTGCTACAGGCCAAGAGCTGACGCCTGCTCTCACTGCATGTTTCGCTCTGATCAGACAGATTCGGCCAAGGTCAGAAACCTAGATAACACTATCTGTGACCACTAAGTACCAGTACAAGTAAAATAATCTGGAGTAATTGAGTTATTGATTATACATTTGTGTACGCCGGTCTTAGACTTACTATCCCCTGCTCCCTAAATCTTATTACCCACCTAATACGGAGTCTCCATACTAAGCCTATGGAGCCTACAAATCGCTTCTGAGTAGATTCCTAGGAGAATACGGCTTTTTCCGCCACATGACCGGCATTATGAGAACTATTTTATATAAAAAATGCACAGCGCTTGCGTCGAATTTCTAATTATCCACAAGATGTTTTCCTAATAATTAGGCGAAAGGTGAGTAATAAATACAACATTACCATAATTTCGATCTGCATGGTAGTATTCTCCTAGTAGTTGACACTACGCAATACTCCTCCCTATCGCTCGGAGTATCACTATGCGTCAACTAAGCGGAAAATACGACCACGCAAATCCAAATCATGATAATATTGTGTATATTACTAAGGTCGGAATCTAAACAAGGTATGTTAGTCGAAATATAGATGGACCATGTCGGCGTGCCCAAACTAGACTTTGAATGGCGATTTATAGTAATGCCCTAAGGGTTTAAAATTATTCAATGTGTATAAAGAGGAAAAACAGAACAGGAAACTGTCTGCGTTTTGTAACCCCAATACCTTGTGTATCTCCTGACCTGTATGTCTTATCAGACTGTTATGCTCTGCATATGTTCTGTTTACTCTTGATTTGTCTGTCTGATCTGGATGTAGACGGAATCAGTTGAAGATCACTGTACTCTCATGTGAACATTTTCCGTCTCTAATAAAACTCTTATAAATTTTTTTTTTTTTAATCTGTCAATAGTCACTAACTCGCTTCCTCTTATTTGCCCCACCCGCCTAGCGGCGCCAGTGGAAGTATTTGCTTGTCCGTGAGATCGTAATTATTGACAGATAAAACCCCCAGTAAGTTTTTCCACCGTATCAGATATCGACTTATTACCCAGCATGAAAATATTCAAAAAGAAACAACGAAATTTATGATGCTGAAGTAATTTCAATTGCATACCAGGATTTCCATGCCTCAGAGAGACTTTAACCGATTAAGCCCACTCTTTGAGCACTATGTGTATGGTTCATGGAATATTTCCTCAAACAGAACTACCCAGTCAGCAGTTTTTCTGTGGCCAGAACACACACAGATCTCTCATACAATTGGATGTGATTAATTATAGAAAAGGATTATCCTTTTTACTGTGCATGCTCAAGCAGCACTACCCTTAACACAACTCAAGATGGCGTCTTTGTCTCTGCAAGCCGTACCAAATATGCACATGCACTGAGTGCGCTGTGTCAGCAATATCCGCTTGGAGAGCACTAAGTGTCTCAAGTGGGGAGAGTGGAGTAGCTGTACTATCCTATCATTTTGTAACAAAACCATATTGATCTGAAAAGCGGAAATCATAGCTTTAGATCACGAATGTGTGAAGAGAGTGACTATATTTATCCAGACTAATGCCTCCTAGGTGGTGCTTGAAGAGAAGATATTCAGCTATGTAGGCACTGTCTGGAGAGTGAGACGGTTTTTAATTGCTAAATCTAGGAAAAGGGCAGTAGACAGCAGGCCTTTAGAATGTGGAGGGGGAAAGGGTCGCAGAGGCCCGTTTATTAATCTAAGGTCGTACATGAAGACCCTTTTCTGTACGCCAAGGAATAACTTCATTCAACACTTATGGACGACCTTATGGACGGCTAAGACAGTCTTAGCGAACGAACTTAGATATGATCAAACGAGTGTATGAGGTAGAGAAATGGCTCTTCATGTACGAACCTAGATTATTCAACGAAGAGAAAATCCTCAGAAACCTAACTTGGTCTTCATTGATTCTCTCGTGACAGATAGTGACAGGCTACGTTCGAAGCTGTGTTTGAACGGTTTTGTTATACCCACTAGAGATCATGGAACAGATTTAGTTCTTAATGGAAAATAATTTCTGATCAGATTTAAAGGGGTATATCACTCATCGAGCGCGGAATTTTTTCTAGACTTTTGAAAATTTGGGCTTTCCAATGTGCAACAGTAATAAATTTACACTACATTACAGCAGTGGGTTGATACAATCCCATTTACTTCGCTTTCACTTCTAGTTCTTTGTAGAGCACTCTTTACTTGCGGGTTCTGAGGTGATATGCACGATGAACTCATAAGGTACTGTTTATGCATTTTTTGCTGATAAAAAAATTTGAGAAATATTTAGCAGGAGAAAACATATGGATATTTGCCTTATATATACTTTAAAGCCTAACCACAATATGTGTAAAGGAAAAATTGGAACTTCACTGCGTCTCATTCTCTATAAAAATATTCCATTAATATCCTGAGGACTCCTCAGAAGGAGAAGCCCAAATATAGTTTCAAATGATATTTTCCACACTCGGTAGCAGAGCTTGGAATATCAAAGGTCATACATCCTCGTACAAATTAAACATGCGTTTTCTAAAACCCTCAGCGTTTCCCAGAATGTCGATTACCGAAAGCTGCACCGGAACCAGTGCAACTTCCGGTCTACTTAGAGGACACTTCCGGTATATGCCAGGATGTAACTTGCCCCGTTGAAGGAAGCTTACATAACTTTGTTTTAAAGGGAATTTGGGTCCAGTGTAGTGCTATGCTGTCGTCATGGCGACTATTTACTTGGACTTTATGAAGCTAACCGTGGCTTGTATCGGCATGGCATTGATTGGTTCTGTTGGCTACAGTTACAGCAACTATTGAACAACAAGATCTATCTGTGAACCTCAGAAGGGTGTTAGCGGTTATACAACAGACTAAGGCTGCCGTTTCCATTTGCCGACGAATACTCCTTCCTTTATTAGCGCCCTGTATAAGTTTTCATGGGAAAGGAGGTAGTGACTGTCCATTATTTGGTTCAAATTTCTTTTCACCAACGATTATTTCGACGTCATGCTATTTTATACCATTCTGACACGCTTCTTATGTTTTGCCATACATATTTTCTTTTTTATATGATTTTGAAGAGGTTTGTGGTGTCTGAATCCAGTTTATTTAAAGTGCTCTTCACAGATTTCGTTAATACGGACCACAGGCAGCTACTTCCACAGCTGCCTGCTGTCCATTACATAACGTGACTCAAGGGTATTATCCTTTGTGGGAGCTTCGGAAGCCTAAATTGAAGACCTAGGTACTTCGTCATCGTTATGCAAGTATGAATGGAAGCAGAACACAGCTCTATTAAAAATGATGCAATGACTTGTGTTTGACATAGCCTGTATTGACAATACCGTCACCACGAACGCAGATACAGATACAGTCATATAAGAGATACCAGTCATATTACTGCACATCAGTGAGATCATAACCTCAATGCACTGTTGTTGTACTTTTTTCTTTTTATACAATAAAATATTTTCATCGTTGACCCTTCAACTAATTGTGTACACATCCAATCTTCGAAGCATAAGGATAGAGAAGTCAAGTCGCTCGACCAATTTGTTTCAATTTTGCATTTCACTGTATATTACTTCATTTTCATCGGTAATACATTTTATTTAGCTTACATTGTTCATACATTACCTACCAATCGAAGTACTCTTAACTATATGGTCGTCCGACCGTCATTATTTTTACTGTTGAGTTATCATTACTTTTCAGTAAACTGTCTTATAATCTATATCCGACTTTTCTCTGAGAAATATGTAGATTCCATCAAGTATTTACTCTTTAACAGCTAAAGAATATCTTAGCTCAATTGATCCCCATCCTCAGTCGAATGGGAAATGAATTATTATCTTCGGAAAGAAAAGAATATAGATAGGATAAATGTAATTCATCATGTTTTGCTCTGATAAGCTATTCGACAGAATCCATGGATCACTCAATGGTTCTTCCACAAAACTACCTTTTCCCCCCTTAAATCTCATTTTATCGTTTTCATTATTCATAAATGTGGCACTGCTTCTGTCACAATGGTTTTCAGTTTAGTGTATCCGGTTTTATGGATATCGGCAATGCCGTAATAAGGAAACTGATACTGTAACCCGACAGTACCTTTGTATGAGCGTGGTCTTGACCGAATCGGTTATGTTAAGTAGCCTATATATATTCTGAAGCCGGGCCAATTGTTATAGTGGTGCCACCAGTAGTGTACCAGAATTACTCTTTCTTGTCTATCTTAATTCTATGATAATTCATCGGAATGGAGACTAGAGTAGGCTTTCAGATGTGTCCATCCGGAGTCAGTGTGAATTTGTGCATTTCCCTATCATGTTTTAAAAGTGGAACCTGTGGAAAGTGGAACCTAGAGTACCATCACTCCGGTCCATTCATGCTTGTTTATAAACAAGGACTGCTTTCATTACAGGAGAAATGATTCAGACCAGGATGCAATAGGGGGGAGTTCAGTGTGTCTGTTCAACCTTAGCTGTGCTTGGGTGTTGGTCTGCTCTCCACAGACTCATTGACTTGCCATGAGTTGGGGTCTAGATTTCTTCCATTCCTAGAAAATATACAACTCTTGACGTCAGGAATAGATATAAGACGTATTGATTTGCCAATGATTTTCTCTCACACTCACTATTTATTTTCTGAATATATATCTGAATATATAAACCCCTTGCTCCTAGACACTGCATAAGGACAAACTAGGAGCAAATGGTGTGTATTTCGGTGTCAAGTGATTGGTCATGGTCAGCTGGGCACTTTTGAAAATTTGGGCTTTCCAATGTGCAACAGTAATTTTACACTACATTACAGCAGTGGGTTGATACAATCCCATTTACCTCGCTTTTACTTCTATTTCTTTATAGAGCACTCTTTATTTGCGGGTTCTGAGGCGATATGCAGGATGAACTGATTAGGTACTGTTTATACATTTTTTGCTGATTATAAAATTTGAGAAATATTTAGCAGGAGAAAACAAGACACTGAGACACTTTCACAATATAATCGTGGATAGCACACAGCTAGTGACGGGATGGTGTGTGTTTTTTGCAGCAAGCTGGAAGTCCATGTGAGCACTCTAACCTTTAGGCAACGTTAATAATTCCGTTATAAATGTCTTATGCATGCATACTAACTCCTTTTAGACAACCCGAGTGCAACAAAAGCCCGCTTGTACTATACACCTGTGCCTTGAAATACTCCAAATACCAACCTCTGCTGTGGAATTGGTACTTTAGGCAAACCAGTGTAGTGTGCCGGTATGCTGGCATACCGGCACGCTTTGATAAATCCGGCCCGCAAATGAGGTCAAGTAGTCTCCTAGCTGATGTTTTGCTATGCGTTACCTGTGCGTGAAGAGTTATCATGACGCATGCGCGTTGTGCGTACCAAAAAACAACTTCCGCACTACCAACACAGTTTGATTTAGGCTTTGACATCGACGTATTTTGCTAAGTAATTGAATATTTACGAATATTTAGAGGTGTATAGTACAAGTGAAACTTGTTAACCTAATTGGGACGGCTCCTCGTACCTTGTTTCTTTCGCTAAATCTACTGCATTCGCTCTCCGAGCTCATGCGGTAGATTTAGCAAAAGAAACGCGCTACGAGGAGCCGTCCCAATTAGGTTAACTAGTTTCCCTAAAATACCAGGTGTCTCTAACGATGACAGTAGTTTTCTTCACATGGATATAATGTGTCTCGGCTGGGGATGACTTCCACCTTACGGATTTATTTTCAATAAAATAGACTAAATATAACAGATATCCAAACTTGAAAAAGGCCACTTAAAGCAGAAACGTAGTACCAAAACTATCCTAATAGAAATCCACCCATCAAACCAATTGGACAGCAGTTGAGGTGTACTCGCCGACCAATTCATCTATCATTTGAATCATTTAAAGTTTATTCATAAAGATCCTGTTCCGATAAAATTCGGCTACAACAAATTAATTCAGGAACTTGCCAGCGTGAGGTCAAACCAACTCATTTAACCTATGCCTCCATTTCTTCAACTTCAGCATAACAATTATTCAGCACTTGGTTATGAAATAAACACCTCGACAGTATTATCCCTCCGTTGTTGTATCCTTACTGTAATGAGGCTCGTATTTTTAGAACCCGATTCCCGCTCTAGAAAGCACTCAGTCACCCTGAGTCCACACCAGAAAAACAAGAGGAAAGGTTGATTTTCCATATGCCACGCCCAGTTCATACACCACATAAAACGATATCCACTCACATAAAAAAACACAGCCCACATCTCCTCCTACCTCGTCACTATGACAAATACCCAGCCACAAAAAAACATTGACTATGATGTATTGTTGTTTTAATGGAGAAATATCAAGACTGATTTATTGACTTTTTTGTGTGTAGAGATCATCTAGAACGTGGTTTATTCCTGTAGTGCTCGGTCCGTCATTGTCTGCGATGATTATCAGTGAAGGGATATGGTTCAAACATCGAAATACTAAAAAGGGACTCCATTGAGGTCCATAACCACTTAAAATATGCCATGAGTTTTGGTTATGGAGTAATCTCTCGAGGCAAAGCCAAGAGAGATTACGAAGCACACCAAAACGAATGGCGTATTTCCCCTATTACTGGCAGATTGGCTAATGTTTATGATAACATTGCCCATTGAATATTCCTTTACAATACTCCGTGGGCATTAAATACTAGTTCCCAATGTCTAAGACAGAAAAATACCAGGGGTGAGATAGTTTACAGCACCACCTGAATGTGAAATCTTTATACCCCCACCCTTTGACCAAGTTGATCACTTTGTTTACATGCATACCCTCATTGAGTTGTTCAGATCCACATCAAACTGATCACACTTTCCTCTTCCATCCTCTTCCATCAAACCATTTTACACCTCCACCTTTCATACCACCTCCAGACTGGTACACTTAGTGCCCACAAAACCCAACCTAGTTGTACCTTATCATACTAATCCTGTCTCCATACTTCACCCAATCGACTTCGGATCGTCACAGTCACTTTTCTAGCGTCACAAAGACAAGGCTCCACCTCTCCACAAAACCAAGTCCCTTTATTATCGCCCATAAATGGTTTCCCACACCCTCAGGGGCGGCCACCCACCAACCTCTCCCCATCCACCTCTTTTTAGCGTGCCCACGTGACTAGAATCGACCAATGAGATCGAGCCAGACACCCGCCCAGTGGCAGGCGAGATCGGATGCGCTGAGGCTTTTGATTGGCCGGGGCTGTTGCGAAGGGCACCATGGGAAAAGCCGAGCTAATCATTGCGAAGGAGAGGAGACTTCCATGTGTGGGATTGATAAGGGCCTTTCTAGTGTGGACTGGTTGTGTGTGTCTGCGTAGGAATGGGGGGTGGTCTGTCACATCTGATAGACTCACAGACTAGCTGATACGGTCTGGGTGACACTTTACACACGTCTTCAGTCTGGACTGGAGTGATCCTGCCACCAGATAGGTTGGCTGGTGAAGAATGTGCATTAACGCTTTCTGCACTAGAGAAGATGACAATACGGATATCTTATATAAACCTACATTATGTTATCACATGCGTATCATAGAATGTGATAGTCATGTTACTGGTAAGATATAGAATATCACGATGTGGTAAGATACCTCCAGTTAGATCATCTGAAGTTTTCTTGGGTCTGTGGCAAAATGAAGCGTTCCATGACTGAAGATGTCACGAGATGCTACGAGATGTCACGAGATAATGTGATATGTCACGAGAAGTGAGAAGAGGTCAAGAGATAATGAGATGTCACGGGGCAACAGGAAACAGGAAACAGGCAACAGGAAAGGATGGTAAGCTATTTTGTGTGACTCCCAACCAAAGCTTCCAATTAAGTAACTAGTAGAATATATCAAGCAATGTGTGACTAAAAGAATCTATCATAACAGAACAGAATCTAACTTGACATGCCTCAAGACATTAACCGGTGCCAATGGTTTGAATATGTATTTGTGAGGGTTAATTATAGAATTATGATCACCAAATGATAATTCTAAGAATACATTTTTCACCATGAAGAAATATGTATGACTACTATTCATCCACAGATGAGGTGCAACACATTGATTCAAGATTAGATACATGCATAGGTTATCACAACTCCAATGGCACTGATGATCACACTCATTGATAAGTTTACTGTTCCTAGTTATCGGGTACCTCCACAATCGCCGATTTCAAACTGTTCTTCGATGATTCTTCCCTGACTACTTTTCTTTGTTTTCTTTTCTTATCTTCACAGTATAGTACTACACGTTGTAGATTTTCCACCGTCGTTCAACATTATGTAGTTCTGAGCTAAGATACAAACATACATAGTTACCGAATTATAGTTTATGGTGTTTCTAAGTTCCTCCATACATTCAGCGTGAGGCAAGGGTCAATAAACGTTGCTCGTGGAAGAGTCTCTACCAATTAGCACAGCAGGCATACAGGACTTTGCTTCACTGCTCTAAGCTGGGTTCCCAACTGGTTAAAAATCCATACCTCCCCTACGCCTTCCGTACGTCTGTGCAGTTAGAAGTCCCCCTTCCCACCCTTCCCCACAAAGCGCCCTGTTTCCCGACTCCCACGTCTTCAGCCACCTGAACCCCACCCCCTGTGATCAAACCCCTCTCACCCCCTCCTCCTAACTCTCTCCTAGCGCCCCTATTCAACCCCACACTTTGCGCTGTAGATGGTGTTCTCAGTGCTTTGCTCCAGCAGGGACCTCAGCGTGGCCTAACTAGGTAACCTTGGTGTGTCTCTCCCACTGTTAACAAGGTCCTCCACAAACAACCAACACACCCATAACAAGGTATTCTACACTGCCCACAACACACTCTTATCTCTTTCAGTCTGGAAGATGCCTGGAAGGATTGCCATGTAGGACCTGAAGATGTATCCAAGCATTTTATGAGAAATACGAAGTAAGTGCAAATTTAAACAAGAAATAATTCATTTTCAGGATTTTCTCACTATATACTATATATCTAATTTACTGTGGTTTAGAATATTGAACCAATGAAACCCAGAGTTCCATGCATGGTTATACTTGTAAAATATGTGACATCCGTTCATATACATTCAGGACTCTTGGGGGTTGTGTCAGAATCTTGCTTAGGATAGGTGTGATGCTCACTATCTGGTGCAAGACTGAATGAGAATCTCATTACTTCTCGACACACCCTTAAGAAGGCGTCTAACACCCCCAACACAAAATACCCCCATCATTATTTTTAAAGTTAACATTATTTTTTGTATATGCGAATGTCTCACACCTACGAGTCAGCAGAACATGTTTCATTCATCACAGAGTGTTGTATGAAAACAGGGATGTCAGTAGGGGGTCAGAGAAAAACGGACATATTTTTCATGCGGAATTTGCTGCCTCAGAGAGACTAAGGAAATGTGGAAAATATGTCGTTATCAGCTGTGGCATGTGACTGAGTGTCTGTGGCGACATTCAACCACTGTTTCATGGGCTTGAAGAAGGCCTAATTAATACTATCTTTCTTTTATAAACGTGGCTTCCTGTATTTTAACACGGTAACTAGTAAAATTCAATAATGGGAATTAAAGTTTTAATGATACTCAGGTATATAATAATAAGATGACAGGATATGGGTGATTGAATAGATTCTGTTCACTGTTGTGATGGGGTGTTCCTCGATGTCGGTACGTCTAGAAACATACCTATACAGCTCGGAACGGAACCCATTCACTATGTAACTCTCCTCAGGTAACCTAACATATTCAACAAATCTCTGTGTTACCGTCCCGAGGGTACTTTCACTACATACAACATATGTAACCCTCCCAAGGTAACCTTCCCTAGGTAACACATGGGTAACCCTCCCCGGGTAATCCTCCCCAGGTATCCTTCCCTGGGTAGCCTGCCTTAGGTTACATCTCCAGGTAACCCTCCCCAGGCCAGTGATCCCCTGCCGTTTGTCGTCGTCCCTACCCTAGGTAACATGTCACTATATAACCCTCCCCAGGTGACATCCCTATACAACCTTCCCCAGGTAACATCCCTATATAACTCTCCCCAGGTAACATCCCTATATAACTCTCCCCAGGTGACATCCCTATATATGAACCTCCCCAGGTGACATCCCTATATGAACCTCCCCAGGTGACATCCCTATATATGAACCTCCCCAGGTGACATCCCTATATATGAACCTCCCCAGGTGACATCCCTATATATGAACCTCCCCAGGTGACATCCCTATATATGAACCTCCCCAGGTGACATCCCTATATATGAACCTCCCCAGGTGACATCCCTATACAACCTTCCCCAGGTAACATCCCTATATAACTCTCCCCATGTGACATCCATATATATGAACTTCCCTAGGTAACATCCCTATGTAACATACCTTTATGACCTTCCCCATGCAACATCCCTATATGTAACCCTCCCCATGTGACATCGCTATTTGACCTTCCCCATGCGACATCCCTATCTATAACCCTCCCCATGTGACATCCCTATATGACCTTCCCCATGTAACATCCCTATATGACCTTCCTCATGCGACATCCCTATCTATAACCCTCCCCATCTGACATCCCTATATGACCTTCCCAAGGTAACGTCCCTATGTAACCCTCCCCAGCTAACCTTCCCCAGGTATGTGACTCACCTGTCATCGTCGTCGTCATGCGTGCTGAAGAAGAGACTCGGGTGTCGCACCAGGTCAATGATGGTGCTCCGTCGTCGGCAGCGCGCCAAGCGGTTGCCCTCCTCACCGCCCCCGTGCCCGTCACCGCCCCCTAGCGACGGTGCCTGGAGCAGGCTGTAGCGGCGCGCCTCCTGGCGGGGGTCGACCGAGACGTCGCTGGCGGTGGAGGCGGTGGACGTCGGGCTGGGCGGCGAGTGCAGCAGACTGACCGTCGCGTGCGGCGTCGTCTCGTTCAAAGTCTCGTGATCTCGGTGATCCTCGCGACGTCTCGCCGCCACCACGTGGTCGTGTTTCAGCAGCGCCTTCCGCGTGCGCATGTGCAGAACGTACTCCATAATGGACCCGGTGGTGGATCTCGAATTGGAACACGTGACCGCGAGATTTGATCGCTGGGTCAGTCTCCCAGGTTGTTTGCCATCAGGACGTCCCGACGTGCACCGCGGGCCTGGACTAAGTCACGTGGTGGGTAGGTATACCTCCCGGATATGGCGGCGCCTAGTGACATTTAAAACACGCTCTGGGAGACACTCACAGAAAAACACACAACAATGCGACAATCAAAGCTCCAGCGAGTAAATCCGCGAGTGAAGTGAGGAGCGATTCTGTGTCGGGATCCTTGTCTCTCACTCATTGCCGTGTCAGCGTTTTCTCACTTATGATCACGACCACACACTCACACAACGCCCCCTACCGACGCCGGCGGGCGAATGCGCGCTAAAAACCGGCCGATAAAACAGATAGCACACAAATATTATCTGAGGCGGGGGTCTTTGTGCGTCCATCCGGCAGAAATCACAGCAGACGACAATTTTCTTCGCGCGTAATTCACTGAGACGCTGACAGGGGCGCAACGTTTAAGCCTCCCGCGCGTATCGCATTGAATAGATCCCAACCTCCTTTTGTACGCAGGTCTCCATTGACTCTAGATAAAGGTTGCCATGGAAACTAAAGGTTTTTATCTTGCGATATGTGAAGGTGCACACCTAACACGTTTCCGAGGATGTGTACAGCACTGTGGTTTAGGCATGTGTCTGGGAAGGTACTGTTGTCACTGTGAGTTTGCATACAAGCCAACACACCGCAGTTCTATACAGCGCTGTGGTTTAGGCATGTGTCTGGAAGGTTTCTTTTGTCACTGTGAGTTTTCTTACAAACCCACACACTGCTGTTATCTACAACGCTGTGGACATATATCTTAGAAGGTACAATATTCACTCTGAGCCTGATACCGACAAAGAGGCCAAAGTTGCATACAGCACCGTTGATGATTCACTGTGATCTTGGTAAAAATAAAGATTCCCGCAATATCACACAGGACATTGAATAAAATCTGTGTTTGAGAGGGTACCTTATTCACTTTGAACCTGGCAACAAACAGAAACTCTGCAGTTGTGAACAATGCTGTGGGTTAAATGAGCCTTCTATATTCACACCAAGCGTGGTAATAAAGTAAAGAATTGCAGTTGCATACAACACCGTAGATTAGATATGTATCTGGGAAGGTACTGAATTCACTCTCTGAGCCTGGTAAAAAAACAAACCCTCTTCACTTGTATACAACGCTGTAGGTTAAATGAAACTACCATATTAACTCCAACCTTACAGCACTGTGGGTTAGATATGTGTCTGGGAACCAAATCCACCTTGACCCCGGTTACAAACACTACGTTAAGCAGCTCAGCTGTACCACGTCATCAGGAGTAGCTCAGGCCGTCCTGCTATCTACAGGCCATGTGCTGGTGACGGTCCCTGTGTTCTTGTGACAAGGAATGATTAGCGATGCTCTGCAACAAGCCAACCCACCAGTTCCCTGTGTGCAGAGATACAGCACAGGGGTCATATAGAGTGTCGCTCATCGTGTCTGCATCAACACCTTGTATTGAGCAAATTGTGAGCAATTTGTCGACATACATGGTATACTTCCTAAGCTTGTCGTGTGTGTGACAGCCAATAAGGAATAGTATAGTTTTTATAGCAAATATATGTTTATATCAGTTATAATTGCTAGGCAATATAAGAATCTGAATGGAGCAAGCTTTCCCGATGTTTCTGGAGCAACATATTCTTATTACTGATAATCTGTGATTACAATCCCCGGCATTTACTGTCAGCTACTCTGCTGTTTAAATGAAGTTTCTGAACGTAATGTATGCCTCTATATTGAAATTGATGAATGAAATCGATTTCATTTCATGGCTGAGCTTAATGTAGCAAACTATTATGGTAGCAACATAGACTCCGATTGGTGAACTCTGAATAAACAAAGATTCTGCTTGGTGACCTTTTCAGATATTACTGCTTAGAAAAGGTGCAACTTTTTTATGAAGCACCTACAGGATAACGTCAGGCTATGTTCGGAGAGTAGGGCCTTCGACATGGTATAACGACAGGATATTCTGTTTGGAGAGTGTGGTGAACAACTCGGAGCAGATTCTAATTAGCCAGTAGCTCATATGTGGTGGGAGTTTTTGGTAGGCGTGGAATGCCGCCGAAAGCATTGCGGTTTATTGGCATCAAATATTCATGTCTCATAAACACAATAGGAGCACACAGCCAGTTTTCTGCCGCACTATGTTTGCACAGGAATATGCTCGACACACAATGTATTTGTCCTTAGTTTCCGTAACCACCACCCCCCTGCTTAATAACATACGGTCTTCCCTATCAGCAGCAAGAAAACGTAATATCAGCTATCGCATTTGATATTAAACAAGCAGTGACTCCCTCGACTAACATCTATGTTTTAGTGTTGCAATAAGATTGTATTACATTAAAATTCATAGCTAATTAAAAACATGTCTTTGGAACAAAAGAAAGACCATCTTGATAACGAAATGACTTCGTCAAGATGGCCGAACCGAATCGCTACTCCCATGGGACTAGTCTAAAGTGATACACTTTATAGAGCTAGCCACCACATAGCTTGCCACCACAAAACCTGATTCCACAGAGTTAGTCTTCAGCAAGCTGCACAGCCATAATCTCCCCAGATGTGCTCTCCATAAAGCTGTTTAGTTACAATCGTCTGTTAGCCACTCTCCATGGAACATGTCTCCATTGAGCTACGCTGCCCTATTCTCTTCAAAAATGGGTTCGATGTTTTTGACAAGCTACTTATCGAACATAATCTCCGTAAAACTATTCATCAATCATGCTTTCACCAGAATGTCCATTGCCAGAATTTCCCTTCCTAAAGTTGTAGAAACGCTATCCCCAGAGTAGTTTCAATTCTCGTTCTGTACTGATTTAATTTATCTCCTGAGAATGATGTGCTTTCTCCAAATTGGCAGTTTTCCATGTTCCCATTGTTAATATGTTGTGGTGCTAATTGGAATTCTCCTCACCTTAGCTGCTCCCACATAGTCTGTTTTACGTTCAATTCAACAGACATTCTCTTTCTAAACATACTATACATATGAATTCATCCAAGAGATAATCTTTCCAGATGCACTTTTCTGAGATATACTCTCCCGAGACGTATCATCTCTAGATGTACTGCTCCCAGGCATATTCTTCAGGGGCAAACTCTTTAATGGGTTCTCCTCCTAGATACTGTTCCTAGATGCACACTATGCAGACATATTCATCCCAGGTATATTCTGCTCTGACCGGTTCTGTGCAGATTTTATAGTAACATTTACTCTCCACCCTGCCCTCTGTTTTCCTTCGTTACCAGCCAGTAATGAGGTTTACAGGCAGAACCAACTCAATATCAGTCTCCTTGTTGCATGTACGGGCATCATCCTAGATATATTCTTCCAAGATATTCTCCAATCAGATTGTTCTCCACAGATGTTATCGTAGCATTTGCTCTTCACTTTGCTGTCTGTTCACTTCCTCACCAGCCCATAGTGGTCTTTACAGTCAGGCTCAAAGGAGTATGGGCAGCAGTGTCCGCCGTTCACACAGCAGCAGCCTCGGCATCTGTCTGTACCCACACATGTGATATGGGACCCGGAGATGTCTGGAGATGAGCAACTCATTAACTATCGTCCATATGGATAGAGTCAATTAAACGCTGTTTGGTTCGAAGATGTATTGCACGACACTGCTAGATACTCTCAAACGTTGCTAGATACTGTTCACAGGGTGATATATACTCCATATCGTCCCACAGCATGTCCGCTAACTGGGAGAGCCTCCTGTCAGTGTTGGATCGAGGCCGGGTGAGCTGTGGCCACTCAGGGCACTCTGTTATCGTCATTAAGCCTGCCTGCTCCAAACAAGGACCCACGACGGCTCATACAATATACACTCATCCGGCGGCGTAGATCGCTGGCAGATGCAAGAGGCCTCATACAATATCCAAGGTAAGGGGGGCATCGTAATCCGTTCAAGCCTAACGTCTGTGATCCTGATACAAAATCCATGTGGTTCACTCTTAACTTGAGACATGCTATGTGAATCTCTCCGGTCCTCAGTTTATGAGCAAATCTCTCCTAAGTTTATAGGAAATTCATGATGAGCAAATAATGAGCAGTTCATCATGAGCAATTCATCATGAGCGGCCCAACAGGAGCAGCTCATTATGAGTGGTTGCGTAGTTGCGCTGTCAACATGGCTGTCAGTGTGCTGTGGGAGGTTCACTGAGTGAGCTTCTCGCGCCGATACAATCCCCGCTGCTGTGGTTGTTGTTGTTGCTCACAGACATCCGTCCTGCCCCTCTCACTCTGAGCTGCTCGATCAGCGGGCATCAGCTGCTCCCCCCTCCCACACGGGGGCGCTTCTCCTGCTCATGCGCGGCGTGACCTGCCCTGCCACCAGGTGACAGCACTGAGTCTTTGACACACGCTTGTTCCCGGACGTACAAATAACCAAAACTCCTGATAATGCCAAGAACCAGCATGTGTGGTGTTTTTTTCCCCCTATTGGAAAAATCTGCCGGGAGCGGAGAAATCAGTGTCGGCTGGTGGTGGGTGGTGGGTGGTGATGCCAGTGGAGTCGCCGGTGTTAATGTACTACTGATCGTTGGGATGCTGGGGACGGTTAGCGGTGATCCTCAATGGTCGGTGAGCAGCTCGGAGCTGGGGCCGGCCTGTGTGGGGAGCTGCTCGGGCTCGGAGCCGCACACTGCCGGTAGTCTCAGTGAGCGCCGGGCGGTGTCTGTCAGCTGCCGTGTGTCCAGCACATACCTCCACACACCGCGTCTCTCTCTCTCTCTCTTTCTCTCTCTCTCTCTCTCTCTCTCTCTCTCTCTCTCTCTCTCTCTCTTTCTCTCTCTCTCTCTCTGCCTGTCCTTCTCACACGCCGTGTCCACTCCACTCCTGTGTCCTTCCACTTCTGTGTCCTACCTACCTACCTACCGCTGCACATCCCGCGCCCACACACACACGCGTAATAATAGGTAGGAGGGACATAGCGCACCCCCGCGTCCTTATCCACCGCCGCACGTGAGACAAACGCCGGGAGGCCATTAGTGGCGCCCCCTGTCCACGTCAACAAGCGTTACCCCCCTAGCTTCAAACCGGAAGTGCCGACACACCTCAGCCCGCAGCGGCAGCGCTGGAGAACTCCGACGCGGGCTTCCACGGCGCCACCAGTTTCTCCTCCTACCTCTCCTTACTGGAGGTAGGAAAGAGGGTATTGATTACTGTGTCTGTCGGCGTAACCCTACACCTCCCGAACGCCTCCCACTGACAATTGACCGCTTCTTCTCATAGACAGCTCGTGACATTTGACCCTGCTGCCTCATGCTCCATAGCAACTACTCACCCTGCCTCATTACTCTTACTTATGCCATAACCTGACTTTTGCCTCGAATCTATATCTTAACCAGCCCTGTACTACTTAGACACTCCGTTATACTGCATATACCCGCAATAAAGCCTCCTCCATGCCCCATTTCATAGATGGCCTCATCTCAAGCCATCTGGTAAGTACGGACATTACGGACCTCAGCGCTCACTGCTATCACCGTTGACAAAATGTGGTTAATGGGGAGCTACTACTGGTAGCATGTGGTCAATAGATATCATCTGACTATCGCTTTTAGTACTACCTTATAAGTAGCCAGACTCTTGTTGCAATCACTGGTGGCACTGCTTTATCTGTGACCAGATTCTCGTTGTTATCACTGTTGGCACTACTTTATCTGTAATTATTCTCTCACTGTTATCGCACTTGGCACTACTTTATTAGTGGCATTTCCTCACTGCTGCTGCTGCTTGTACTATTTTATCAGTGACAGGTTACCTGCTGCCATCACTGGTTGCACTACTTTATCAGTGACCAAGTTCCCACTGCTATAGCATCTGGCACTACCTCATCAATCACTATTTTCTTACTTTATGTTTGCTAGTAATCTTAAGCTAGCGACCAGTTTCTCACTAGGAGCACTGTCAGCACTACTTTATCAGTGACAAGTTTCTGGCTGTTATCACTACAGGCAACACATGATTGGTGAAGAGGAGGGCTATTGGGAAGCAGCTCGCAGTGGTCCGACGAAACTGATTTAATAACAACTCGACACCAGCTCAATCGACTCCATATCGCATCAGTTTTCCTTTCTCCCTTCGCATCCTATGGAGGACTAGATTGGCTGCGAGTAGGTCAGAGCTGGTCGGAGATACCGAAGCTGAGGACATTTCCGTAGATGCTAGTAAGTGGGAGGGGTAGATCCTGCTATGTAATCCGTCAACAACAAAGTGAGGAGTCATCATTGCTGACCAGTATATCAGGCATGGATGTCAGTTGGGGCCATGAAGAAAAGGAGACAATTTTCAGGTGGAATTTACTGCCTAGGAGAAATTGAGAAGACATGGAAAATACACCGTTAGTGTTCATGGAATGGGGCTGGGTTGTATAGGGAGTTTTGTTTTGTTGAAAAAGGCATTCTATGATCTATGGTCAAAACAATGACCATTGTCTTTTTTACCTATTCGGTTCTCTTTAGTAGAGTGGGTGATTTTATATGATTTTCAAAGCATTTATATATGATTTTAAAGCATTATTTATGGAGGTCAGATAGTAACATTTAAAGATTGAACTGTTATCTCCTGAAGTACATAAAAATTAGCTGCCTACATATATTTGTAGGCAGCTGATTTTTATATAAAAGTTCAATCTTTAAAGACAAGCTGGACCTTGTTATTTATGGTGAATATATGTGTATAGATATCAGTCCAAGAAATGGCATATTAAAATGGATGTATTGTTTTAATTTGTTTTGACTGGTAAGTAATATTTACTTGGCTACAGGTGGTATCTAGGTTAGGAAAACTGATTATACGTATTTCTGCAATGCTCTTATACACAGTACTAACCAATACCTTGAAAAATATAGTGCCATCTTCTGTCAGTCTACAGTCTACGACCACTTAGTGCAAGGCCTACCGGTGTTTGAAACATATCATTTTATATCAACAGTAACTGCAACATTTGCTTTAAAGTCTCTGGGATGAGCAAAGTCAGAATGTTAGACTACATGTAATGCTAGAAATCAAATAGAATATTGAAGCTATTTGAGTGAAGCAATGAGTGGAAAAGAGTGCTGAGGTGTGGAATGTGGTGGACACACGGCAGCTGACACACACCGCCCGGCGCTCACTGAGACTAGCCGCAGTGTGCAGGCGTGGTAGGTGGGGGAGGGTGGACGGGGGCGTTAAGAAGATTGGGAGTGGTTGGATGAGGCTGTACCACTTTCCTGTGCATATGTGAACTCCCGTGATCCCCTTTTGCATTCTGAAAGTGACACGTGTGGGGTGGTTTTTGAACAAAGAGTGACATTGAATCACCAACTACGAAGAAATTCCACACGGGCAAAGATTTCGCTGTGGTTGTGATATTTAAATATGGCTGTCTGGATAGGATGATATTGTATTGTCCGATGGTAATTGAGGAACATTGTTTGTACAGCACAATCCCAAATTGGTATGAGTATCTAGGTGTCTAAATTGTTACAATCTTTTTGATAACATACATTGAATTACAAGAGCATACATATACAACGATCAATCCATGATCGTCTGAGAAAGTACCATAAAGACCGATCATTTTAAAGAACGAAAAGCCAAGAATGTCCATGACAAGACAATTTTGTATGGCTCTTTGATAACCTCGTCCCTGTTTGTGAACAACTTCTGCTGGAGAGGCATTTTATATTTTACATATATCTCAGCCTAGCTATTAACCCATGTCCTTTTGATGCCTAGAAAATACACGTAAGGTCTTACGTCAAGGTCTTATAGCACTAATACACACGTCAGGCGTGATGCACCTCTCTCAATCAATACCCGTGTAACTTGGAGCAGCTCATCAGGTTGTACTGGCATAGGATATAACAGGTAGGTTACTGACATACTCCCGTTTGTACCCTACAGGTGTGCTCTACCTCCTCCTAGCCGAAAAAGTACACATACTAAAGGCTGCATTTCCCCTCAGTGCAATTTATACCTTTTGTTTTCTCTGCATGCACAATGAGAAAACACCAATTATCAAGTCGTAATATGCAATGTGAAGCAAACTTGTAATGAATTGAATTTATTTATATAAATATTCGTTAAACACAATATATTTATATATTGATATGATATGAAAGGTTATATTTTGATAAACTGTATGATGGTTTGAATGATGGAGGTTGAGGACAATTTGAATGGGGATGTGTGGCACCAAGGGTATGTTGAAGGTGAAATTATGAGGTATGCAATGATTGTTTTTCACCACTGGCCATTTAGACTAGCTCGACAGCAGAGAGGAGCAGAAGAAGAGGGCAGAGACCGACCCAGTTGTATAATGATACCCAGTAAGCCCCAGGTATGTACATATATTGTGTGTATAATCAGTATGAATCAAATACTTATCTTAGCTCATTACAAGAGCGGACTCGCTAATTAGAGTCCTCCTGATATCAACATTGACCATGAGTAGGTATTTAGAAACATACTAAGGGTATAATGTACATTTTCATAAATCAAATCACAAACTGATTACTATAGTATAATCAATTTTCATTCCATAAATCATGGTAATTATACTATCCAGGCCTGTGTTCACTTTAGGTTTGGCTTTCCTCTGTCATCTCCAATACCCTTAGGAACCTCCAAATCTATCTGACTCCCACTTTATTTACCTTTATAGAGATAAGCAATCTTTCATATTCCCTTTTAACTCCAGGCTAAATGGTAATAGATGTACATTTGCCTCCTCTGTAATTAGTTTGTTTACGGGGCTCTCTACCCTCTAACCATGTGGTATAACTAATTCAATCACAGTACACAATATATCATCAAGTTAGTTCTCTCTTAGATACTGAAAAACAAAGGAGAACATCAGAATATACCCCTGTTGACAGTTCTTTATCGGCTCGGAAATTCTAGATCGTATCAATATCTATGTCATTAAAGATGTATCATTTATCTGCTGAAATGTATATATTTGCCCAAAAATTCCTTGTTCATCTTAAACCATAATGTATAAAAGTAATTATTCAATAGAGGGGAAAATAAGAAAACTGTCAGTTCTACATTCTAAAACCGCTAAAAGGTTCTAGATCCTGTCAATATTAAATTTTGTGTCATTAGAATTGATTGATTATCAACTAAAATATATATGATTGTTGACCAACTGATTATTAAACCATGATATACAAAATAATTAATTTACATCGAGGATGCCATCTTTGTGTAGTTTTTCAGTTGAAAGAAAAATTACAAAGTACAATCACCGATATTGGCTTTCTTCCGTCCACCAATCAAAAACGTACAACTATATATATACAGTTACTACATGCGTACATAATACATTAGTTGGGGGTACTATTTTTCCTGTAAAATCCTTCTGTATGATGTCAGTATAGAACGAACCATCTGAGGCTCTCACCCTAACGTGGTGAACTAAAGCTTCTTTCACGTTGAATATTTCAGTAGTAGCTGCTGTGAACTACTTGTGGTGAAACCCGTCTTTGAAGTACAAGGATTGAGTGTGTCTCATACAGAATCAACCCACCAAAAAAAATTAAAAAACTAAAGGGAATGAAAGATAAGCCTGTGTGCCTTAAGGCCATACGCAGCCACAAATATCGGCCAGAATGTAATTTTACCAGGGTGTGTTTAGCCACTGCCTGCATACGATGCTGCATTGACATTTCAATGCCCGTTTTATGCTGACAAAGTGCCGCCAACCAGACGTTGTTTAATTAATTGCATCAATTAAACGGTGTCACTACTGCTGGCTTTTATTCTGCTCGTCCCTCTGATCTTCACATTATAGACCTAAATAATGTAAAAGGGTTATGCTTTCCGAAATCAACTAATATTTCTTGTTGGGTAGTTTTATTTAAATTTTACTCTGAATTCAGCATGTATTTTAATTTGTTATATTATATATAGTGTTATGTCTTTTAATTCATTTTGTTTACCTCATGAGAAATATCAATCTGAATCAGTAGAAAGGAAATAAAGATTTAGGTAAAAAAGGAAACTTTTTCTCGAAATGAATTTTGTGCCTATCATAGGAAATCAATTTGAAATTAAGCTTCTGTACGAAATACTAAGAATCTACAATTCTCCAATTAGAAAATAATACAGTCTCTTATCAAAACTAAGGAAATCATCAGTTGTTCAACCATGGGATTTGGAATATACATTATCTGTATAAAAAAGGTCACAAAGGAAGGATACAAAGCAGAGTGTTTAATCCCCGTAAGCCTCGGGTTATCCTCTAGGGCTTGATCCATCCTCAATTTACATCCCTGTCCTTGGCCTTTAGCAGCAGACCTGCGCTCAGAGAGCACTGAGTTGTGATGCAAGAATTGCTCACTGCTGGGAGATCAGCTACTCCGGGACAGAGAGACTGCTCGGTAATTCTCTAGTGGAGGTCTTAGTAGTAGCCCCTCAGGGAACATCTCTGATTCCCAAACACAGGACTGCTTTTTGTCTGGATAGCTACTTTTTCCAACGATAGAAAGATATTTTTCCGCTTCCTTCACTTATGGTATGAGCTATAAAACATGTTTCCTAGTTGTACACCGGATCAGTCTTTGAGAGACTACATCTATTATTTGTTCAATGCGGATTTTCCATACTAAACCTACAGGGAGTTAGAAGAAACCGAACGAGAGCTAGACTTGACAATGTTTATGCCACGACGGGCGGGTCGTGTATTACTACACGAGGCGATAGCCGAGTGTAGTGAGGAGCAGACCTGACCAGAGTGGCATAGACACTGACAAGTCTAACTCTCGTTCGGTTTCGTATTTATCCTACCCCGTCTATGCTTTTGTATTACTAAAAGATAAATATTGTCTCAACGACCAACAGAACGTTTTTCATAGTAGCTGACATCCTGCTCTCTGATTGGTCAATATTGTTATTACTCTAGTGGCATAAAAAACACTTTATGTCACGGTCTGCCACATAAAATTTGCCTATGTTAGGTCTATGGCGGTTTTTTATTAGGGGTAGGATAATGTGTATTTCACCGAGCGGAGATTACGGGTGGTCTTAATCCCGGGCCTCCACAGAGTGGTAAGCACCAAATCCACTAAGGCAACTGAATTTACACGAGAATTCTCTTGCGATCACCTGAGACAGTACGACAATACGACTGCGGTCGTGCTAATCATAATGTGTTTCCTTGCGATCTCTATGATGTTCTTTACAATTATGACATCTTATTCACATGATATTCTACCATCATGATGTTTTACATATGTGATATTGAACAATCATGACATTCCATCTACATTAAGGCTAACTGGAAGAGTTGGCGATAATACGGGAACAGAAGACGGTTACTATGGACGCTTACTCACGTAGTTCCGGTCATGTGACCACCCCGCTCAACCCACCGTCCTCGCCTTCTCCATCCTGGCACGAAGAAGGAACCACACACCCACCCTACAAAACAACTCTTCACTCCCATTTCAACAATTTCCAATACTTCGTAGGGCAATCTCAATAGCTCGAGATATTTCTTTTATATTTTAATTATATTTCTTACTAAATTTATCTCCTTATTAAGTTAACTCAATACATTTTATCAATTTCCGTATTTCGGTGTTAGTCATTACGCTCTATGCGGCATTTGTCACAATATTTTATGATTTACATTTTACATTTATGGCATTTATTTATGTGAGGGACATTTTACAAACATGACTGGATGCAATATTATATGATCACGACATTTTATATATGTGATATATCATAATCAATACCTGTAATATATGCAATGACTTCATAATCTTCATGTTTTATGCCTGTGACATTTTATGATAACAGTCATAAATGAATATGATAATTTATGTACAAAAAGCCTTATGATCATGGCGTTTAACCTAGGTGACATTTTAGAATCAGGATGTTTTAGATATGTAAATGGGTTGCCCATGGCCTATGGTCAGGGGTGGTCATTGCCCCCCCTGGTGAAACCACTCTGCACTCGCGCACCCCTGCGCCACCTCTCCACACTCGGCCGCACTAGACATCAAAGTGCGCGAGTAAGACACTGTCCTCTGTCTCATTCGCTTCACTGGTCTCCTACGCTCAACACCTATTTTTTCTACACTCCTTGGCCATATCGCCCTCCGTGCCTTCGGTCTCCATATTCCCCTGAATATCGGCAGACGAGGTCAGCGATACCAAGCGATTCAGTGTTTCAGGAATTATAGGATAGTTATGTTGACCAGAAGCGCTGTGGCGGCATCCGCACCCGCGGAGGCCGAGACGGACTCGGAAATAACGATACGCCAGCCGGCGGCCGAGAGCGACCACGTGGACTCGGTGTCTCAACAAGGGACGAGTACAAGCGCGCGGACCCGGGCATCGCGTATCACAGCCCTAGAGGCCAACCTCGGAGGGGTCAGGACGGATGTGAACGAGGTGAAGACGGATGTCGGGGAAGTAAGGACGGATATGACGAAGATATCGCGCCAGATGGACGGCATGATGGACGCCATCATGCAAATCTCCAGGCCGGCCTCGCGCCGGGCGGGCTCACGGGCTTCCTCAGCGGCCGAACGGACAAGGGACTGGGCCCAGGACCAAAACGAACGCCTACTCCCCGCACCCAGGGCTCTCCGAGAGACCTACACAAGCGAGGAACACCTCCAGCGCGAATTCGGCCGTGAGGCCATGCGACACGACCGAACAACGGGTAAGAGCCTACTTTCTGATATTAATGCCCGGAGGCCGACGGCGAAGCCGTACATGTTCATGGACAGGGATGGGGTGTACACGCTGCACCAGAAACTGGACCTACGGGCGAGCCTCGGGCCTCTGGAGTATATTTCATGTTTTGTGGCCTTATTAAATGATGAACGCGCATTGCACCCCGAGGACAAGGACCACATGTTCAAACACTTGTACCAGGTGACGGTTGACGCGCAGGCACGGCCGTGGGCCGGCGTCAGACGCTGGTCCAACTACGTTTTCGACCAGGTCGAGTCCGGCAGGATGCGGTGGTCGGATCACGGCCGGATACAGGAAGAACGTGTCCGGCTCGCGATGACCACTGCCCACACGTCTAACAGCAGTCAAAACACGGAGACCGGACGTGCCCGGGGGAGCGAGGCCCCGTGCCGGGACTTCAATGGAGAGAGGGGGTGCCGCCACCGCAGCGACCACACAGAGGGGGGCATCCGGTGGTTGCACGTGTGCACTTTTTGCGACTCAGTCGGCAGGAAGTGCGGTCACTCGGTGCACGCCTGCAACCGAAAGCTCACCTACGGCCACGGTTATGAGAACACGGCGGCTCCCCCTGTACCAACACCACGGCGGGTACCGCAGGCCGGGTACCAACTCCAGCCGACTACGCGGCCGGCGGCAGCCCAGAGCGTGGTACACCAACCTCAGGCGACTTCAAAAAACGGGCAGGCCGCGCCCCGCCAGTAGACGAGGCGCGAAGGAAAGATGAAAGGGGGGCCGGCGGCCCGGAGTGTTATGTAACGAAGCCGGCTCCCCCACGTGACGTCAACGATCACGTGACCCCCTCGGCACGTGGCCGAGGGGTAGTGATAAACAACAACAAGGACGGGGGGAATACACTCCCGGAGGAGGAACGCCCCTTTCTCCCGGCGGCGGTCGCCCCCGGCCCGGTGAAGGACGATGGCCTCAGTCGCTTGCCGGGTGTTAGTGTTAGTGCGCCGGAATCTAACACTCCCGACTTCGAGGCCCTTAGGGACGTTTGCGAAACAGGTGTCCACCGGGAGGGAGTGAGGACAGACCCGTTAGCATTCAGAGAACATCGCCGGGAGACATGGCCGGACTTCACGGCCGTGGGGCCCGCCGGGCACGCGGAGATATACCGAGCCGTGCGCGACACGGGAATCCCCAACGCACTCGGCGCTAGGGTCGAGGTGCCTTCCGACCTTAACCTACCTGCGTGGGAGCATTACCTGGGGAAAGTAGAGGAGGCGCAGGAGCTCCTAGGCTTCCTGCGATACGGCTTCCCCCTGGGGTACCTGGGACCGGAGAGTGATACCAGGGGGGTGGCCAACCACCCCAGCGCAACCTCTCATCCCGTGCAGGTAGAGAAGTTTCTCGCAAAGGAGGCAGGCTTCACCAATATGATGGGCCCGTTCGCCGAACCGCCTTTTAGCCCGTGGTGTCACGTGTCGCCGCTCATGACACGGGAAAAGCGAGGGACGGACGACCGGCGCATCATTACAGATATGACTTTCCCGCGGGAGTGCAGCGTGAACTCGTTCATCATTAAGAACTCGGTCTACGGACTGGAGCGAGAACACGGCCTCCCAACGGTGGACGAGTTTGTGGCCAAACTCGTCAGGGCAGGCACGTCGGCCTACATGTCGTCCATCGACGTGTCGCGTGCCTACAAGAACTTTAGGTGCGATCCCCTCGATTGGCCTCTGTTATGTTTCACGTGGGAGGGCGGGCACTACTGCGACACTGCAATGCCTTTCGGTGCCCGCGCCTCCTCCTACCACATGCAGTGTGTGGCGGAGGCAATCGTGGGGATACTGTCATCGAAGGGAGTCACGGCCGCCATGTACCTCGACGACCTCATCATCCTCTCCGAGGACCGAGGTAAGGCGGCCGAGGACTTCAGGATCGCGCGAGAGCTGTTTTCGGAGCTGGGCCTCCCCGAGGCACGTGATAAAGCTCAGGAGCCAAGCCAGTGCGTCACGTGGTTGGGGATCGAGATAGACGCCCGTACTATGACTCTATCCATCCCCACGGCCAAGCTCGAGGACATCCGTGCTCACGTGTCGGCCGTAGCGAGGCGCCGGACGTTGACGAAACGACAGCTCCAGTCGGTGCTCGGGAGGATATTGCACGTCGCCCGGTGTGTCCGCCCGGCCCGGGCATTCGTCTCGAAGTTGCTCGAGGCCCTTAGGGGGATGAGAGGATTCTACATGAACATCAATTCTGAGATGCGCCAGGACCTGGACTGGTTCGTGCAGTTTGCTCAAGGCTGGAACGGCCGCGCTCTCATCCCTCGAGGTCCCCCGACGCGGAGGATCACAGTGGATGCCTGCCTGTCGGGCGTAGGAGGCACAGACGGCCGCTTCTCGTACTCCGGCCAGGTCTGCCCCGTCCTCGATCCCGTGGAGTGCATCTCGGAGCTCGAGGCCCTGAATACCATATACGCACTCCACACATTCATCACCGATAGGGATCGGGGATCACGGATTGAGGTGTTCTGTGATAACCTCGGCACGGTACAGACCCTCAATAGTGGGCGTGCACGTAACCCAGTCCTGGCGGAGTGTGCCCGCCAGGCATGGATGGTGCAGGCACGTCTGCAGGTGGAACTGGTCTTCAGCCATATCCCCGGGGTGCAAAACGTCATCGCAGATGCCCTGAGCAGAGCCCATCTGTCGAGGACGGAATACGATAAGGCCACTTCCCTCATTCACCTTCATGAGTTGTACCCTATCGTACCATGTACCCATGCCTCATTTGTACCCGTCCTCCGTCTCTTCTGCAGATCGGGCGCTTCTCTTACTCCAGGCGAAGGCATCTGCGAGGCAGTCAGAGGCGCGTGCCCCAGGTACGCTCGCCAACCAGCGATCCGCAGTCACCACCTACCTGGCGTTCTGCAACCGGATGAGAACGGACCCCCGGGCACCGACCGTGAGCCTGATCACGTCTTACCTGGAATACGTGGCCGACCACGCCCCCTCGCCGGCCACGGTCGCCAACCAGTTATCGCACGTCCGGGCACACCTCCGACTGACGGGGGGGGACGTGCGGCCAACAGAGGATCACCGGGTGAAGCGTGCCCTCGAGGGCATGAGGAGAAACAAGCTTTACGTCCCAAACGTGAAGGCACCTATACCAATGGATGTGTTCCGGGCGGTTCTCGATGCCCTAACGGGATCGCCCCTCCATACGGCGATGAGAGCGGGCATGCTGCTCATCTTCTACGCGGCCCTACGGCAGGGGGAGGTGGCGCCGCAGTCGGCTCGGGCATTCGACCCGGCTCGGAATCTCACTCGGGGGGACGTGGTCCTCGGCCGCCGGCACGTGACTATCACCATCAAGGCGGCCAAAAATCTACAATACGTGGGGCAACAGAAAGTGATGCGCCTCGAGGCCGCGGACGATATCCGGGTGTGCCCGGTAGACGCGGTCCGAGGCCTACTACGGGCGGCCCCTACGGCTTCACTGCGGGACCCTTTTTTGACTCTGCCCGACGGGACGACCATCACATCACGGGTCATGACAAACGAATGGGACCGCCTCCTACAGGCCACAGGCCAAACTGTGAAGAAGTACACCCTCCACAGCCTCAGGAAGGCCGCCGCTACTCAGGCCTTTGAGGCCGGGATACCTGAACTTAACATCCAAAGGTATGGAGGGTGGAGGTCCCAGGCTCACAGGGACTACATCAAAGTCTCAGACCAAGAGACTGTCAACAAGTCTCTCATTGAGTCTCTCTCCCTCAAAAAGTGACTATAACAAACTTTCCCACCCTCCTCTTCCCTTAACTATTGGCTTCTTGGCTATTTCTATTATTTTATTATTACATGTTATGTTTAACTTTGTAATATCACATAATCTTCATTTATCTTATCTCAAATATTATCATAATTGACAAACACATATCTATGTCAATTTCAATATTTGTCATGTTATCACAAATCTTATCACAATTGACAAACACATATCTATGTCAATTTCTATATTTGTCTTATTATTGATACTCATGTATTCCTCTTATTCATATCAATAAGACTCATAAAATTAAATAAAATTTTATAAGCCCACTACGGCCTCCTTTCTGTTTCATTGGGGATCTGGGGTAATGGGTTGCCCATGGCCTATGGTCAGGGGTGGTCATTGCCCCCCCTGGTGAAACCACTCTGCACTCGCGCACCCCTGCGCCACCTCTCCACACTCGGCCGCACTAGACATCAAAGTGCGCGAGTAAGACACTGTCCTCTGTCTCATTCGCTTCACTGGTCTCCTACGCTCAACACCTATTTTTTCTACCCACCCACCCACTCCTTTTTCTCTCCTACTCCTTACACTCGTAGGGCTATTTCTATTATTTTATTATTACATGTTATGTTTAACTATGTAATATCACATAATCTTCATTTATCTTATCTCAAATATTATCATAATTGACAAACACATATCTATGTCAATTTCAATATTTGTCATGTTATCACAAATCTTATCACAATTGACAAACACATATCTATGTCAATTTCTATATTTGTCTTATTATTGATACTCATGTATTCCTCTTATTCATATCAATAAGACTCATAAAATTAAATAAAATTTTATAAGCCCACTACGGCCTCCTTTCTGTTTCATTGGGGATCTGGGGTAATGACAGTTCATGATTATGTAGTTTTGTGTACATAACATACTTTCCCATCATGATATCTTTTGTGTACATGACACTATATATTTGATTATGGCACTATATGCACGTCTCAATATACGGTCATGACGTTTTATCCATATAAAGCCCACTCCATGGAACGTTGATCAGTAACATTCCACACTGCCACCTGGTGGCCAATCAGTAATCTCTCAATCGGCGGCCACTCAACTGAGTGGCAGACGACATTTGGGGCCGGACGAGCAGATTGTTTTCGGCTAATTCTCACCGCTGAGTTCCGCTTCGAGGCTCTATTTCCAGCCCAGGGCGTCTTCTCTAACAAAGAACCGAACAAGAATTTCTCAGTGAGTGCTTTACAAATATAACCCAATGGAATTGGGTAAACAAAGGATAATTGGATGTGATGTGGCGCACTTGTCCGGTGTGTTGTTCCTTATAGCCAATATGAATTAAATATAGTTATTTATTTGGGTTTCAAAAATAGAAACCATGGGTTCCATTACACTCACAAGGTGGCAGTGATGTCGTCATGCGGTGTATTGTTGGACGCGGTCGACAGATTGTTAACAACACGTTGCATGATGTATAGTAGATGTACAAACGAATAACTGAACATGAAACAATAAGGGTAATATATTTCGTCATTAAGTTTTTAGGGGATACACTTTTGAAGGGCAGGCAGGTTTCAAATCCGGTAAATATTTCAAAATAATCATATCGATAACGGTTTAAGAATGTGTCGTTAATATCAAGCGATTTCTAAACTGGCCAACAGTCGCTTAAGTGGGGGCTTGCCTCAATTTGTTTTATTATGCTACGTTTACACCATCACCCCAACAGTCCCAGCAGTGAATTTTTCTCAAACCGTAAGTAATCGCGGACTTTTTATGACCCTTTTATGGCCTTTGCTCTGCTCGGCCACAGATATCCCAGCGACTTAAGGCCCACCACGGTGAGTTAAGGTTCCTGCAGCTTGCCTTGGTTTCCACCGTACAGCACGGGCCCAGCGACATACGCTGTGAGCCCAGGAGACTACGGAACCTTCCCTGTTGACATAAAGTGAACTGCGGCGAATTTCAGCAGTTCAAGTAGGCTGCTGGTGCTGCAAAGCCAACTACGGCATTTCCAGCAGTACAGTCCCGGTGCAGTCCTGGGACCTGTTTCAGTAGTCTCGTGACATTAGGCCTAGACAGACATCAACAGCGGCACCAACAGTGCAAGCAACAACGGAAAAAGTCTAGCAAATATCAGAAAATCAGAGTGCCCAATCTTCATCATATTTGGAACGATTATAGGTTATATGTATCTCCTACTCATGTTGAAGTGGCATTACTTAATTCCTACGAGAAGTGAGTGAAATTCCGCGTGTCATCGATTGCAATCTTGTGATCTGTCCGTATGGTGTCACAGACACCATCTAGACATGTCACAAAACTACTAAAACAGGTCCCTGGTGCAGTCGTTGTGTGCTTTGGGGTTACAAGTCATACATAGATGCCTGTATGTATACGTATGATATGGATTTTACCTGTATTCCGTCTCATAATTCACTGTTCTAAAACAGAAGTGAATAAATTTCATATCAAAATGGAGAAAACATTCATCAAATATACAGATTCACAACCGTTTACAGTTGTTCACCTTTTCCAGTGTTTTGCATGCATCTTATTCAATGTATTCTCTCATTGTAACTGTTGGAAGTTGAATGAATCCAGAAGCCCACGCCTCTCGCCCCGGTCTTGTTTTAAACACTTTATTTTGCCTGGATTACAATCGGCTATTAGCCGTTCTGATTTTGCTTCCAGCTCGGAACACATTCTCCTTTGGTTCCATCAAAATATACAATTCTTCTTCTATGAATAAAACTATTACATAGTTAGCCTTAAGCTTATTGTTCAGCATTGTCTAAATAAACGTTACAATGCCAACCTTTTTACTTAATACAATCCAATTCAACTTTTAAAGATAGAATAATATATGTCATGTTCATCTTATTTTACCATTAACCACACCTCAAAGTTCATAATGCTCAATTTAACCGTGATATTTAAAGCATAGAATGAGCACTCTGAAAAATTCTCACCCGTCAGTTTTACCAATTCCAGTTATTCCACATTAGCCATGTGTGCAGAGGAGATGTCGGAAATCGTCGGGACTATCGTGCTGGATTTTTTGACAGAACTAAAGTTTCCCGGCAGCTCCCCAGCAGCAACGAAAATAGACCACGGATCTCATTCTATCGAATTATAAAGTTTTGCTGGGCACAAACTGTGCAGAACCAAGAGGGCCCTGTTATCATGTTATCCAGAACAACAAAGCGATCCTGTGTTATTCAAGGTTAACTGAAGAGACCTTTGACATGATTATATATTGTCGATCACCTTAATCCTTGTGGGATGAATTATCTCCAATCATAAAGGCATTTAATATCATATATTTATATATTTGATCGTGACTTATTCAGTCAAGCTTTTAAAAAGGGAGAGTTTAATATCCCCCAGGTTTCCTTTATGCACGTCCTTGTTTTATTACGTGGTTTAAGTGTGTGTCAGCATAGACTATCTGGGCCTCCTCAAAAGAAAACACTATCCATTGTGTTAATTTGGGTTTGATTAGTGTCTCAATGAATATTAAGAAAAAAAGCTTGATATCATAGGTACGTCTATCGTTGCAGATGGTTGCAGATAATCCACTGAGGTGTTAAAAGCACACGTAAGTCAATGTCTCCAGTGAAACAGGAATCGGAACAAATACCAGCAGCGACCGAGTGCTGGCACCTGGTGTCCTACATCAGAACTAACACATCATCTCGCACAGTCCTAGTACGATGGCAGATGGCACTACTGTAAAGAGGCAGGGTAAGCCATTTTGCTACTGTCACTCTTGAGTGCTATTTAGTTCTTTCCCTGGAATATGTTGACACAAAATGTAGCAGGATAGACCCATACGAAAACCTTACACCCATTGTAATCAAGTATCGCCATCAATACCAAAGTAAATGAAAAGCTGGTTCCAAAGACTTCCACCACTGACTCTGATCAATCAGCAATGTTTAGATAATCATAGTTATGTTAAGGCTACCAAATGGCAGTTCAGATTGTCTTGGATTGGAAAAGCGCGGGATTCTAGATGTATATAACTGCAATTTGATACACAAATGGAATGATTATTGATGATTAAGCAAAGAATCATTAAACATTGAAATAAATAGAAGATACTTGGGTTTATTCAGTTTGTGGGTCATTTGTTGTAAGCCACTTGGCAACAAGCCAATAACCCACTACGCCTGACTTTGTAGGATCCAAATGTGTGAAGCACTAGTGGGTCAATGTAGTGATGAGTCAAGATCAGTTGGGCACTTATCTAAGACACTGCTACACTTGTCCTAATCACTTTTACCAATGCCACATAGTTGACACAAAGATAGTGAAGGGACAATGTGTGCAGTATCTGAAAATCTGTATAACATCTCCCTAAAGGTAGCTATGCAGCTGAGCATGTTTCACGTTCAAAAAGCAGAAAGATACTACGATCCATTCCTCACAAGAAATGAGGAACGCATCATTTTCCAGAGAAATTCATGTTTATGGCATATTTCAGTTGATTTTCCACCTTGCAAGCAGGGCATTAAGGGTGGGTCAGTGTAATACTCTGCAGAAAGGAGAGTGTATTTATCATCCATCCCACTCGTGTTGTAACTCACAGACTGTATTACATGTAGTAACAGCTGCCAGAGCTGCAGGGAGACAGAGGTCAGAGTTATCCCTTCCCGGGGAACTCGCTACAGTGTCTCTCGTGTACTGTATACAACCCAACCTAACTCTGGAAATATTAAGAGAAAACGTGGTCTTTGAGCCCGTAGGGCTGGCCGTTCGCGGTCTTTTGTAACAAGTCAAATACGTCACAATGCTGGAAGTGGAGGGATGTATTTATGTTACGTATTTACGTTTTACTTCAGAGATGAACGATATGAATTTCGGAGTAATTACGATAATTCTCGCCATATAAAGACATACAGGTATACCTGCCATATAAAAGAAAACCTACTCCAAAAGGTACGTTTACGTGGTATCTATGGATAGTTATCAATTTCTCCGAATCTCTCTCTTCCCGGCGGTTCTATGATGCCACGAAAGCAGTTCGTAGGTAGTGCTTCCAGGAAATGCTCCGGTAATTAGCCTAATGAGAATGTGGATACAGCTGCTGTGAAGTACAGTCGCACTAACTGAAAGATCTGCTATAGAAGGTGTCATGTTATGCTGATATGAGCTCAGGAATATGTATAAGTGCATCTCCATCCTACTCTAATTAATAGCTGTAATTACATATACATGTCAAGCTTTAGACTACCCTTCCCCAAAGACGAAGATTAATTCTACTAATAGCCATATTAGAGAAGGTGAGTCGACATGTCCAGATGTCAAGCTTTAGACTACCCTTCTCCAAAGATGAAAATCAATTCTACTAATAGCCATATTAGAGAAGATGAGTCGACAATGGTTTTCAATTCATTAACCTTTTCAACAATAACGGATGGATTCTTCTTTACAAATTTCCCCAGTAGGCCTACATTCCTAAATCAATTCTAGAGAAAACATCTCCAGCCATGTAGTTATGCACATGTTTTACTTCCGTTCTAGGCAATATTTGGTTTTCGTTTCTGCAGAAATTGATAATCTTATAGAGAACGACCAATACCATAACTGATTGTTGGTGGTGCCATCTGGTGATATCTATATCCGACACCAGATGGCATCACTGATTACAGAGTGGAGCAGATCAGAGCAGCTCTAACAGATGCAGAGCTGTATACAATGCTAAATAATTCCAGGGCTACGTTTCCTGAATTAATTCTGAGTACATTCTGTGCATGCTCTTGCAAAATCTAGAGCCCAACCTAAGCCAGGGTAGACCTTAATCCCCAGTTCCCACTGTGCGACCTAGGTACGCCCAGTCTGAGACTGGAGGCACCTGTTAGCGCGTAGACACCTTCCATAGCATGCTTCCCGCTGGTCTGAATTTGGGCGTACACCCAATCGCAAGCATTTTTTGGATATCAAACATGTTTGATATTTGATGCCACTAGTCTCAGAGTGTACCTAGATACTAAGGAGCAGAACTTTACACTCGGATTCTAGACATTATGTTATATGAGATTTCGGAGGCTATTTCGTTTATCTTTTTGAGAGGGTGGGGTTCATTCTTGGTCGTATAGTTTATTTACTGGAGAATACGTTAGAAAATGGCATCGCCCCAATCCGAATTCGCCCGTTTGGATTTCCATGCATTGTATCAAAAATAATGTCTCTGCTTATGTGAGATTCGTTGTGTAAACGAACCTCAAATATCATGTACAATGTATTTGTCTGATCTGTTGATATAGTTTATATGAGGACGGTAATATAGCCTGCTGAAGTGAACATATATTGGAGGAATAGACTAAATTACTTTGCCACTTCTCCAATACGGGATGAGTTCTCCATTAACTTATGGGCGACTTCGTTACGGGGTGACTTCTCCTGTAATCTCACGTAAAGCAATTACCACATCAAACTCTCTGGTGATTTATTCTCTTGCAATATATATAGTGAATGGATGGTTAGCTCAATAGAACCTGGCGCACATATCAATCATTACCAAGTGTACAAAAAGAAAGTAACCATTGCATTTGTTAATGGATGGTCATAGTGTAGGTGTTGACGTAGCAATATACAAGTGATATTGATGGCACTTTCGTTATGGCTGTAGAGTGAGTCGAGGCACTGTACGTGATTCTGAAAGACTATTTATCATTCTCCACGTGTAGTTTCTGCTCTACAGAAATTAAACAAAGAGGTCGATAATCTTTATCGAGAGTAGATTTTCTTGTAAACTGAGAGTATATTTTTCTGTATGTAGAGTATATTTTCTTTGCCTAACCATGGGTTGTATTATATCATCAAATGTTATGTTGTAAAGTTGCAAACGCACCCTGTTAGTTTGCGTGGACTATACACTGTCGAATGCAAATTCTTAAATAAAAAAAAATATAAAAAAATGGGTTACAAAGTCCATGGTGGACCACCGTAAACCATTACTCAGTATTCATTAGTAGCAGTAAAGCACATCCATGGTTTGCGGCTTCTAAACATGGTTTACGGGAAATACAGATACTCAGATGCTTGTTTTAATTATATACTCTAAAGTTTTGCATGGAAAGCAAAATTAAAGTCCTTGCAAGGCGCCATCGAGGAACTTTAGTTTTTGGAATACCGACCAAAACAAAATAGTAGACTTGTCAGTCGATACCGGGAAATGCTAGAAATACAAATTGGAACTTCTGGGTTTTATTATTAATGATCATGGGTAAAAAAAACAACAGAAATCGATTGTTTTTGTACAGGTGGCTCTGTAAACCACTCCAGGTTGACGATGTAATAACTCGCTATCGTTCGTGTATTACCACACATCAAACTCATGGATTACGGCGCCCATCCAATAAATCGTCAATTGTTATCTATTTCTAGCATAACTACTTTCCTATATGCTATAGGTGTGTTTCTTCACTGGCCTATTCTATTACTAAACCAGAATAGTAGTACATACGTCTTCTCTGGGGGCCGTTGCTCCGCGTTTGCAACAAGATTACGAATCGCAAAATAACGACCCGAGGGCCTTTATGTTGCTCAAAAAACAGCAAGTGGGTGATAATTACCTTCCAGATGTCTCATGTGACCCTGGGCCGGAAATAAACGTAGCTTACCTGTAAACGAGAATAACACTGGTTAGGATTTTGATTTCAAAATGATCATAAATAAGTAGTATAATATCTATCTTGATTCTGCGTATACACGCGTCAACATATTGTCAGCTCTCTTTAATTCTAGAAGATCGGAGATGTCGCATTCGGAAACCTTATATACTTATTAAGCTTTCGATCTCTATTATACGATGGTAATTTGATCAACGAGAACAAAAGGGAAATTACCGTGACACCTAAATATCCGCAAGGCATATGCACAACATTTTGATTCTACTAAATATTGCTGATGGAATCTATGGAAATTAAAAGTTATTTTGCCGTTTCCATGACAGCGATAACGTTTATTCTTTATGGCTTTGCTTGCCTCGAGGACAGGACATCAGAGAAACAATCTACAAACGCCTGCGCCTCCGCATACCACACAACTCACTTTATATTGATCACTGTATCGACTGTTTTCAGACGGTGGTGCTGGTGGGCGGGCTGGGTGCTGTTTGACCTGCTCATAACTGTGAGTCTATATGATGCGGGGTCTATTGACCTGTTCATATTGTTCTACATAGTATTGCACTAGAACTGAGTATAACAGTATAGGGGATGCTATTTGCATTGCCAATGGTAGAGTGCGGTACTTAAAAGGACCTTTCATAAATTGCAGGTCCACCCCTTTCTTTGAAATAGGCTTTGCGTAAACCTGACCATATTGCCCTACATGGGCCCATGGAATGGCACTAGAAGTGGGAGCACTAGAATAACAAGAACTGTTATTTGGGCTTTCCATATATCGTAGGGTGCCCTCCTCCCTGCTAAATAGGCTTTACGGGTAGCATTTCTTCTTTTTACTTCCTGAATCATCATAACCACCATAAGCGGATGGAAATTATTTTTTAAGCGCGTTTAGAGAATATATAGGTGTAACAGACAATCGTTGGCAAGTCTCGGGGTGCCTCTGGCTGCCAAATTATAGCTTTTGTGTAACTATAGATGGACTACGTTCAGTTTCTCCTTGTAAGTTCAAATACTAGTTAGTTTGAATAACCTGTATTTTGATTTCAGTGTATAAATTGTACGAAATATGATGTGTTCAACTATTCTGTAATTAAACAACAAACAGTTCAACACAACAGAGCCTCGAGTGCCTATTCTCGGGCTAGTTTATAGGACAAATAGCCATTATGTTATGGACACGGCCATTTTGCCCCTGACGCCAAACAAAACAACATGTTGCGAGTGCAGTTAAAATGGATTTACACCTTTTTTGCATCAACTTATGATTATCAATGGATCATAACAACTGATGATGACCGTTGTCCTGTGACTACAGTAGGGCTATCATGCAATATCCTGGTGGATGAGGGTGAAACTAGCAAGCATAAGTTTTCTGCCCTATTTATAGATGCTGATTGCTACGTCAGTCACGTTAGTGGTTATACATTCACGAGGTTCGAGCAGCCTTAAGAAGAATCCAAAGCTCAAGAACGCCCCAAGAATTTAGGATCTGGGGCAGATCATGAGTTCGGCAACCACCGGCTCACACTGCCCCCGGAGGAGGTTGACTGGGCAGCAGGAACGCCCGGGTCTACATCCGGGATCCTGTGGAAGGATCTAAAACCAGCGTCCCCTCCCTGCAGGTCTACGTGAGATGGACGGGCTTCGTCCAGAATCAGCTATGTCGTGCCAACTGCCACAAAGTATTCGGTTGTGTTTTGAGGCGTGCACATGGTATCTATAACATTATGGAAAAGATGTTTCTTGAAGGATTATATTATATACACGGCTCATTCATGGACGGTTATCGAATCATGTAGCTATGCCGTCAAAGTTTGGATCATGGGATTTATCTTTAACATATACTGGATATTGCCTCTAAAATAATCATTGATTTCCTTGAACGTTTGGCACGGCATTTGGCAGGATACCGGAGGCGGTATCTGTGGCAGGCAGAGCTGTGTAGTCACAGGAACAACTCCAGGGTCTCCTCCAGATACTGGAGACACGCACACTGCCCGTTCCTCCAGACACCGCCGTCACCCCACACTAAACGTCCAGCCCGACAAATACCCCACTGACCACCGCCTGTATACGTCTACACCTTCTGTGACACCCCCATATTGCCACACCCGTATACTCACCCCTAGTCCTACTTTAGGTGCAACGTTAGGCATAAGGCGGTAGTTAGACACGAATGAGGGTGGGTAGAGGCCAGATAGGTGGTAAGGATCTTATATATAAAGTGAGGGGTGGAGTGTATTGGTATATAATTTTTTCTTGCTGAGATTGACGTCTCCCCCACAAACTCGCAAAGAGTTGAAGGGAGAAAACCCAACTCGAAAGTTGAAAGTTCGAACCAAGTGTATTGGTATGAGTTGGGTTGGGGAGGAGGGGGTATTAAGACTAGGGTAGATTGGGGGGGGGGGCGTGGCTGGATATACATTGGGGTGGGTGTGTGTGTGTCTATATATATATATATATATATATATATATATATATATATATATATATATATATATATATATATATATAGAGAGAGAGAGAGAGAGAGAGAGAGAGAGAGAGAGAGAGAGATTAAAATATGCCTGGTTCAGCTGAGAGACAGTAGCAGAATGACCGAGATGAGACAGCAGGGGGCACCACAACGTCAATGTAGAGTTGGGCGTTGCCAGATTGGGGTGAGGATATCTACTCATGTATAGAGAGGGGAGGGTTGCCTGAGTCTAAGATGGGTTGGGGATCATGGGGCCCTTAGACATGAATGGGGAGAGTGTAAGGCAGACAGGGGCGGGGGGTAAAGTGGGTAGCTGGATGTGCTGAGGGAGCGATTTGAGGCAATGTTCACGCACTCTTTGTCAGCAGTCTGTGTCAGGACGCTAACAAAAGAGGATCGATATGAAAGACCCACTGATCCACGTTCAATGGGAATTCCATCTCGTTTGTCAGTGTTCTCTACCTCCGGTCTACGCTCATTCTTTGACACCTTCCTTATCCTACTTCACTCCCCAATTACATACTTCGTTCCCTTCTTGTACTTTCCATTCCTCCCTGGCTTCTGTCCCTCCGCGGTCAATGTTAGAGTGGCTGGAACAGACTTCCTGGCTGTATGGGGTAAATAGGACTCACAGGACACTGTGGCAGAGAGGCGGAACAACACGTTGTGCTCTATGGCTATTGTTCGCATTCGCGCCAGGTGATGCCTTGAGGCAGTAACCAGGGCTGACCGGTTGATGCTCCACGGAATCAGCCGACTAGCTCCGTTGGATGCCTGGAGGTATTGCCCGGTTTGAAAATGTTGACCCCTTCGCGCTGGGAAAGGATCACGTGCATATCACGTGATGAATAAATAAAATTATAACAATTAGCCTCTAACCCCTGGTTCATGGTGATATGGTGTGACCCTAATACCCAGTCTTGCGGGCTTTACACTGCCACCGGCTCCCAACGCGAAAAGGTTAATGACTATCCTACCATGCTAATTCCCTGTTTTCACTGTTGTTTCCATTGGAGAACTTTGCCACCGATAGTTTCGTTAGTAAACCCCGATTAAAAAATTATACATATTTGACCTTTACGTTGGGGAAATTAGCGGCAGCTGCAAAAATCCGGGTGCGTGCATATTTGGTGGAAATAGACCACTGATAAAGTGTACCAACCTTTTTGAGACACACTACGTCAGGGAAGAACGTGCAGCCTACAACAATACCAGGAACACATCTACAACTACTCCTTTCCTTACTCATTTTCAAAGCATAAATTTAGTTTTGTTTACAACAAAGACTGTATGAGGGCCAGATTCTGACACTCAGAGCTACGGTTCATCCAGTTCATATTTCTCTGAGTAGCTTTAGGACAAATTCGCTGGCGGTTGCTTGCAGATCCCTAAAGCACGCATAGAATGGAGATTGGAGAGAGATGTACGCGTAAATTAAGTATGGGAAGCCACGGCTACAAACTGTGTAGAGCCTGGTAGGAACACTATCTTCTTGCGCTCAATCACAAGCTGTCATTTAAAAACTTCCTTTTTTATTCGTCAATCGAAACTGTCGTTAGCCAAATTCTCCGATGGAAACCCAAGTGGAAATATAAAAGAACTTTGTAGGGTGTTTATAAGATACCGTATAGTTCAAATTGCAATATACGCTATTGCATCCTTATCTCATATTTTCTGTTACGTCGTGTCAAGCCACTCCGGGTTTCATCCTTTTCGTTGTTACTCCGCATTAACTCTCTTGTGGTGCTTAACTACGAACTGCCTCAGAGACCCTACATTGTATTTTAATACATTCTTGCATAACATCATACTATACCTCTGTTGGCATCATCTTCCTTTATTTATTGTATTTACCTTTATCTAAAACTATTTGGATTGAGCTTAAATTGAACTCTAACTAGTCTACTCCCAGGTGATATAAGCTGTTCAATGTGTAACTTATAGTTGAAAGAGAATGATCGCATAAAGCGAATTGTTACTTAAATGTACATTCTCATAAATAAAGATTCTTTTTTTTTTTTTTTTAATTCAATCAAAAACATACAGTAACGACGTATTGTATTCGCCTATTGGCGTTCTTCCATACAGTAGCCACATAAAGGACAGTACATAGACGATACTTGACAACAATACAAGACAGATTACATATACACAAAATATTAATCATAACATGATTTTATACAATTCATTTATCACATTACTGACATTTCTCATTCGCCCTTATCTCATAATGATCTTATGATCAAGTTACTCTAATTGGATAGGATATTTGACTATTCTTCATTGATACTGGTCTCACACCGATCTTATGATCAGCTTATCTACTATTTGTGAACATCACCTTCTAACTGATCTGTTGTAATATGTAGTTTTCAGGAACCATTAGCAATCACGGATAGCTATTTAATAATGTTTTCAAGATCGATATTTAACAACTCTTCCTTTACTCTAGCTTTAAAAGTATCACCTCTCGGTATGTTTTGGGTATCTTTACTCATTAAGTTCCAGATTTTCTCTCCTATAAATAACGGTGACCTCCTATACCTTTCTGATCTAGGTCTCTTAACTTTTAGTTTTGTTTTATTGGACAACCTTGTATTATAAGATTTTTCCTCAAAGATGTGTTCATCATTTTCCGACCACCATTTTATAAGTGAGATTAGGTGGGACATTCTTCTATAGGTCAGAGTTCTGATCTTGCCTTTCTCATGGAGGGTTGTAATATGCATATCTCTAGGTCTCTTAATTGATAATGCAATACGTAGGCTATTGTTAACTGCGGTTTGTAACCTCTCCCTGTTTTTATTACTTGTTAGATAATAAATGAAGTCACAATATTCGGCTACGGGTAATATCATATGTTTCACTATTTTTAGGGTCGCTTCTTGAGTTAAGTAAAATTTCAATTTGCGTAGCTTAAAATTCCTAGTGTTTATTTCTTTTATTACTTTATCAGTCTGAGAATTTAGGTTTAGCTTATTATCTAGAATAATGTCCAGATACAAAGATGACATTGTATCTGGAAGTGTCCTGGGATATATGTAATATATCTAGAATTGAGAAAGAAAACATAAAGCCTAATAATACCACTTAGCAAATTTCTAATTTCTAATACCTGACTTAATAATCTGTATTTTTTTTACAACTTCAATACAATTTGACGATAACTTTGTAACTATGTAAATATTCAAAATACCAACACTCACAACACTAGTTCTTGGAATACACTCCTATATGGAGTTTTCCAATTTCCAGGCTATTATAGGACCATGCAATAGCACAGCCAAATCAAAGCAATAAGCCAACGGTAAAAATAATCGATAGCATTGTCCAGGGAAACTCTAGTTGGCAGGAAATGAACGATAGACAAGAAGGCCTGGTATGATGGCCATTTATGGACCAACAAATCTGCGTCTAATCCTGATTTATGATCAGCGTTGAAGGAGCACCAGGGTTTCCCGGGAGAGCTCCACCAGCCGGTGTGGTGTATTCACTCGATACCAGTCACATACCACGGCCGGTATGTGGTGTGATAGTCAAATGTTAGTCACATATCAAAGCATGTGTGTGGTATGTTAGCCCAGTGTCACATATCACAGCCAGCGAGTGGTGTGTTGGTCCAACGTCTGCCACATAAAACAACCGAAGTGTGGTGTGTTAACCCAATGTAAGTCACATATCACAGCCGGTGTGTGGTGTATCAAAATAATGTCATTCAAATATCACAGCCGATGTGTGGTACGTTAGTCTAATGTCAGTCACATATCACAGTTGGAATGTGGTGTATCAAAACAATGTCAGTCATATGACACACCCGGGGTATGGTGTTCTAGTAGCTAAGCAAGGTGTCAGCCGCATGCTGCAGCTTTGGTTCTTAATATGCCACCTGTCTCATATTGGGCCAGATATCAATAGTAATAGTTTCTCTTTCTGTATATGTGATGTACTTTTACTTGTTTCTCATAATTGTGCACATCCCTATTATTTCTTTGGCAGATTTAGGTAGTTTATTTTAATTTCTTTGTTTGTTTTCCCCTTTATTTACTTTAATCATGTTCTCCTTTAGCAGGTCTTCCAATACCTAAATTGATTGCCGGACAACCTATGAGAAATACTTTCCCCAACATATCTACAAATAGAAAGATGAATCATTATTCTAGATATAGAGGTACGAGAGACCTTATTCCCAGGAAATCACTGCTCATTCTCAGGCGGTGCCCTCCTGTTTGTGGCTCGTTTTTATGAAGCACACTCCACTAGATAACGACCCTCTTGTGTATCGTCCTGCTGGTCAGGCCGGAAGTGCCCCTCCGGTGACGTCACAGATGTCCAGACAGGTCGCCGCTAAGGGGAGTGGGTATATCGATCACTTCGTGACGAGAACGAGAGCGTGGGCGAGAATACAGATTTCCTGGTGAGCATACTGCGAGGTGCAGTTTGTGATATTGTGAAGGACGACCTTGACCCTCCGCGACAAGGGCATGCTGGAAATGATCAGGTGGTAAATTCCCAAGAACGTACGACGTACAAACGCCCAGGGTCATATCACGGGCGACTCTGTCATTTAAGGGGGAAGGAGAACGTTTGGGAATGGGAACCGAACATACTGTGCATGGGTTGTAATTATAGTTTAGTCCATTTATCATTTAAGGCCATTAAATTGTTATAAAAACGTGACCCACAATAACCAGGTTGACGAGTACTTTGGTATATTACCTTTATAAATATATGTAAGAAGCATGCAGCCATTAGGCATAAATCAAACCTATTGTTGCCAGACCGCAAAATTTGTTGACCATTAACGAAGATCTGACTTGATAAGATCCTACTACACCTTGTGATGACAGGAGAACTGTTGCATCGTATGAGAAATAAAAGAGCAAGATCCATGGCACAAACCGCGGCATCGATAAACCCATGTCATGTTCATTTTTGCTTGCTTCTTTGTTCGCCATATTAGTCTGCTTACTCCACTCTATCTATGAGTCCTGAGAGGTTTTTTTACCAATACCGGTGAATATCATTTGAAACTCTTCTTCTTGCCTACTCATAGCCTTAGGGGTTATCCATAAAGTACGTAGGCTTGGCCCTTAAAACATACTATCAAGCTTTTCGTTCATTGCTAGCCATTCGTTCGATTTTCGCTCATATAGCATTCCAGCATTTTTCAGAGAGTTGCATCTTCTTGTCCGCCATTGTTGGCATCTTGACATGCCTGCGATGCTGTCAGATTTTCCGACGCTACTTTAGGAGTTATATCACAGGGATTTAGATAACTCCCAAACCAGTCTTCCACTCAGGTTGCCATATCATATTGAATTGTTTGTTTGTTTGTCTGGGTAGTTTAACGTTCAATTTGTTCAATTAGAAATCCCACCCCTACAGATTTACCGAGGTGAGAGTTCTTTTACTTCCCACACCACATAGATATGGTATGAGAAGGATTGGCCTTTGATATAGCAGTAAATCTACCATTGCTGGGGGTTAACCCTATCCCGCCGGGCACCCACAGCATGGGACAGTCATGGGGCCAGGTACTAGGGCCAGAGAATGCCGCTAGAGGCCGGGTATATATAGGCCTATTATGAAGATTTTGATCTTTGCATCATGTGACCTGACACGTGATACTTAAATCTATTATCTATTTCACCTGAAATATCAAATATGATATTCTGTGAAAGTTTCGTGTTTATTGAACCATTATTTCCTATTTTATTTTAAAAAAAACGAATCTTTTTTAAATGATGCCTTAAAGCATCACCCGGCCAGCCCTGGATGATACCTTAAGGCATTACCCAGCCAGCCCTGGTTGATGCCTCAAGGCATCACCCAGTGTGAAAGGGTTAAAGAGAAAGTGGCTGCAGTGGGAATCAAATCAACAAAGTCCAACAACCTTGGTATTACAAGTCCGTTGCTCTTTACCACTGAGCTAACTCCCCCACCCGTCGCTTTAGTTTTGCTGGCGTGCAAGCATATCCGGTCTGCACCACGAGGAGGCGAGGCGACCAAGAGGATGAACAGATTGGTAATTACTGTCCACCCCAGCAGACCTCATATAGAATTGAATGCGCGTTCAGGTGCATCGGGAAGTCTTAATTCCGAGTCGGCGTTGGTGAGTTCAAGGCTTTATGCACCGTTTCCATCTGCCGACTGAATGGGCACGGGTTATTTGGGGATTGTGAAAAGTCAGTGGTTGCTGGTACTTATCCCTAAGGCAAATTTTTGTCAGGTGGTGCCTAATGTTGCTACAAGAACATAGTCGCTCTAAAATTTTCATACCCATTTCCACCTGACGATTATGCGCCCTAAAAGTGGCAAAATATGGGCGGTTGGTGCCAAAAGGCAGCATCGTTGGCCGAAATCGCCAGGTTGAAACGCAGCATTATCGAGCCAGAGGGTCCCATTTCAATAACAAGGTAGCGCCCAACGTATCGCAAAACGGATGTGTTATCTGTCCTAAGCCAATGTAGCTCCACTTGGCTGTACGGGTTTGTTTACGATTAGGTTTGGATACGTAACAAGATTACTCTTACTTTACAATTAATTATGGGCCTAATTTCTCCGACGAAGACCTAAATTTAGATCATGCATCAAATATTCATCCAGACCACTATACAAAGATCATCACATGTTATACTTGTTCACTGTCACATAAATATTTATAAGCCACGTGTCACGGAAGCAAAACGAATGTCTTCTTGACATGCAATATAGGAAGCCTCCCGCCACCACTGACAGTAATACTGTCTGGTACTGCTGAGAAAATAATTACTTTTCTTGGACCAGGTGACCCACATATTATTTCTGGAACAAGTGGGTGCTAGCGAGAAAGTTGGTGGTGATTATGGTGGTGGTAGGTTCCCACCAAGGATTTGCCATATTCGCTTAGGCGGTCTGAAGCATTATCTTTGTGTAGAGAATGCTTGAATGACTAGAGTCACTGAAGACAAATAGAAATATGGTAATCTGAGAACCTTCTCTAGTTTCTAGTAAAAATAAAAGTTGCAACTTGTGCAGAGTTTACCGGGACTTCAGATGTGGTTAGAAAAAAGTGGAAATAATTAGGAAAATATGGAGAACATATTGTTTTTTTTGCCACAGTGTAAGCCTGAAGGCCTGTGGTTAGCTCTCATATAATGGAAATCATAAGGGGGGTTTTCCATGGAATAGTGGAAAAGCTGTTATCCCTCAGTTTATATGGGTCTTAGACCTTAGCCGAATGGGCCAATACCACGCTCATAGCGTTGGATGATAGTGGGGGTGTTGCTGGTGGTGATGGTGGGGGTGGGTGAGGCTGAGGTTGTACAACCCGTGACCGACTCTACGCACTTAAAGACAAGGAACGCTGTTGATGGATATACTTTCTGTAATGTTGCACTCTGGACCATGTCTTTTCAGCAACGTGACCAACGCCTCCCAGGATTCATCCCTTCCCCTCTCCGCGACCTTGACCTTTATCTCCAGAGGACATAGCTTCCTTTTGGATTTGACCTCAGATGACCTTTGCTGGTGGCGCCCTTCTCGGCAGCTTTTCTTGATTAGTTACCAATCCCAGGAGCCCATGCGCGAAAGTCTTAGTGGGAAGGGATCAGAGTGGATATGAGACGGTGACGGGCGTAGGGCAGCGGTAGGAGGTTGGGTGATGCTGGGTGAGGTGATAGTAGAAGACTGGGGTGATGCTGGGTGAGGTAGCACTAGAAGACTGGGGTGATGCTCTGTTTGGTGATAGTAGGAGGAGGAGGCTGAGGTGATGGTGGGTTGGGTGTTACTAGAAGACTGGGGTGATGGTGGGTTGGGTGTTACCAGGAGGCTGGGGTGATGGTGGGTTGGGTGTTACTAGGAGGCTGAGGTGATGATGGGTTGGGTGTTACTAGGAGACTGGGGTGATGGTGGGTTGGGTGTTACAAGGAGGCTGGGATGATGGTGGGTTGGGTGTTAGGTGGAGGCTATGGTGATGGTGGGTTGGGTGGTAGTAGGAGGCAGAGGTGATGGGGGGTGGGGTGGTAGTAGGAGGCTGAGGTGATGGTGGGTGGGGTGGTAGTAGGAGGCTGTGGTGGGGTGGGGCAGGGCTAGGTTTTGAAGGATTGGGTATGACTAGAAAGGTAATGGCAGAGTGGAGTGGTAATAGTAGGGTTGGGTGGGGTGGGGTAAGGAAGGATGGGTCTGGTAGTGGAAGGATGGGATGGGGGAAGACAAATGGGTCTCGGTGGGGTGGGGCAGGGTATGATGTGGGTAGAAGGGTGGGCTAGGTAGGGTTAGGAGGGTGGACCTAGATATGGGTAGGTAGGTGAGGCATGGTGTGGCCAGGAACCCATGTTTTTAAAGAGGTGGCTTTGAAAGACCTTAAAGAATAGAAACACAACAAAGACCACGATGAAATAATTTTTTATCAATCTTTCCTTTAAAAACACATCCCAATATGATAAAGTATATATATCTTGGGGCTTCTGAAGTAGTCACTCGGTCACTCACCTATTGGATATCGAAAGGTAAATTGTGCTTGGAGAGGGGCATAATCTACTGTAAGGTAGAGCCTGAGCGGAGGAGTGTTACAGAATATATACCAGTCTGGTATGGAGCGGGGCTGGAAAGGGTTATAACAAGACAAGGTATGGTAGTTAGGGGCAGGCTAAGTAAAGCTATTGTAGGGAGGTGGGTGGGCATGGACGACGAGGCTACAGAAAGAACCAATCAAGACGTCTTAGACCATGTGACCTTTAGTTAGGAGCTACCGCTAGAAGGTTGACGTCACAGAAAGTGACATGTCATCTGTAGACTACCCGTCAGTAATACCCACCAAACAAGCTCAGCCTCAGCAATCTCAGTTTTCTATTAGTTTTTAACTGTTTGGTTCGAGATTTATTCTTAGAAATTGTACCACTGTATTTTTTTCTACAATGCAAGTCTAATTCTACAGGTCAGGAACGTCTGGTGAATTTGTATCTTTCTGGACTCAACATATCTAACCTCTCATTATATAAACGTCCGAATAGTCAGCTTAGCTAAGCCTTTAACAGACTACCAATGACTCATTATGACGATTATGGCTCTGAGCTCCAATTTTGGAAAAGATATTTCTGAGGATATGCACATAAATCCCACACACCAACTACAAGGGGAAGAGGAAACAACTCTTACTTACAACGACGAAACATTGTTAGCAGTCTTCAAATCACATCGGGCATTACTATCCTTGTGTGCTCATAATAACAGCTGGGGAAAACTATAAAAAAAAGAATCAACGTCCTATGAGAAAGAACGACATCTTTTAGTCGAATGCATGAAGTTACGGGTATAAGGCGAGAGGAACAAATGCGATCAATCCAAGACATAAATAATTTGGAAGTACAAATGATAAATGCGAGACTCAATCCATATAAAACACAGGCAGAAAATCGAAACAGCAAACGACATAAAAACCCGATCCAAACCTTAACGGATGTAAAAATTAATATAATGAATCCAATGCTAAAACGATACAAAGAAAAATGTAATAACTGTAGATTGTCGTATGAGTCGAGACTGGTATCTGTTGGAATCCATTAATTTGGGTATTTTTATATCCAAGATAAACATCATCTCAACAATGTGAAGCTGGCTCCATTCTTTATTCCACATGCACTACACGTATAACTGAGCGTTAGGAACTCTACACAATCGTAGCCTATTTTACATTGCACAGAACACAATGGCGGCTATGGATCAGTAAACGGTCGATCTAACCAATGTTTACACCCCGTCCTATTGGACTTTGCACATGCGCAATGGCACTTTCACTGTTGCTGACCTGCGCTTAATAGCTTCCGTTCAATATGCAATGGAGAATTGTCCCCACAAATTGTTTGCTTAGTTAATCAGTGCCGGCTGGTATAAAACCTGGGGATTGGAATGGAATGAAAACCTCCATTTCCTCATTAGGATAAACAAAGAGAGTAGGATTTCCAAATGCCACTAGATGGCGCTATGCATAATGAGAGTCACGTGACACAATGTCAGTGTGACGTCACGATGAATAAACCCAGGCGAAAAGTAATAGTTCATTTCACTCTCTCTTTTTGAAATTAGTTGGGACAGGTTATTGCTCAATTGAAACAGAAACTAGTAATTCATCATTTTTATGTCGATTTTCTTAGTTTCATAGATATTTTTCATTTTTTAATATTTATTATATAACCGGAAATGAAGTGAGGGTTTTTATACGAAAAAGCATTCAGGATTCTGGAAAACATTATAAAGAGTCGGAGTGAGCTTACTGAAACGACAGAAGCGCTTCCAGATACCTATATAATATTGACTGGTTTCTGATACAAGCGGCCGTATCTAGTGATAACAATCTTGATGGATATATATATATGATGTAAGTATGATGTTGGACATCAACCTTTTTTTTTTTTTCTTTTTTTTTTTTATTGGATAAAGTTCGCCAATTTACATTTAGCGGTCTGCCACCGTACCCATTTTACAGTATAGTTGATTTCCGTGTCGTGGAGGGACATCGAGATATCCTCACACTGACATGTGGTAACTGTGTTTTGGTAGTTAAGGAGTAGAATATATGAATAAAACAATAGCAAAAATAAGGTGATAGGAAATGAAGGATGAAAAAGATGATTGCATGATGGTATCTAACTTCATATCAAACGTGTCGTGTTTATCAATAATCATTTCTGCCATGTTAATGGATTGGTGTAGGTGTTCTGAACGGTTAATCTCTTAGAATTAAAAAATGTCCGTATATCCATCCACTTATGACGGGTATATTAACTCTAACGTAAATACAGGCGAACCATTGGGTTTACAGTAGAGTAGAACCCGCCTAACGAACCCTACCTAACGAACCCCCCGCGTTAGCGGACATGCCGCGTTAACGGACATCTTTGCTCGGAACGGTTTCCTCTATTAGATGTTCATTTCAACCCCGTGTAAGCGGGAACTTTGTCCCGGAACGGAGGCTCTCCGCTTACGCGGGGTTCTACTGTATACCATATGAGTAGGCAAAAAAGCGTTCGCTGTACCTGTAGCCAAAGAGATGTTCTGTTATATCTGGTTATTTGAGTTATGTGTCATATGTACACTCACATAACAAAAATCTATCGGTACGGATACATACTGAGATGAAAGGATCTCTAGATGGACTAGATGATATCTATATTTTTCTTTTTATCTCACCCCAGATATTTTTTCTCCATAGACTTAACATTGGAAACTCGTATCTAACACCCATTAGATATTTAGGAAAAATATCCAATGGGGGATAATGTCACAAATGTTAGCCCATTAGTCAATATTAAGGGTGAGATAAATTCAGAAACCCATTCAAGTTTAGGGTCAGAGCTCGATCCCATCTCATTTGAATCACATAGCAATTCACGCGGCTTCGCCTTGTGAATTACTACGTGATTAAAACTCGATGAGATACGAGCTCAGACCCTAAACTTTCATGGGTTTCATCTATAGTAGGGTATGGTAGAAAGGTATATAATTATACAGGGGAATCATATCCACAAAGATATATACTGGCTGATGTTTCCTGTAGTATGCTAAAACGTCGAGTTCAAGAGCTAATCTAACAATCATGATACCCCTCTCATAAATTCTCACTGGCTCTAATCCTTTTCTTGAAATGTCAGAAATTTTATCCCACTCTCAGCATGAGGAGTGGGTGTTCAAATGTTATTTGCCACAACTTTTGTTTTTCTTAATTGCTTTAAGCCATTTATAGTAAGAAATCTCAATACTTAGTAACAGCTGGATAGAAAGTATAAGAAGGGCACTGTTGAGTACTTGATTAAATGTATGTCATTAAGTATGTCGTTGAGCATGGTCTTAAGGCATATGGATCACGGATCAAGACCACAACTCAAGCTGTGCATCTGATTTATCACTAGAATTAATGTCCAGGCCTCGTAAACCTACCTCCACAGATTCTATACCGCATTACGCTCATGCAGAGTAGAGAGCTGTGTCAATAATGTCAAATTGTATTTCTGGACATTCAGCCAAACGGTCGGCCTGAATGCTATAAGATTTATGGGTTCTAGGCTTTAATCTCAGCATGAGTTCTTGGCAGTGTCAGTTTTAGGCTCTAATCTCAGTATGAATTTTTGGCAAGGTCAGTTCTAGATTCTAATCTCAGCTTGAGTTCTAGGCTCCGATCTCACAAACCTGTGTACTATAGGCAGTATGATCATGAGTCATAGGCTCCAAGTCCTTAGCTTAGAGCTTAGAGATTCCAGTCGGTTGGATCAGAATATATGAACATTGAGAACAAATACCACTTAGTCATTTTACCTGAGAATATTCCTTTGTTCAGGGATGTCAGTTTGGGTCAGAGAAACTAAGAACATATGGAATGGGTCTGGGGGGAAATGGGAAGGTTCAAATCACTATCTTATTTCCGTGAATTAGTGTCCATATATAATATCAATGTATCATACAAGGCACATAACTTTATAAAAGTGTAATGAAAATCAGATTCCCTTGAAAAAGTGAAAAAAATGGGAAAACTGCCACCTCTGTTTGTCAGAAAAGGATCATTCATTACGCGTATCAAAAAAAAGTTATGTGTAAAGACAGACAGTCCATAGGGACTGCTGCCACCTTGTGTTTCCTGTGGGAACTAACCAACAGTACTTCTGCTGCCATCTAGTGTCAGACACTAGGGAGTGATTGTTATTTTGATTATACCTTTAGAGTTTAGACATGCTTTCTTCAAGAATAATGTCATGCTATAGTTATATATGTATCTAACTAAGATGATATCAATCCTGTCTTTTGATTTAGTACCTTTGCAAATGTTTGATAAAGGAAAGGGGATAGGATTACAACTTTGTTTATACAGGAAGTGCCTTCCAAATACTGTAGCTCCCTCTGAGCACATGGAGCCAAAACCAAACAAAGGAGAGAGTAGCTCCTGTTCCTCTCCAGCAAAAGATGAAATAATCAAGTAATAAGGGACCAAGGAGGTATGTTAACTAGATATATATGTCAATATAGATCCAAGGAACATGTTTGATGTAACTTTTACATAAGTTGATGCATGTTTATATGAAGATTATGAAGCCAAGTACTATAGTGGTTGAATCATGTAGAAAGTTGTATTGGAACTCTCTTTGTCTTTGCTGTAACTGTGGCCATAGCCCCTCTTCAGGTCAGTTCAGAGTTTTATTGAGATATTACAGTAATTTCAGGTATCATAGTCTGTCACTATGAGTTGACTGTAATTTTGACTGAGTACTTTAGTCTGCCACTATGGGTTAACTGTTCCTCTATATGAGTAATGTACTTTGACACTATAACTATGAGTCTAATTTAGAAGTATTATAGTTTACTGTCACCTTTGCTATAAATGTAAATGACAGCTACTGTTAACCCTTCCTAAGATATGTAATATGGTTTGATTTATAGTTTTCACGGAGAGTACTGGAGAGTACTGGAGAATAATGGAAATAAAGAAGACGACAAACTTTTCCAACAAACTTTCTTCAGCCTCTTCTGTCGAGACCCTTGTCCCCCCTTTTGAGAGTAAAGAAACCCAAGGCAGATCTGCGCACAGGACACTTCATTGAAGATCCGGTGGCTGCCGTTACAGTGAAAACTCCTAGTTAATGAAAACATTCCTCGTGAGAAGAATCGTGTTACAAGCAAATTCCATCAAGCAGATGCAGGTTCCATGCAACACCAAACTACAGCAAGTCTGACTGACACGTCAAAGAATGAACTGTCATCACACAACCAGTAAACTGTTCCATGAGGCATAGCTGATGGTTCCATGAAGAGCAAGTGCGCCTCAGGATTCAGATCCCGTGGGGCTCGACATGGACAAGACAGCAAGTGGCACAGTGACTAGATGTGTTAAGAGAACTGTTTGCAAAGAAACTGAAATTTGTATTATTTATACACACAGGGTTTAACTGATGTAACCTAACTACAGTATACAGATAGTATTTTTGAAGTTTTGGGTGGAATATGACAAAGTGTGTCATCCTGCAGTGTAAATGTAAACAGTAGTTTAACAAAGAGTATTTATATGGTATTCTATATTTGAGTAATAACTTTGACTAACACTTGACTGTTATATAAGTTATTTGGGATATGTTCTGACTGACAAGCCTTTGAACTGACGGTGTGCTAAAGGAGTATATTTTCTGTTTCTTGGATGAATAGGGTAAAGTTTTTTGTTGTGAGTCAAACTTAGCAAATGCTAGAAAGTTTATGTCAATCCATAAAACCATTGTGATACTTTATATATCAAAATGGATTCAGAAGGGTCACCTCAGGTTACCCTAGGGGCAGCAGAGCAAGATCAGGGTAAGATCAAATCAAATGGTGACTCAGGTAAGGTTGAACAATTAACAGGCAAAAATGAAAAATCTCAAATTTCAGAGAAGTCTGATGGTTCACATGCAGATCCAGGTGCGAATGACTCCGAGGATGTCAACAAGGTACGTATCAGTTTTAGAGAAAGAAAACTTACAGAAAAGGGTCTAGAACAGCAAGTTTCCCAAATTCAGCGGCGTTTCAGGTTGGCAGTAATCGCATGGCGTAGACGTGCGAGCCATTTGGAATCTCTAACTACCGATACACGTGATATTTCTCTCCTCAAGAGTGAGCGCAGACTTTTAGGAGAAGACATAAAGAAGGTGACGTCAGAATATGAAGGACTTTCTGATCTTCTGTCTGAGGATGAACTTGAGGAACAGTACAAGAGACTTGAGTCCATCCAGTCAGATCACCACAAGATGATGGGCCAAGTCTCACAGCGTATACTCGAAATTGAAGCAGAGTTTAGTGAGACCTCGTCGAGAAGAAGTAAATCTTCTCGGGGCTCTAGATCTTCAAAAGCTTCGAATGCCTCGAAAAAGGCAGAGGTAGCATCGGAGGCAGCTTCACTAAGGGTGAAGCTAAAGTATCTAGACATGGAAACTAAAAAGAAGGCAGAACTAGAAAAGTTGCAAACCTTAAAAGAGCTTGACATGGCCGAGGCCAAGCTCAATGCGATCAATACTGTGGAGCAGGAAGAATCCATTAGTAGTGAAACTGAATGCAAATTGCCCACAGATGGCATGAATGACTATGTCCAAGATTATCTGAACAAGTGTTCAGATCCTGTTGTCACTTTTCCTGTGGTTTCCATGAATACTATGCCTGCTCCTCCAAATGCTGAAGAGGATAGGTCTAATCCTGTCCCCGCTAAGAAGACTGGTTTAGTATCAGCCAGTTCCTCAAAACGTCTAAATCCTGCCGCAAGCATGTTCGTCCCTAATTCTGGCCGACAACTTGCTTCCCAGGTTCGTGACAGTGATGAAGTTCAGATCTGCAGTGAAGCACCACCAGACCTGCCATCACAAAGACAGCTATTTGACCTAGCAAAGTCACTTGCAGACCAGGTAAACTTAGGACGTTTACCTCCTCCAGAGCCTGGTACGTTTTCAGGTGATCCTCTACAGTACCCGAGTTGGAAGAGCTCCTTTGAGGCTCTAATTGAGCAAAAGGGTATTCCACTCTCTGAGAGGATCCATTACCTGAAGAAGTACCTCGGAGGTGCAGCAAAAGAAGCTATTGAGGGCTTCTTTCTTCTATCAACAGGAGAGGCTTTTCAGGAAGCCAAGGATCTCCTGGAAAAGAGATATGGCGATTCCTTTATAGTGGCCAATGCATTCAGAGATAAGCTAGATGCATGGCCAAGGATACCTCCCAGAGACGGTTTCGCCTTAAGAAAACTAGCAGACTTTCTAAGGCAGTGTAATACAGCTATGAAGACAATCGGAAGTCTAAACGTACTAAACGATGAGCGAGAGAACAAGAAACTGCTTGCCAAGCTGCCTGACTGGCTAGTTACTCGCTGGGCAAGAGTGGTTGCAGATGCGAGGGAACAGAAAGCAATGTTCCCACCTTTCAAGGACTTCATGAGCTTTGTTGCAAGAGAAGCAAATATAGCGTGTGATCCAGTGACCTCACTTCAGGCCTTGAAAGGAGATAAGCAACCAGAACAGGATCGTTCATCTGTTGGTGGTAAGGGCCAGAAACGTACTCCTGGTGCTAACTCTTTCTCTACTGAAACAATAGAGACAAAACAGAACGCTGAACGGTCATGTCCTCTTCATGAAGGTAGGTCAGGACATGATATAGATAATTGCAGGGTGTTCTTGGGAAAGCCTATGCAGGAAAGGAAAATCCTAATCAGAGACCATGGTCTGTGTTATGGTTGTCTGGAAAAGGGGCACAGATCAATTACTTGCAAACAGAAGAAAACCTGTAGAACTTGCAAGAAGAAACATCCCACATCTCTACATGGTGATGTGCGGCACTTTGATAAGGGTGAGAAGAAAGATAGCCAAGTGAAAGATAGAGTAGATAAGCCTGAAAGTCAGAAAGATGCTGGAAATGTTAGAGAGTCTCGAGTCAGTCATCTCAACGACACAGGACAACACAGTAAGTGTTCGATGATCGTGCCTGTTTTGGTCTCTCATCGTGACAGTCCAGAAAGAGAAAAGCTAGTGTACGCACTACTTGACACACAGTCGGACACTTCCTTTATCTTAGAAGCGACATGTGTGGATCTAGACCTAAATGGACCTAAGACAAAACTCTCGTTATCGACAATGCTGTCAAAAGACCAGTTAATTGATAGTCAGAAAATAACTGGGCTTATGGTGAGAGGATATAACAGTGATCTAAAAATTCCTCTCCCTGTGACCTTCACGAGAGGGATAATGCCTGCCAACCGGTCGCACATCCCAACACCAGAAGTGGCCAAGAAATGGCCGCACCTTGAAGGGATTGCCGACAAGCTTATGCCACTGGCAGATTGTGAAGTTGGCTTACTGATAGGATACAACTGTCCCCGTGCATTAGCACCTAGGGATATCATCCCTCCTACAAACAATGAACCTTATGGTCAGCGAACGGACCTAGGTTGGGGAATTGTAGGGATTGTCGATCCGACTCAGGTAGACTGCTATGACTCCATTGGTTTTAGCCATAGAGTCATGACCTGTGAGGTTCCAGGATCACTCTCATTGAAGGCGGATTGCAACCATCCTAATCAGGTCTTGGTATCTTTCCAGACAAAGGTCAAGGAGGTTATCAATCCCTCACAGGTGACAAAAATGATGGAACTTGATTTCAGTGAGAAAACTCATAGAGAGACAGCTCTCTCTAATGACGACAGAAGGTTCCTCCAGAAAACTGGAGAAGGGATTCATAAAAAAAATGGGCATAATGAAATGCCCCTGCCATTAAAGGAATCCAGGGTGATTCTCCCGAACAACAAACCTCTCGCACTTCATCGTCTGAAACAGCTGGCGGCCCGATTCAAAAGGGACAAAGGGTACCAGAAAGACTACACTGGTTTCATGCAGAGTATCATAGACAATGGTCATGCTGAAAGGGTGCCAGTGTCTGACCTAGAGAAACAGGATGGCTCCATCTGGTATATACCTCACCATGGAGTGTACCATCCCAAAAAGCCAGAGAAAATACGAGTTGTATTTGACTGCAGTGCAAGGTACAAAGGTGAATCCCTAAATGACCACCTTCTACAAGGGCCCGACTTGACAAATGCCTTGGTTGGGGTATTGATACGTATGCGCCAACAACCAGTTGCCTTCATGTGCGATATTGAGCAGATGTTCCACCAATTCATGGTGAATGAGGAACATCGCAATTACCTACGATTTCTGTGGTGGGAAGAAGGCAACTCAGAACAACAGCCAGTTGAATACAGGATGAAAGTGCACCTATTTGGAGCTACATCGTCACCTGGCTGTGCGAACTTTGGTCTTAAACAGACCGCAAATGATAATGAGCTTGAATTCGGACCAGAAGCAGCGACCTTTGTTCGCTCTAACTTCTATGTCGATGATGGACTGAAGTCTGTGGCAACAGAAGCAGAGGCCATCACACTGATAAAAGAAAGTCAAGAACTTTGTTTGCGAGGTGGACTCCGGCTCCATAAGTTTGTTTCAAACTCAAAGGCTGTGTTAGAGAGCATTCCACCAGAAGACCGTGCAAAGGGAGTGAAGGAGCTTGATCTCCTTCAAGATCCACTTCCCGTTGAAAGAGCCTTAGGGGTTCAATGGTGTGTTGAGTCAGACACATTCCAATTCAGAATAACATTGATGGACAAACCATTGACAAGACGTGGGGTTCTGTCCACTCTATGTTCCGTTTACGATCCATTAGGTTTCATTGCACCAGTGATACTAACTGGAAAGCAAATACTGCAGCAGATGTGCAGAGATCAAACTGACTGGGATAGTCCAGTCCCAGAGGCACTGAGATCACAGTGGGCTAAATGGAGAAGTGACCTACCAAATCTAGAGAAGGTCCGACTCCAAAGGTGTTTTAAACCAGATGGCTTCGGAAAGCAACGCTCAGTTGAATTGCACCATTTCTCTGATGCCAGTACAAATGGTTATGGGCAGTGTTCTTACCTGCGTCTCATCGATGACCGGTCAAAGGTACATTGCTCACTGCTAATGGGAAAGGCAAGAGTTACCCCTTTAAAACCGGTGACCATTCCCCGTTTAGAGTTGACTGCAGCACTCGTGTCTGTGAAGGTTAGTGAACTCCTTCAAAAAGAACTCGAACTACATGTCGATGCTGAAGTGTTCTGGACAGACAGCAAGGTAGTTCTTGGCTACATTGCTAATGATACACGAAGGTTTCATGTATTTGTTGCAAATCGTGTGCAACAAATCAGAGACCACAGCACCCCATCACAATGGAGACATGTCAAAACACATGAAAACCCGGCAGATGATGCCTCTAGAGGTCTCACTGTCGAGGAACTGATTCACCAGTCCAAATGGTTAACTGGACCGGATTTCCTCTGGAAGGAAGAAATCCCTGTCAACGCAAAAGATGCAGCTGATCTCAGGATTAGCACTGATGACCCAGAAGTAAAGAAGGTACAGACCTTCTCTGTGCATGTCAAGGGTTCCTTGGGTAAAATAGAACTTCTGAAAAGACTAGAATACTTTTCAGATTGGCACAGAGCAAAAAGAGCTGTTGCTGTCTGTTTAAAGTTCAAAGACAAGCTAAAACCCAATGGAACAAAGGAGCCACAGACTGTGAAGCATGCTCAAACTTCAAAACAACAAATTCCTTCTTATCAGCCAGTCACTGTAGAGGAAATTCGGAAGGCAGAGCTTGAAATAATCAGGCAAGTTCAAGGAGAATACTTCAAAGACGAAGTTAAGACTCTTCAGGCACTTAAAGTTAGAGAGAGTGTCACTGACAGGAAGCTTGCCAATGAACGCAACATAGCCATAAAGAACACAAGCACAATCTACCGCTTAGATCCCTTCCTAGACAGCGATGGCATAATGCGTGTGGGAGGTCGGATAAGAAATGCAGAGATATCCCAGGATTTAAAGCATCCTGCGATTCTTCCTAGACAGCATCACATCACAGATCTGGTGATATGGCATTGTCATCAACAAACTCAGCACCAAGGCCGTGGTCTGACCATCAATCGAATCCGAGCGAATGGCTTCTGGATAGTGAGTTGCAGCTCTGTTGTCTCCAGCCTCATATCAAAGTGCACCAAATGCAGGAAGTTCCGATGCAAGGTGCAGGAACAAAAGATGGCAGATTTGCCTGCAGATAGAGTGAATCCAGCACCACCATTCACATATTGTGGTGTTGACTACTTTGGCCCTTGGTACATCAAGGAGGGTCGCAAGGTACTGAAAAGATATGGAGTGCTTTTCACCTGTTTAGCATCTCGCGCAATTCACATTGAGACATCAAATTCTCTTGAGACAGATTCATTTATCAATGCACTGCGCAGATTCATATCAATCCGTGGTCCAGTGTCACTCATGCGATCAGATCAAGGCACAAACTTCATTGGTGCCAAGAAAGAACTCAAGGAGGCCTTGAAGGAGATAAACAACGATCATGTGCGAGAAGTCCTTTCAAGAGAAAGCTGCCACTTTAAGATGAATGCTGCTTCAGCCAGCCACACAGGCGGGGTTTGGGAGCGCCAGATACGAACAGTACGTAGCATACTAGAATCACTGATGCACCAAGCTGGTTCTCAGCTGGATGATGAGTCTTTAAGAACTCTCATGTGTGAAGCTGCTGCTATAGTCAACTGCCGTCCACTGACAGTGGACAATCTCAATGATCCAACCTCGCTCGCACCACTAACGCCAAATCACCTCTTGACGGCAAAATCTCGAATAGTCTTGCCACCCCCAGGTGAGTTTCAGCGAGCTGATATATACCTCAGGAAAAGATGGCGTAGAGTCCAGCACTTAACTAATGAGTTCTGGTCTCGCTGGAGGAAGGAGTTCCTTCAAAATCTGCAGCCACGGCAGAAATGGATATGCCCACAACGCGATCTACAGGTTGGTGATGTTGTCATCATCAAGGATGACAACCAACCACGGAACCAATGGCAACTGGGACGAGTAGAGAAAACTTTCCCAAGTGATGACAACCATGTGCGTAGAGTAAAGGTTGCCATTGGCAATAGTGGAAAACAGCAGGCGTATTTGGATCGTCCAATCCAGAAGTTGGTCCTGCTTGTTGAAGGATCAGGGAAAAAGGGCATCCCCGTCAAGGAGCCTTAAGATAAAAATTGCTTCATGTTTTTGGGAATGTAAGATATTATTCCCTTAGGGTTACTTCGTCGTGGATCTGGAGTGAACCATCAGACGTGTAGTTTCATAGTTATGAACAACTGATATCATTAGCGTTAAGATTGACTGACTATACTTGCCACTTACTGATATTAAGAAAAATTATTCTAATTTTGAGGAGCCATGTAAAGACAGACAGTCCATAGGGACTGCTGCCACCTTGTGTTTCCTGTGGGAACTAACCAACAGTACTTCTGCTGCCATCTAGTGTCAGACACTAGGGAGTGATTGTTATTTTGATTATACCTTTAGAGTTTAGACATGCTTTCTTCAAGAATAATGTCATGCTATAGTTATATATGTATCTAACTAAGATGATATCAATCCTGTCTTTTGATTTAGTACCTTTGCAAATGTTTGATAAAGGAAAGGGGATAGGATTACAACTTTGTTTATACAGGAAGTGCCTTCCAAATACTGTAGCTCCCTCTGAGCACATGGAGCCAAAACCAAACAAAGGAGAGAGTAGCTCCTGTTCCTCTCCAGCAAAAGATGAAATAATCAAGTAATAAGGGACCAAGGAGGTATGTTAACTAGATATATATGTCAATATAGATCCAAGGAACATGTTTGATGTAACTTTTACATAAGTTGATGCATGTTTATATGAAGATTATGAAGCCAAGTACTATAGTGGTTGAATCATGTAGAAAGTTGTATTGGAACTCTCTTTGTCTTTGCTGTAACTGTGGCCATAGCCCCTCTTCAGGTCAGTTCAGAGTTTTATTGAGATATTACAGTAATTTCAGGTATCATAGTCTGTCACTATGAGTTGACTGTAATTTTGACTGAGTACTTTAGTCTGCCACTATGGGTTAACTGTTCCTCTATATGAGTAATGTACTTTGACACTATAACTATGAGTCTAATTTAGAAGTATTATAGTTTACTGTCACCTTTGCTATAAATGTAAATGACAGCTACTGTTAACCCTTCCTAAGATATGTAATATGGTTTGATTTATAGTTTTCACGGAGAGTACTGGAGAGTACTGGAGAATAATGGAAATAAAGAAGACGACAAACTTTTCCAACAAACTTTCTTCAGCCTCTTCTGTCGAGACCCTTGTCCCCCCTTTTGAGAGTAAAGAAACCCAAGGCAGATCTGCGCACAGGACACTTCATTGAAGATCCGGTGGCTGCCGTTACATTATGATTATATTCAAATGTATTATCGCAAGAAGATGGAAGATGCCAGACTTTGAGGTTCAAGCAACCGCCAGCTAGTGAGAGGGAGAGGTGGCAGCGAGGCAGCGAGAAGGCAGATGACAAGGATCAAAGTATAAAATGGTGGCCCCTTCAGACGTCATTACCGCAGACTGACAGTTCATCCCGCTCTAGAGATGGCCCAGATGGAAGCCCTCACACCATACACAGAACTGATTACCATGTGAGAAAACCTAGACGAAGCCAAGCCGACCCGCACCCAGCTTGATCCATACACTTGTGACGGGCGTGATAGGCGGCCATCAAGAGCAGTCCGAGGGGACCAGCGGATGCATTTGTAGGCGGGTCAGTGAGTGATGACGTTTTCCACGTTTTTTTATGACGTAAAGCCCAGCAGCGCAGACAGCGGAATGGACGCTACTCACGACTGAGCGCGTCTGCCGTCATGTGACGTACCTTCACGTCACGTGAAGTATTGGCCAATCACGTGACCGGAAATCGCACACTGGTAGATGTCAGAGAAACTTCGAGAAAAGCAGGTAGAGGCAGCTAGAATAGACTCTATAAACCGTTAGTGGGCCATAAATAACATACAGCAGGGGTAAATTTAAAATGCATAACTTTCCAGAAATTGATATTTTAAAATAATAATCCGGTATTGAATATGCACTTCCTGCTTTAATAGAATTGGAAATGCTAAAATTTGTAATATGCTATTTAATTTCACAGGTAGCCACATCTACATGAGGTCGTCATTGACTTTCCCTATTTTTCCTTCACTGTCTCTGGCATTGTGTGACTCTCGGTAAAATAGGTCAATAAGCATGGAAACAAGCCGTTCTTTATTAGTTCCCTTATTGTTTCAGTAATTGCTACAGCTCCACCCTGATTCATTACTGAAGTTCATAACGCGATCCCATCTCACCGACACCGCGTCCAATTGATTGATCACGAACAGATTTCAGTCCTGCTGACCTACATTTCACTAATGAATTGCCATAAACACTTTGTCTTCCTCGATGAATTTATTGGAAATTATCACAGATGGGTAATCGGGAAAGTTATAAATCTTTTATTTCTGTTACTTGGCTTCCAGAGAAGACACGGCGTAAAGGTGACGTTGCTTCAGATTGTGAGCATATCTTATTCTTATTCTCTTATTTTGTTATTAACATGAATACAAGATATATACTACCGTATGTTTAATGTGTCTCAATGGCATACTAAGTACCATTAGGAGGCTGAATTGATTACCAGTTTCGTTTGTTTGTTTATTTAAAGTCTCAGGGAACCGTTGCTCCTGATTTATGGTATTGTTGGCTATAATAGGATCGCAATTTTTTGTTTTTTATTACTTTAGTTATTTGACTGGAAAAGCGTTGCTACCCTAATACGGATCATATCCCTATATTCACGGAACATCGCTAAGTTTTACGATGTGACAGCGATACACCACTTTCAGGGGCATATATTGAAATAGACAGACATACATTAGTTCTTTAATTAAATTCAGAAAGCACCTTAGTTAAAACTGGGCTGACATCTTGTGGACTGGATCGCTATTTCCTGAAGGTAGAAGGGGTGGGGAGTCATAGTGTCACCACGCATCATTGTTGAGAATATCACACAAGGCCATTTTCAACCAAATAGCCTGACGTGCTATGATCCACATACGATCCGCCATGCTGTGAAGGTCCGTGTAAAAATAATCGTTAAATGCCACATTTTGCGACACGATGCAACTATGTGATTACGACGCGATCCGCACATTTTCTGGAGCAACGTTAAGGCCATCGTGACATTATTGTACGAACTGCAAGGTTGTCGTAAACGTAGAGCAACGCACCCCTGGGACACCCTGAGGGCATGGGGGATACCTCAAGGTTCAGCCTTTTTCGTTGTTTTATACCACAGTAGAGTTGATCAAATCTATGGGATGAATTCAGGTAGAAATCTTTTACATCATCCTTTTTTCTTTTAATCACATATTTTCTTTAATATTCATATCAATATGATAGATCTTAACTATGCGGAGTCTCTCATATATATATATATGGATCATAAATGCCTTGGCGTTTATGGACATATAAAATGTAGTCCAGTAAATTCATACCAGGGGACCCCACGCCTAGGGACCAGGGACCAAAGAATTCAAGAAGTTGGCACCAGAGGGCGTTGATGAAGGACCATAAAAGGCTACGCAGGACCTGGGATCGACCTCACTCAACGGGGATCCGTCACCGCCTACACCTCCACGCTTCAGAATCTTTTCTTTTTTATATGCCGAGTGACAATATTAAATTATCGTATTGATAAAGAACGCAAATCATATTCTCAGCCAAACTGAAGTCGTAGTTATCTTTTTTATATATATCCTAACAAGGAATGTTTATTGATTAAATATATATGTATTATTAATCTTTATTACTTACACTCTGTACAGATCTTCCATGTTCCGTTTGTGGGGCGGGGGAGGTTACATTGTGGCTAACGGGAGTTAGAGCTAGTGCAGTAGCGGGAGAGAGGGAGTAGTTGGCAAGGATGCTACACGTGTGCATACGGTACCCGTCCTAAAGAGACCCCCCCCCCCCCCCCCCCATCGCCCCCGCAGGTCACATGACCTCAGGCACATCCTCACTGACTGCGTGCACTCGGCCTCACTCTCTCCTGCTCCGGTGATCACAATGGAACCTCCCACCCACCCTACAAATATAATGAGAATCAGACCTCCTTTCTCTCGGCCTTCTAGGTCTTTGTGCTACTTTTCAAATGTCTCGGAAACTGCCTAGAAGAAATATCATCGCAATTCTATGATTCAATAAATATTTCCATAGTATCTCTCTCTCCGCGTGAGTCATTAATGATATTTCAGGCTGTACTCACCTTTAACATTTCACCCCATGGAACCTCAGCAATTAATATCCAGACTTTGCTTACCTGAAAGACAAGAATACAGACATTTAATTGACTACCTAATATGATATATGCAGAAAAGTTCATGATTATAAAGAATGATTTCAAAAGACCGCATTCTGAATTACTCTGACGTAAATAGAAGTCCGCAGTCATCTTAGATGTTTGATGAAAATGTGATGTCGTTTTACAAAATCGGGGTATGTCGACAATTTGAAGTAGAGGGAAATGCACAAGAAGGTGAAAAATCATATCATTAAATTTTTACACTAATCAACATTTTTGTCAGCCCCATTGCACAATTGTGACTGATGACACGGACAGTATTTATTGAGTATCATTATATCTAGTAATGATAACATGCATTAAAAATATGTAGATAAAATGTATAGTAATCATGCTACACGAGATTTCGATAAAACAAGAAATATAGTTCCAGGTTACGCCATAACGCCATTGCCCTGTCAGGCAGGATGGTAATTCGGTATACACTTTGGCCATCTTCTTAGTTCGCTATATATCCCGTTTTAAGAATGCAAAACGTTTTCTGCATGTTTTTTTTTAAATGATACATAAGCTTATTATGACTTATTATTATCAAATATTAATTGAACATTAAAGAAACTTATTTCTAAGTACATGATGATTTGACCTCATTTTGGTGGTCAGAATCGCTTATTGGCGATTTCCTACGGGGACTCCGTTATAGGTGGATAGTAAAACGCTAGATCGGATGCTAGATTAGACACATCCTGTTTAATCTAAGCCGACATTTTCACCCACCCGTGGAGACCACATTCATACATTTGTACTAGAGAGTTAACTATAAAAGGAAGAAATCCCAGATGGCCAGCTACAGAGGGAGCTACGGTGCAGAGGGAGCAATCCATCGTCACCGTTTAAGAAGCTCCCAAGATGCCATTTCTGGCACAGGACCTTTTGAGCTTTTCATAAAGAACCGAAAGGGGATTGTGGGGTAAAGCAAGGAATGAGCTGCATATATCATTTCATATGGTTCATTGAATATTCATACACATATGGTTCTGCCACCCTACAGTATATATACGGTACTATACATTATCCTACCCCTAATATAAAATCCTATAGGCTTAACATTGAGTTTCCGTATGCCACGCTGACTGGCATACGGAGTTTTATATGCCACTAGTGGCATACAGAATTGGTATCACGTAATATTCCAAAATCGAGGAGACAGGGTAGGATAAAATCAAAACTTGATTTGTTTTAATCTTGGCCACCGCATTCCACTCCTGAAGTTTTGGCTGCGGACTTCACTCGGCTTCGCCTCATGAAGTCACTATGCCAAACTCCAGTCGTGGCATACTGTGGCCAAGATTAAAACTCATCCAGTTTTACGATAGTATGGGGGCCAGAGGTACGAAAGTACTAGATATATACGTGCGTGGGTGCATGATCAATTTTTGTATATCCTGCGTGCAGACACATATACTTATAGTATTGTATGTTCTGTGTATTCAGCATTACCTGTACTGTACGTCCTGTGTGTGCACACACCTATACTTACAGTATTGTACATCCGATGTATACACAACCATACCTACACTATTGTATACCATGTACGTACACACCTGTAATTGGTTGCCCATGGCCTTTGGTCAGGGGTGGTCATTGCCCCCCCTGGTGAAACTACTGTACACTCGCGCACCCCTGCGCCACCTCTCCGCTCTCGGCCGCACTAAACATCAAAGTGCGCGAGTGCGACACTGTCCTCTGTCTCATTCGCTTCACTGGTCTCCTTCGCTCAACACCTATTTTTTCTACCGCTCCTTGGCCTATCGCCCTCCGTACCTTCGGTCTCCGTATTCCCCTGAATATCGGCAGACGAGGACAGGGTTACCAAGCGATTCAGTAAGGAATTATAGTATAGCCATGTTGACCAGAAGCGCTGTGGCGGCATCCGCACCCGCGGAGACCGAGACAGACTCGGAAATAACGATAAGACAGCCGGCAGCCGAGAGCGACCACGTGGACTCGGTATCTCAACAGGGAACGAGCGCCAGCGCACGGACTCGGACTTCGCGCATCACAGCCCTGGAGGCCAACCTCGGGGGGGTCAGGACGGACGTCAACGAGGTAAAGACGGACGTCGGTGAAGTAAGGACGGATATGACTAAAATATCGCGCCAGATGGATGGCATGATGGACGCGATCATGCAGATCTCCAGACCGACCTCGCGCCGGGCCGGCTCACGGGCTTCCTCAGCGGCCGAACGGACGAGAGACTGGGCCCAGGATCAGAACGAGCGCCTCCTCCCCGCGCCCAGGGCACTCTGAGAGGCATACACGACCGAGGAACACCTCCAGCGTGAATTCGGCCGTGAGGCCATGCGACACGACCGCACAACGGGTAAGAGCCTACTTTCTGATTTAAATGCCCGGAGGCCGACGGCGAAGCCGTACATGTTTATGGACAGAGATGGGGTGTACACGCTGCACCAGAAACTGGACCTACGGTCGAGCCTCGGGCCTCTGGAGTACATTTCATGTTTTGTGGCCTTATTGAATGACGATCGCGCCTTGCACCCCGAGGACAAGGAGCATATGTTCAAACATCTATACCAGGTGACCGTTGATGCGCAGGCATGGCCGTGGGCCGGCGTCAGACGCTGGTCAAACTACGTTTTCGACCAGGTCGAGTCGGGCAGGATGCGATGGTCGGATCACGGCCGGATACAGGAAGAACGTGTCCGGCTCGCGATGACCAGTGCCCACACCGCAAACAACAGTCAAAACACGGAGACCGGACGTGCCCGGGGGAGCGAGGCCCCGTGCCGGGACTTCAATGGAGAGAGGGGGTGCCGCCACCGCAGCGACCACACTGAAGCGGGTATCCGGTGGTTGCACGTGTGCACGTTTTGCGACTCTGTGGGCAGGAAGTGCGGTCACTCGGTGCACGCCTGCAACCGCAAGCTGACTTACGGACACGGGTACGACAACACGGCGGCTCCCCCTGTACCCACACCGCGGCGGGTACCCCAGGCGGGGTATCAACTGCAGGCTACTACCAGGCCGGCGGCAGCGCAGAGTGTGGTACACCAACCCCAGCCGAGTTCAAAAAACGGGCCGGCCGCGCCCCGCCAGTAGACGAGGCGCGCAACAAAGATGAAAGGGGTGCCGGCAGGACGGAGTGTTGTGTTACGAATCCGGCTCCCCCACGTGACGTCATCGATCACGTGACCCCCTCGGCACGTGGCCGAGGGGTAGTGATAAACAACAACATTGACGGGGGGAATACACTCCCGGAGGAGATACCCCCCGTTTCAGCGGCGGGGGCCGCCCCCGGCACTGTGGGGGATGATGGTCTCAGTCGCTCGCCGGGTGTTAGTGTTAGTGCGCCGGAATCTAACACTCCCGACTTTAAAGCACTTCGCGATGTCTGCGAAACGGGAATCCACCGGGAGGGCGTGAGTACGGACCCGTTAGCCTTCAAACAACATCGCCGGGAGACTTGGCCGGAGTTCACGGCCGTGGGGCCCGCCAGGCACGCGGAAATATACCGGACCGTGCGTGACACGGGAATCCCCAACGCACTCGGCGCCAGGGTCGAGGTGCCTTCGGATCTAAACCTACCTGCGTGGGACCATTACCTAGGACACGTGGAGGAGGCGCAGGAGCTCCTAGGCTTCCTGCGATACGGTTTCCCCCTGGGATACCTGGGACCGGAGAGTGATACCAGAGGGGTGGCCAACCACCCCAGCGCAACCTCTCACCCCGTGCAGGTAGAGAAGTTTCTCGAAAAGGAGGCGGGCTTTACCAATATGATGGGCCCGTTCGCCGAACCGCCTTTTAGCCCGTGGTGTCACGTGTCGCCACTCATGACACGGGAAAAGCGCGGGACGGACGACCGGCGCATCATTACCGATATGACTTTCCCGAGGGAGTGCAGCGTGAACTCGTTCATCATTAAGAACTCGGTCTACGGACTGGAGCGAGAACACGGCCTCCCTACGGTGGACGAGTTTGTGGCCAAACTCGTCAAGGCAGGCACGTCGGCCTACATGTCGTCCATCGACGTGTCGCGTGCCTACAAGAACTTTAGGTGCGATCCCCTCGATTGGCCTCTGTTATGTTTCACGTGGGAGGGCGGGCACTACTGCGATACGGCCATGCCGTTCGGCGCCCGTGCCTCCTCATACCACATGCAGTGTGTGGCGGAGGCCATCGTGGGGATACTATCATCAAAGGGAGTCACGGCCGCGATGTACCTCGACGACCTCATCATCCTCTCCGAGGACCGAGGTAAGGCGGCCGAGGACTTCAGGATCGCGCGAGACCTTTTCTCGGAATTGGGGCTACCCGAGGCACGCGACAAAGCACAGGAGCCGAGCCAGACCGTGACGTGGTTGGGGATAGAGATCGACGCCCGTGCCATGTCTCTATCGATCCCCACGGCCAAGCTGGAGGACATCCGTGGTCACGTGTCGGCCGTAGCCAAACGACGGACGTTGACGAAACGACAGCTTCAGTCGGTGCTCGGCCGGATATTGCACGTGGCCAGGTGTATACGTCCGGCCCGGGCATTCGTCTCAAAGCTACTCGAGGCCCTCCGGGGGATGAGGGGCTTCTACATGAACATCAATTCCGAGATGCGCCAGGACCTCGACTGGTTCGTTAAGTTTGCCCGGGGCTGGAACGGCCGCGCCCTCATCCCTCGGGGTCCCCCGACCCGGAGGATCACGGTGGATGCGTGCCTGTCGGGCGTCGGAGGAACCGACGGCCGGTTCTCGTACTCCGGACAAGTGTGCCCCGTCTTCGATCCCGTGGAGTGCATCTCAGAGCTCGAGGCTCTGAATACCATCTACGCACTCCACACATTCATCACAGACAGGGATCGGGGATCACGGATTGAGGTGTTCTGTGATAACCTCGGAACTGTACAGACCCTCAATAGCGGGCGTGCCCGTAACCCTGTCCTGGCGGAGTGTGCCCGCCAGGCATGGATGGTGCAGGCACGTCTGCAGGTGGAACTGGTCTTCAGCCATATCCCCGGGGTGCAAAACGTCATCGCAGATGCCCTGAGCAGAGCCCATCTGTCGAGGACGGAATACGATAAGGCCACTTCCCTCATTCACATTCATGAGTTGTACCCTATCGTACCGTGTACCCATGCCTCTTTTGTACCCGTACTCCGTCTCTTCTGCAGATCGGGCGCTTCTCTTACTCCAGGCGAAGGCATCTGCGAGGCAGTCAGAGGCGCGTGCCCCAGGTACGCTCGCAAACCTGCGATCCGCAGTCACCACCTACCTGGCGTTCTGCAACCGGATGAGAGCGGACCCCCGGGCACCGACCGTGAGCCTGATCACGTCGTATCTGGAATACGTGGCGGACCACGCCCCCTCGCCGGCCACGGTCGCCAACCAGTTATCGCACGTCCGGGCACACCTCCGACTGACGGGGGGGGACGTGCAGCCAACAGAGGATCACCGGGTGAAGCGTGCCCTCGAGGGCATGAGGAGAAACAAGCTGTACGTGCCAAACGTGAAGGCCCCCATACCAATGGATGTGTTCAGGGCGGTCCTCGACGCCCTGTCGGGATCGCCCCTCCATACGGCAATGAGGGCGGGCATGCTCCTCATTTTCTACGCGGCCCTACGGCAGGGGGAGGTGGCGCCGCAGTCGGCTCGGGCATTCGACCCGGCTCGGAACCTCACTCGCGGGGACGTGGTCCTCGGCCGCCGGCATCTCACCATCACCATCAAGGCGGCCAAAAATCTTCAATACGTAGGGCAACAGAAAGTGATGCGCCTCGAGGCCGCGGACGATATCCGGGTGTGCCCGGTAGATGCGGTTCGAGGCCTACTACGGGCGGCCCCTACGGCTTCACTGCGGGACCCGTTTCTGACACTGCCCGATGGGACGACCATCACATCACGGGTTATGACCAACGAATGGGACCGCCTTCTACAGGCCACAGGCCAAATGGTGAAGACATACACCCTCCACAGACTCAGGAAGGCCGCTGCCACTCAGGCATTTGAGGCAGGAATACCTGAACTTAACATCCAGAGGTACGGAGGGTGGAGGTCCCAGGCTCATAGAGACTACATCAAAGTATCAGACCAAGAGACTGTCAACAAGTCTCTCATTGAGTCTCTCTCCTTCAAAAAGTGACTATAAAAAACTTTCCCACCCTCCTCTTCCCTTAACTATTGGCTTCTTGGCTATTTCTATTATTTTATTATTACATGTTATGTTTAACTATGTAATATCACATAATCGTCATTTATCTTATATCAAATATTATCACAATTGACAAACACATATCTATGTCAATTTCAATATTTGTCATATTGTCACAAATCTTCTCACAATTGACAAACACATATCTATGTCAATTTCTATATTTGTCTTATCATTGATACTCATGTATTTCTCTTATTCATATCAATAAGACTCATAAAATTAAATAAAATTTTATAAGCCCACTACGGCCTTCACTCTGTTTCATTGGGGATCTGGGGTAATGGGTTGCCCATGGCCTTTGGTCAGGGGTGGTCATTGCCCCCCCTGGTGAAACTACTGTACACTCGCGCACCCCTGCGCCACCTCTCCGCTCTCGGCCGCACTAAACATCAAAGTGCGCGAGTGCGACACTGTCCTCTGTCTCATTCGCTTCACTGGTCTCCTTCGCTCAACACCTATTTTTTCTACCCACCCACCCACTCCTTTTCTCTCCTACTCCTTACACTCGTAGGGCTATTTCTATTATTTTATTATTACATGTTATGTTTAACTATGTAATATCACATAATCGTCATTTATCTTATATCAAATATTATCACAATTGACAAACACATATCTATGTCAATTTCAATATTTGTCATATTGTCACAAATCTTCTCACAATTGACAAACACATATCTATGTCAATTTCTATATTTGTCTTATCATTGATACTCATGCATTTCTCTTATTCATATCAATAAGACTCATAAAATTAAATAAAATTTTATAAGCCCACTACGGCCTTCACTCTGTTTCATTGGGGATCTGGGGTAATGACAGTATTGCACATCTTGTGTGTACAAGTCACAGAACTCGATGCTAATTTACGGATTGTACGGAACTCGGCGTAAACGCCTCGGTCCGTACAAACGGTAAATTAGCATCTCGTTCTGTGACTTGTACAGCATGGTCAGGACGTTCTATATAATTACCTATAGTGTAATGTGGGTCCTATATACCTACTATAGACAACAATGTAATACACAGATCGGTATTTTATTTCAATAAAATCTGACAGATAGTGTTTGATGTATTAGTCCCAACATATTTTTCTTCTCTAAAATAATATTGGCTGTAGATTTTATGACATCATGATAAAGAGATGCGAACCTTGGAGAATACTGGAGTGTTAGGGCTATGAGAGCCCTGCCACCCCAGTGCGCATGTCCAAACACTGATTACTGTCAGGACCGCGTACGCTCTGAATAATAAATGATTTTGAATTAAAAACTCCCCCTGGTGAACGTCAACGGAAACCGAATCCGCGAGGGGAAGCCATTGAGGAGTTACTCCTTTCGCTTGGCTTCGCTCAGAGACCTGCACACGTGACCTGTCCGATTAGTCACGTGAAATACCCACGTGACGTGCCCCTCTAAGCCCCTCCCATACAGAGTTAATCCGACCAGCTGTCCTGGTCCGTCTCCAGACTGGTAATCCCGTGAATAATCCGGGGTAGTGATAACAAAGATGTCTTATTCCTGTGAGGCCTGACGTAATCCTATGAAGCTCCTGCAGAGTGGTGTTTTTGTTACTTTTTCTTATGCAAACTCAAAAAATACCTGTGATCCCCCACACTACAGGAACGTTAGTTGATATGTACAGAAATATGTACAGCAATATCTGGTTCGGAAAAATCGGAAATCTAAAACCCATTAAAAACATTTCATAATATCATATCTACTATGAATCGGTATATATATTCTATTTTTTTTATTTTGTTTAAAGGTATTTATTTCATTTTGTGGGTGTACCGATCTTCCATGAAATTGGATATTAACAGATGATACAAAATTATTACATGATGAAAATGATGAGTTGTTGAGGGCTGGTGTGTAACATACTGTACATAGTTCTCATCATTTCTTTGACTAGCTTAGATAAGTATAAATTCGTCACAATCTATGAAAGTTCAGCCTTGACCATTCACTTGAAGGACGCGATTGACGGGGCCTTTTGTGTCACCTCATTTAAACAGTTTCAGAGTTTGATGCAAGGGTAGCCATGACTTCTTTTGTGACCATTTTCTAAATTCATGTAACCTAACCTTAACATCACTACGTGTTCCTATTCTTTCACTGACAACATTCTGAGGATCTTTGGATAATTTGTAAAGTAAACTTGGCAGTTTTAGATTTCTTCTGAACCCTAGTTTTTCTTCTTTGCATTCAGTATGCAGGCGATGTACACCAAGTTCCCTTATGCCACACTGTTATGTTATGTGTAGCACTCGAATTTGAAGCCGCTGGAGTTTTGCAAGGTGCACCATATTGACCCCATCACACAGAAAGCATGTGTACTCCATGACCAGACTGATTGCACTCAAATATATGAGTCTTGCAACACTAGATGTGATGCTACTCCGCAATCTTGCAAGCTTAAATAACCAGGCATTTACTGTCTCTTAATTTATACGCATATGCGCATTCAGAGTTAAGGCTAATTCTAACTATACACCTACATACCTATAATTACTGCAATATGGTAATTCTCTCCCATAACATGTTATGTTCATATTCTTCAACCGATTCACTTGTTGACGCATTTCATGACAACATGTTGCTGTCTTTTAAAGATTTAACGTTAACGCATTTGCGTTATATCATAAGCTGACTGCATTCACTGTGCTTTAGCTCATTAATATATATAATGAATAACAATGGCCCAAGCACTGACCCTTGAGGTTCCCCATACCCTACTTTCCGTGGTTCTAATGTCCTTCACCATTGTCAATTGCTGTCTGTCAATTTCTCTTAGTTACACTAATACCGGTTCCCGTCATATGTCCGCAAAAATTACTGCATCAACCACTACTCAGTTTACCTTTAGATTTATTATTATTTATTTAGGTCTCTCACCTGAAGCGACAGGGCCAGAATCACACTATTACATATACTACCTCCTATGTCATAGCATGTCTTTTAAACTAGGAATTAATGGTATGTTCATCATTGATGAATGAGACTATAATTATAGAAAGAAATTGATAATCTAAAGGTTTGGGGTTTATCCAGTCTGACGGTGATTTGCTGTAATCCACTTGGCGCCCAGCTACTTCTAAAACTGTCTTTGGAGGGTCCAAGTGTGTCAAGCACCAGTGGGTCACTGAGGCACTTCAGTTTGTATAACGGTCATGATCAGCTGGGCCTTCATCTGATACACTAATGTCACAGTGCACTCCACCAAAGTCACAGTATTGGCACGCACGCAGATAGTGAAGGGAGAATTTTTTCAACAGGCTGAAAGTAGGCAGCGTATCTGAGTATGTTTTCCACACTCAAAAAACGCAATACATACATAATCGTGGATATGTTTTAAGTCATGTTACCGCTGGAAATACACTGTGTAATATCAGAGTCCCCTGGAGATGGATATCTAATTTTTCTTCATATCAAAAACAAACGATAAAATGTAGTAGTTATTGTTGCATGATATCAACATCGGAACTGAGATGCCGTTCCCATGAAGCATTTTGAGTCGGTAATCATCAACTGGTCATTCATCAGTGTTTTTTATATGACGGCCATTCACAGAATCCCCATTATTAGCAAGTACTCCATTGAAATGCTTTCACTGCAGATATTGAGGACACGTGAGCTCAATTGAAAGCTACAGACTCTAGATTCACATCGGATATTTATTAGATGAAGTTGAAAATGCGAAGGGACCCAAGATGCACGTTAAATATTTTGTGCAGGCCATATCACATTTGCATGACTGTGTGCTGAAGGTAATGGGGTCTCTCTTCGGCATTACTGGTATTATTATTTGTTATTGGATCCAGGGTTTTGTGGAGAACCGTTGGCTCTGTCCGAGTAAAACAACTGTTTTCTTTTAGCAAGATGGCGGTATCGCCTTTGGAGATCAAGATAAAATTTCTCATTACATCCAGGGATTGAAATCATGGTTAGACAAAAATTGAATCCCTGCACGTATCAAAGAAGAGGATCGCTTACTCTCCGAACCTCAAAACGTTGGCACCATTCAAAACTTAATCCGTACACAAGACCGTTGTTGGAGTGTTATACAACTGTGCCATAGAGAGAATAAAAAAGGTGGGACACACATCAGTATTGGCAAAAGTTAAAACAACTGTTTAATTGGAATGAATGATATTCAACTAATATAATATGTTCGTGCCTCAGTGGAAGACCTGCTACACGCAGAACTGACGGTTTTGTCTAAATAAAAAAAAAAAAAAAAAAAAAAAAAATCTTTGTTGCAAGGGTATGGCTGGATGCTACCAGGGCGTGCCGGTGTATGGATGGGTGCTACCGGGGTACGACAAGGCACCTCTGGGGTGCTGCCAAGGTATGGTTGGGTGCTGGCGGGGTGCTGAAATCTGGATATCATTTTCATTTATCTTAATCCTCTGATTTAATACCCACTGTACAATTAGCCGGTGGACGATATGTTATTCGTTGATAGAAATAAAATGATCTATCTAAAATCAACATCTTCGCAACTTCCCTATTCAGTATTAGCTCTCTGGCCAGTTTGGATGAGAAGTAAGGAAGTAGTATAGGATACTGGGCTTTGTACCAGGCCGAAGTAACCGCAGTGCGTATAATATATGCAGTTCCCTTGAAGTCACTGCAGCAGTTGGCACCAGTTGGCTGCAAATGTCTATATGCAGCGAAGTCATGGCCCTATCATTATTACAGTGACATTCTACCATTTATTATTTGTTTTAACAATCAATGAACTGCTTTTTACATCGATCCAATAACGAAGTATATATATTCACAGATTCAGAGAAAAGACTGCCTTATAAGATACACTGTTGAATGACATATGATTTACGAGAGTGTTAATGCGTTTTTCATCTCATTCTTGCGACCGGAATGGAGATGTATGCCCTTGTGATGGAGAGGTCGCTCTGACGGTAACCAGGTGAGCTACATTAATGTAATTAGACTATGTGTCACACACCGCCACATGTAGCGTAGAGAGGGTATACTTGCTAATACAGGACATAGATACCCCACTGCCACTACGTCAGCGTTGACATTGAAGTCACGTGGCCATCCCCAATCTCCCCCACATCACTGTCTATAGATCACACCATCTCTACCACAGCCCTCTTCTCACTCCCAGTCCCTGGATATGTGGTTAAAGCCCCAGGGACCCGCGGTGGGGATGTCTCTCAGTGTACTAAGAAGTGGAGTGATCGTATTAGTAAGGAGTGGCTTTGAGCTGCTCAGAGCTGCTCAGAGATGTCCTCAATACCATTTCAGCCAATTCGCTCAACGAGCTAAGAACCGATCCCATTAAACTGCCACAGGATCCTTACTCCTACTACCATATGGCAGCTAGTAGACAAATAGTCCCAGAATGTATTTTGTTATAGGCAAAACATAGCAATGAATACCTGAATCACTACCTTTCGAAAAACGAGAAGATGCATTAGGGAATTATCTTTTGTCATCACCATTATGGAAATTCATAATTCATTTTTGTTTATCTCTAATGGCTCCTCCAGGCTTTCCAGAACTTCGACAACAGAAAAGTAGTATCCGATGATTGTTCCGTATTGCACATGAGAGACATTGCACATACTTTTCAAGGCAGGTTGTGATTTGCCAGTGAAGAACTAGAACATGGTCCGTCAATATAACCATTCCTTCGTACGAATATACATTTGATGATCAACATAATATGCGATGAGATGAGGAATTATAACCAGATATATGACTTTTAGTGAAAATATTCATTTACATACTACATCTATGTATCTTTATTTATTTCACGAAAACAAAGTTGGTTAAATATGTTTCATATGTTTCAATTGACGCGAATTACAGTCCTAAACCCTCTTTGATATGCGGAGGAAAGATCTGATGGATTTGGTACAATGTTCACTGAAATGGATATACACTAATTGTCATAAATAAAGTTATTTTCATTATCATTTCATAAGTTAAAAGAAATGTCCGTTAAATAAAGAAGTGACCATTCACTAGGATTTACGTCAGTGTTTACATCAATGTCCATGAGTATATTTACAAATTATGACACAAAACATGCCAATGTTGCGAAATCATAACTGGTAAAGGAAAGTGGGTCTTGCTTTACTCTATGAGCACATAATGCAGATAAATCCTTCTTGTTAGGATGTATCTCTTTTAAAGGGTCATAACCTGAGGGCAAATCTAAGCAAACACTTGCACCTTGTAATGGGATTTTGTATGTACTGAGCCAGTAGCGATAGATGTTCGGGGTCCTTCATCCCTGAAATATGGTCCAATGCCATGGAAGTGATATGGGTCATGGATGCCCGAGAAACCAGAATATCATTGTTACAGGCTCAGTTACTATGTTTCCTTGTTATGATATACCTAAAAATCATCAAAAGTGCCATTTAGATTACTTCCATGCTAGTGGTAATTCAATACGACCCTACAGCGCGTACATTATTAATACTGCAGCCATAGCAGCAGGTAGTATTTCAACCTTAGGTATATGATAATAGATATATCAACATTAGCACATTAGAAGCCCAGTACAGTGGATGAGTGGAATAATGGACAACTGACTGTAATTAAAGTCTGATCTCAGTCCAAATAGGGTCGAGATTCCAATTTATATGGAGAAGTGTTTACAACCGAATCCTCGATTGTTTTTCCTTATGCCAGTCTATTTCTAGAGCCTCTCGCGTTTGGCGTTTGTATAAATAGAGTCAACAGGCTAGATCCAGTCCAAGGTTTGCTTTAAAAGAATTCAGTAACTGACACATTTTAGTAAATAAGCAAACCTTTCTTCACAATCTCTAGTGTTTGACGTGCGTAAGAGGCAAACTATATCTATAGACATGCATATGGACTGATAACACCCTATTTATTCATCATATCACCAAGGAGTTGATCCAATCGACTAAATTCTACCTCATGAATGTGAACCCTGGTACGGAGGGTGGTTGTGGCCCCTAAGATTCGAGGTCAACTCTGGACCATAGAACTGTCCCACAGCGCTATAAATATCATGTAAGGAGGTCAGGGTCAAGGTCGGGGTTTGCTGCGAATGCAGTCATTGGCTACTCGGTCTACTTTATTCCTTATATGGACTTAGTGTAATGGGACAACTCCATGCTGTACGCTGCCGAAACGCCCCCTCTATAATTTAGTTAATTTTTTCTGTCTGATTATATTTTCTTGTTTTATTTCTACGTATAATGACCAACAAATACGGGGAAGGCGGTTCAGAAAATTTATTCAATGTATAACTAAGTAGATACTAGATATAGTATATAAAGGTTAATAAATTGAAATCTGAGATTAACATGAAACCCACCAAGAAAAAATCTTGTTTTAAGTTGTAGGGTGGGTGGGTGGGTGGAAACGATCGAGGTTCAAGGAGACGACAGGACCAGCCGATGACGTCACGAACTGTCGAGAAGCCGATAGATGGCGTGATGATCTGGACAGCGCGGGATATTTCTGTGAAGCGAGAGAGGGCGCCGCAGGCGTAGTTCCCCGCTCGCATGACTTTACACATTCTCCCGTCGGCCACAATGTTCACCTGAGTAATACGTGGATGTATACTACAGGAAGATCTGGTCAGTGTATCTCAATGAAATCTGTGTCTGAAGGGGATGTTCACCAAGGTCGAAGAACAAGGTGAATATTTCTAACCAAAATAACAAGGACCAGATGTAGCTCAGACACACTTACTGTGTCTCCTTCTTATCATATAGATAGGAATAAAAAAAACTGCAGCTTTACAGCTCACACTTTCAGTGTCACGAGTCCCGTGGTAGAGAGGGTAGTATCATTTATAGTTTGCCACACTTAGATGAATGAAATGTGTACAGCTCGCCAGTATATTTCAAGTTCAACCGTTATTCCTCACTTTTTCTCTGATATTAACGATTAGGCTAAAGTCAGGCACATACTTTAGCCTAAATGCTGGCATATACTAAGGCCTGGCGTCCACCTACTACGATATGGCACCGATATGGTCAACGATGCACCTCCCGATACAAAATCAAAATCGCGTCGGAAGGTTACCTGATATCGGGGCAGTGGACCACGTTTCTGCGATTATACACCGATAAAAACTCCATACAACGCATGGTGGATTGGCTTGTCTAGACATATGTCTACGATTTTGCACCTTCCCGATATGGCACCGATTTTGACATTTTGTATCGGTGCCATATCGGGAGGTCTACGATTCTAAAAGGCGTATCCCACTATCACGATTTGAGCCTCCGACACACTACGATAGCCTTACGACAAGCGTTCCGATGAAAAAAATGAAATTTTTATCGGAAGGAACGAGTCTAGCTTTCACGATGGACCCGTTCCTTCCGATAAAAATTTCATTTTTTCATCGGAACGCTTGTCGTAAGGCTTTCATAGTGTGTCGGAGGCTCAAATCGTGATAGTGGGATACCCCTTTAACGTAGTAGGTGGACGCCGGGCCTTATACCCTTTCCCACGGTAGTATCAAGACTCCTAAAGCCAGATGGATATCTAATGCTTCCGAGCCATTTTTTATGTTTTCAGCTTGAGCATGAAAAGAGTGAAGATCAAGGGCTTGTGAGTTAGGGTGAAGGTAGTAGGCCTACAGTAATGAGAGTAAAAGTGAGGGGGCTTATAGGTTCAGGTGGTGACAGGTTTGTAATTCCCCCGTGATACATCACATGACCACTGCCTGCGCACGCAGCTGGGCCTGTTTCACTCCCCAGGCAGACCTCCCGTCGTACCCCACTCTCCTGGCAGAGTCTAGGGACGTGCACATATCGCCAGTGGCCGCTAAGCCTCAGGTAATAGCGTCCCCTGCTCTGGCGCCCCATCCCCACCCCTCCTTCAGAGCACCAACAGGGTGGCATTGGTTTATGTGATGTGCTCCGTATTAACCAGGCATTTATATTATTATATGCCTGTGAGTGATTGACTCACATTTACTGACCAGTGACACTTATATACAAATTTCAATAGATAAAAAGATAATTGTTTGATTTAAAAGAAATTTTGACAATGTATAAGAGCCATATTTACCTTTGATTTGGTATAATAAAATATGTTCAGTCGCCAAGGTAAATTACTTAAATCACATGACACATCACATGACATTGCTATTTCCCCAAAAAGGTGCCTGTCGTAGCAGGGTCGTTTGTGCAGGCAATGCCTACCGTGTAATGGTGAACAGGGATACTGGGTGCTGCAGGGAAAGGGTGGTTCCCAGATATATGACAATAACGGGACATTGTGAGCGTGTCTGAATTACATACGCTCCTTGTTCTTCAAACAGGGTGGATATTGCCGGCACAAAACATCATGGAAGATATTTCATCCAGTCACAGTAGCCATGTCTCCCTCCAGCACGTGTAGCCAATTTCTGGATGGTAGGTTGAATTTACTTTATCCCGATATTGACATAAGCATTGCAAAATTTTTAATACCTTAAGAAGAATGATAGAAACTATTTCTCTATGACCCATATTTAGGGAATTTCCGGATTACAATATAGAGTATTTCAGAGTTTTTTCTTCTGGAATATACACATATTGGTTAACCCTAACAACTCTCAATGGTTTCCTCTAAAACATTTAGAGGGATAAGCACATTTAATACTAAAATATAGATTTAAAGAAATGCAATATATATTTAATCACATGAAATAGCCAAGCTCGACCTTGCTATTTCTAGACTATAAGTCTCTCCTAAGCGCGGCATCATAGGCCTGACTCTTTGAACCCACACCACACATATATACAGGGGGATAAGACTACGAGCGGTCATTCTATTGATTACCAATTACCTTATGTAGATTAGGACTGACTGGCATTCACCATCTGCGAATCACTCGACCTGTGTCTGAGCAGGAAGTGGTGAAGGGTGTCTCTCATCATGCTCTCTCTAACAGACGATGTGAGTATTAAACCTGATAGTATCGATAAGAATTAATCCTTTAACAATTATAGAATTACTATTCGTTATGAGTACTGATCAGTTGGATTCTAAGAAGATGGTAGAGAGTATAAATATAACCTTCCGTGGTGAATTCACCGAGCATGATATGCTCTAAAATAGCACTTATAACAGTACCCCAACTGGTACATTCTGTTTATTTGATGAACTAAGTATTCGACTATATAGTGTTTGTTTTTCCATTCCAATTGATATAACATGTAGCATATAACTTGTAACATATAACCAAACAATAATATCTACAAATGCAGTTCCTTGCCTCTAACAAATGATACACATATGTTAAAGGCTGTGCACTGTGGTTGTGGGTGTGACCTGATGTTTATCCTACCCCTAATATAAAATCCCATAGGCTTAACATTGGGTTTCCGTATGCCACGCTGACTGGCATACGGAGTTTTATATGCCACTAGTGGCATACAGCATTGTTATCACGTAATATTCCAAAATCGAGGAGATAGGGTAGGATAAAATCAAAACCTGATTCGTTTTAATCATGGCCACCGCATTCCACTCCTGAAGTTTTGGCTCCGGACTTCACTCGGCTTCGCCTCATGAAGTCACTTTGCCAAACTCCAGTCGTGGAATACGGTGGACAAGATTAAACCTCATCAAGTTTTACGATAGTATCAAATACTTCAGGTATTGGATGTTTCAAAATAGAATACAGTAGAATCTATTATCTTACCCCTAATATAAAATCCCATAGGCTTAACATTAACTTTCCGTATGCGCCCGTATGTCGCATACGGATAAAAAATCGCTCCTAGGAGCATACAAAAAATGGACCAATCAGAGATCAGCAGCTGAAAGTAGTTCCAAGCGCCTTAAGAGCAGCAAGGAGAGCTATATGGAGGACTTGAGTTTTTATCGTGTTTTTTGTTATTATCCTCACATAAAAATATCGTTCACAGGGGGTAGGATAAAATCAAAACCTTTTTCGTTTTAATTTGGGCTCCTGTATGCGACTCCTGGAGTTTGGCTCCAGATATCACTACGCCAAACTCCAGTCGTCGCATACGGGAGCCCAGATTAAAACTCATCCGGTTTTACGATAGTATAGTAGATCACCTGAATAGTGTATTACTGGTGGGCAGGACGATAAATGCTTACTATTATAGGTTGTCACTGTACATGGAGTAGCGTTTACCACAGAAGCTTGCAATGTTTAATCTCATATAGATGGTAACCACTATGTCAGAGGTGTTAGTAGAAATAGTCAGCTGGGTGTAAGCATTTTAAGTGGTAAGCTATAGATCTGAGTGTCCATATCTACATAAACACAAGTGGGTTAGCTCTATATATACTTTACAGTATACATAATACTGTATTATACACTGAATAACACTGGATTTTCTTTTGTTTTATTTTAATTCTTCTGCTCCTAAGAAGGTGAACCCTCAAAGAAGTTTTACACAACTTGTAGGCTACTACGAATCACTGTTTTCTGGTGTCACTGCAGTCTTTGCCATTGCCGATTCCTGTTTGTATACCCCTGAGCAAAGCGCCACCCAATAAAGAAATGAACGGCCTGAAAAGACTCCCAGCACTAAACACAAGGGTTCCCATTCTCAATATTGGGTTTAGTGTGCAAAACATCACAAACTTTATGAACTATACGCTTCACCATGCATATAATGACGTATCTAGAGTCAGAAAATCTCGCCTCTCGGGCATAGCGGGATGTGTTTCCATGGCAACCGCCAGCGGAAGTAGATATTGTATTGCTAACATAGATCATGCCCCCGGAGTGCATGTAGCGCCCCTTCGCGACCACCACACAGCTTCTCCTTGTCCTAAAATGACCCACACAACATCCCACAATCGTGCAGCGCCACGCCGGAAGCTGCGGCGCTCTGAGGCGTGCCTGAGTCCCTTATTATCGCCCAACAACACCCATTATCGCTCGGCTCAAAGAGGCTGATGAGAAAACGCTGTTGTGGGCGTGGAAGTGTCGCCAACTTTGTCAGATTTATGGTGGACTATCAGTCACTACAGTCCTATATCAAGTACATAAAGAGAGCTTAGCAAAGGAAAGTGATGGCAGTATCCTTCTATTAATAAGCAAATAATTTATACCCTACAATCGCCTGTACTACTGATCTCCCCTTCCGCATTTATTTGTAATATCTTATTAGGAAAGGGAACGTGAAGGAAAGAGGGACGAAATAGCCATATACGATAGAGCCGTGTCCGAATCACAGGACGATGCATCAGATTCAAACATATCAAATATTTGCGTACTGACCGTATTTATGTGACCTTTAAGCACATTTAAATCGTTTTACAGCGTAGATCTTTACTAATTTAATGGCAAATCCAAGCTTTTCTTGGTTAGTATTTCAATCTGATGGAGGAGGATGCTGTAACTCTTTTGAATGATTTAGGAGTGGCCAGTCAAAGGAATTCACTGCCTCGAAGAGTCGTGAGTCCCTGAATCCCCATTTCTACATGTCTGCAGCACAATCCTGAAGCCAAATCACGTGTACCGTATGTATTTATACCCTCTATGAATGTTGTAAGTGTATTCACATCTATCAAGCTGTATCAACATTCTCCAGTCCTCGTTCTTCGTCTGTAACTTTTCTTTGTATATTATTTATCCTTTAAGGGATTAAGACACAGTCATTACTTCACTTCAAACTGAGTATCCACTTACAAAACGTCAAGTCACTGCTTGTTACGTTCACTCCCAAGTACAAAGCGTCATTTGATACGCGATAGCCATAGCTGGACTGATTGTCATGGGTAACTGTCTCCTCAATGTGATGATTTTCTTGCCTCATAAACTGTTATTTCAATATGATTTCACTGTAGATAACAAAACCATATTCAGCCTCATTCCGGCACTGCAGAGATAAGTTCGTAATAAAGTTATCACATCACTAGATTTGCGTTCATCATATTACATCAACAGTGAGTATGTCTCTCATATTACACTAGTCAGAGATCTCGTTACTACATCATTCTGTACTCCAAAGCTGTTCAATCTACTGTGCCTCACTTTATATCTAGTCACCCATCTTCAGGGGGTCAATTCTCCCTTTTTGGTGTCTGGTTCTGAGACGTATGGCCAGTGAGGCGAACATTTCTTTGATCTGCTCACTAGAGTGCGCTCTGCTGAATCTGATCCCACCATTCAGCTTCACCTACTGTGAACAGTAGGAGTATTATCTATCTGTTCCGGACACAAGTCTTCCTGGCGATTTCTGGTACTTATAGCTTGTTTGGACTCATCTCCAATGACCATGGTTTTATCGTTGTTCACTCTTGTTTGCTCTCATCTAAGGTCGTCTGTAGAAACTCTAACCTACTACAAAACTACAGTAAATAGTCCGTAGCCGTCTAGATTTGCAGAAATTTTGAAAATGGAGATAACAACTGCGAATGACTTCAGACTAGTTAGTAACTGCATTGCCTTGCCTTTAAGCATATCTTTGTAGACGTATTTAGTGAAACTTCTATTTTGTAAGAGCTATAGAAGAGAGTACACTTGAATGTCTGATGTGACTTTTATCTACTCATAGAAACCTATCCCATAAAATGTATTGCTACAAATAGATACATTTTACTTTCCATAACCTATCATATCTCTCGTCATTTCGCAATACGTGGTAGCTGAATGATATAAGATGTATAGTATACTTGATATAAAATGTAGCATCCAGGCAACTATGAAAATGAATCGTGGACATACATCTAAATACAGTAGACTTCCATTGTGCAAGCACAAGAGTCGTAAATAGATCACGATGGCAGTTCGTAGGAGCCACTTGATATCATAGTTAAGATGGCGGATGATATAGTTAGGATGGCTGTAGGAAATCTTGTCCGTGTTGTTTTGTGTCAGAAATGCAAACCGAGTGCACAAAAACGAGGTGTGTATTCCCGACCAAAACAAGAAGGACCAGGTCTAATTCAGCCACCCTTACTCCGTCTCCCTATGATTATATACCTGGAAATCATTAAGAATGGCGTATACTACTCACATTTTCGTCTCAACAAGTCACGTTAAATTATATCATCATATATAAATCATCACACTGTTATGAACGGAATCCGTACAGCTGGCCGGTAATTGTGAGGCACGTATAATAATCGGTCATTAACCTTACAGACTTAATGCACAGTATCATGTTTACAGTTTTAGGAAAATACATTAGAAGGTGAAGTAGATATTTTAAGACTCGTACATGATATCCTACTCACTATCTTTCACTATTTCCCTTACGTTTTTTATACTGTCCCGAGCTAAAAGCCTCCTCCTTTCCGCTGCCCTGGAGAGGCACGCTCTCTGATCTCAGCTTTAATTGGATTAGTGACAGACTCCCATGTTCAAAATCCAGGCCGCGGCAGGGGCTACAGAGACCAGAGGAGGTGTGGTCAGAGACAGAGATCAAACCCAAAGACCAGAGGGACGGTGAGCAAGAAAATAAACTCAGACATGTCCTGGAATATTATGGAGGGAATCTTCTGGTACTATAATGTAATTTGTAAAGACGGCTACAGTGTATTATTCATGTTGTGGGAGGACATCCTATTTTCTCGTACTTAGGTTCTCTGTAACTGTAAATTAAATTTAGCTTAAATGTTCCGGATTTAAGTTGCAATAGCTATTTTGCTATGTTATTGTATTTGGAAAACTCATATATCGGTGAAATATTTGATATAGAGAGAAGCAAATAAGGTGCCATACCATATGAAGTTCTGCTAGTGAAATACAGCTTTGAATTACCATTCATAGTCGATAGCATTAGGGCCATTTGCGTCAGCAGTGCTTAAGCTTCATCCGTGGTGTCTGACTGCAGATCAGTGACGGCCAATGGAAATGGGCTATTAGGGGAACTCAGAAAATCTACACAGCTTTCGTCGGCCGATGTAAACGGGCCTACAGATTGTGGATGATCCATGGACACCATGAAAAAAGATGTTCCTGGGAACTAATGCTCAAATCGCTCTACCCGCACAGACCTTACCACCAATATAATGTAAATTTGGGACCTGGAAGTTCTGTCGGATGTTCTGACCATCTCTCCCCGTCACCCACATCTAATTATACAAACACGTGATGGAACCCAGGCACGCCAACCTATCTTTATCTTATCTTATCAAAGAGCGGGGATGCAAGACTTGGTTAGGGGAAATATTGGAAACAGAATTTAGATGGAAGGATGACTGGACAGTGTCGGGACTAACAGTAAAGCAGGATTCTTTATATATATATATATATATATATATATATATATATATATATATATATATATATATATATATATATACATATACATATATATATATATGACTTTTCACAGAATCGCTGCCTTTCGATATTTCAGATATAAGTTATTCATGATCATCAGCGAAAGAGGATCTGATTAGAATATTAGAACAAAGTATGGACCCTGTCTATCATCAATACCTGGATGTGAGAGAAAAAAGTGATTAGGTCATTAAATTATAGAAGGCATTTCAATAGATCTTGAGAGGGCAGACAATATTGCTTTACACAATAAATCTTTAACAAAAAAAAAGATTTGTTTCGAGTCAAACTGTTTTTGAAAATATTGGGAGTAGTTTTGAGCTTTCCTGGTTCCTATTCCACTTCTCATATGATCATAAATATGTGAATTTGTGTATTAAAGACCTACGCCCAGGAAATCTAACACCTGGCCACACTTAGAATTATACCAATTAGCAGAAACGCATCAGAACCAAAAATTATTCCCATGAGATAATGAGTATTGAAGACCTGGTTATACCTTCCATCTTTCCATTAGACCTGTTACGTCTATGACGTCATCCTGTTGTCACCGCACATTATGGTGACGTCACGGATGGTAACGGCACATTCACAGCGGATGCAACACGGTGTGCAACAAAGAAACCGCTTGGAGAGTGTGCAGCGTGTTCAGTAACACTTAAATGAACAGGACCGATGAGATCTCCCAGCCGAACCTTGAACCTGACGACTTTCAGCTGTAAAAGTCTAGAAATCGTCTAATATAAACGCCAAGAGCGTGGCGACTGCAGATCGTCTGATTACGCAATAAAGCACCACTTCACAACTATATGGGACACGATCTGACTCCGGCGACTATTTCAAGCCGGTTTGAATTAGTCGTCTACATAGGCAGCGATTCTGTGAAAAGTCATAGTCGTCTAAATAACTAAATAAATATACTAAATAAATATTTTCGAATTTGTAACTTTTCTAATTAATTTGGATGGGTTTTTTGGTACAATGATGAAGATCGCATTAAGTAACAATAGGTCGTGATACGTGAGGTAACGTTGAGGAACGTAATAGAATGTAAACCTAAGAGAACGTCCTAGAATGAAAATCAGCATTTAGTGATATCACAGCTGTCCCTGGAATTTACTATGTCCATACTGTCCATCAAACTAGTGAGCCTTTCCTTTGTAGCCATCAAATAATGTCTGGTGGGTTTGGGAAGGAGTGTTTACGGTCTGGATTATTGCATTTGGGAATTCAATAAGGTCAAAGCGATGTCAAGCAATAACAATAGCACTGGCCAAAGTCGGCTCATGAACCATGATCTCTAGGTACACAGAGTACCCAAATGCCGATGACGTCATACAGGGGTTATGTAACTATACATTTCTTATTGACGTAGTCAGGTAACGTGACATTCCGTTCAGTGTGGAGTTTCTATCGACTGGTCACTGGTTAGGGTGAGGTCTCAGGGATTGCAGATGGGACAAGAAAGAAAGTGGGCATACGTTTTTTTTCATTTGGAGTTTGCTGTGTCAGAGACTCAGAAAATGTGAAAAACATGGCAGTGTTGGCCACGACATGGGACTACGGATCTGTGGGTCTGTGGGGAGGTATGAAGCACTGAACTTTATTGCCATTAATGAGGCTCAATTAATATCAATTTTCTTTTACGCAAGGAAAGAATAATTCTATATACTTAAAATGAAAAGTGGATATCCATGAGATAACGGAAAGCTGCCACCTTTTTCCTTTTTCTCCAGCAGTGTTAAACTTACTGCTTTATCAAAGGTTAGACCTTCTCATGATATCTAAAAAATGTGGTGCAGTTTCACCTCATTAGATGTTTAGGGTGAGATTCACATCATAGATTCGATTATAAACCCTGTGGTGTAAACCATTGAGAAAAGCCGAACCTGCTGGAAGTCTGTAAAGGGTCTGCAATTGTTAACCACACATAAAATTCTACAAACAAACAAAATCCAACAGAGATATCCACTGTCCTAAATAAAACATGATACTTTCGGGTAAGGAATGACTACCTAAAGGGACAATAAAATTTCCCCATTATAGAATGCATCCAGACATTATCAGAGGTTTGTCAGAGGAAATCTTCACAGAATTAATATGATAGCAAGAGGACGAATCATTGGCCGCTTTTGCCACACATGAATATTAGATTGAATGGTGTAGATAAAACAAACGGCTTAAATTGATTCTGACTGATGTCAATTAGGCAGCGCCGCGTATGACACGCCACTACAATCATAATTATGGTTTTAATTATCCTCGGCGGACGCCGTGAAATGAAATGGCTGGTGGTGGGGGAGGAGGGATATATGATTATCGTTACAGTTGATTTAATTAGTTTGTGTTACTTAATAGGAATAATCTTCTGCTCATCAAGAATGCTTTAATTCTCATTAGGTATTATATGAACAACTTTCCATTCAAACATTAATCAGTGAATTAATTATTGAAGGATTAGTTATCAAAATAAAACCTGGTACTTATAGCCGCAAATGAATGCAAACATCGTCAAGACGGAGAAGGTATTCATTCTCCTACCTTTTCATAAAAGATTTCATTTCGTATCAAAGGTCATGGTCTTCTATTCTTTAAAGAGCAGTGTTCATTTTCATTCATGTTCGATAGGACATTTCTAGCAGCTTAACATAACACCTGTATCTCAGGTTATTTTTCTAGAATAACGATATAGTTTGCTCTGTCTTTTCTTATTTTCAAAGTTTCTTATGATTATTGAATCATTGGCTTCTTAATGCTAAGGTTTATCTAACTAAACCTTAGTGCACTTTCTCTTCTTGTATGGAGAAGTTGCCATCTTATTTTAAGTCTTATAACATGTTAAAAAGGCCATGGCCTTACAGATGGCAACTAAAGTATATGAATCCGTTCAAAATGTATGATATGGCAATATGTCTCATATAAATACATCACACTTTGAACATCGTATTTGTATTTTATGATCCTTGTATGATTAGAAACTGTGACAAAGTTTGCGAAACAGTAAGAAAATAACTGACTGTACGATAGTTATTTATCCCAGTCCTGGGGTAAATTTTGTCTGTTGCTGTCTATCAACTTGAACTTCCGTGATGGAATATTTACCTCCATACAAATATAATACATTCATAGGTAACCACAGGGATAAAACCCATACCTCGGAGTTAATTCTATCAACAGCAGCTTTAGTTTCATAATAGCACAGTTTATAAGCATGAGATTGTGGAATTGAGATTCTCTAAGGTAGGGTATATTTGCAAAGTTTTGTTAATTCATCCGGTTTTCTTTGAAAATTTAGATTATTATGCATTACCGACCACAGAAACAAACGCGAAGTCTCCATTTTCGTCCATAATCTACTCAAACAAGTTGTCGACTATAGAACCGCTATCAATACCACCACTGGTCACCACTTTGCCAGCAGATGGTGCCAAGTCCAACAGGGGTATGTTTAGTGACGTTATCTTGTTAATTGGTGATTGCTGCGAAGTGGTCAGAACCATCCCTTCAGAGTCTCAGTTTTGGAGCAATCAACTCAAGTCCCACAGTTTGGACCAGTATTTCTTTTATAGGAAAAGCTGGCTTAATATGGTTTTGTAGTATGTGTGATTTTCTATTATCATAGTTCCTAAGACACTTTGAAAATGAATAAGATGGTTACCGAAAATAACATGGTATGAAAATTGATAAAGTATCATCTAAAGTGCTTCAATTTTGGGCCATATGTGAGCATGAATCGTATTTCTAAGCCATAACTGAAAAGGAACCCCTCTGATAAGATCTCACACCCTCTAAGTGGTATTCTGGATTCCAGTCCAAATAAAGCCACTAGGGCACCAAGTACACAGTGTTCCCGCTAGGTGGCATCATTGAGATTATAGGAATCTTTGGGTTGCATTGATGCACGTCTTTAGCATGGGAGGCAGGCCAGTGGATTCTCAAGGTTCTAAACCTAGTTCGTCAAGAATTCTTCTCCCATAGAGCGTAGTGGGAACCTTGTACAGAATACCACTTAAAGAGTGTAAGATCTTATAAGAGGGGTGCGGGTGCGAAAGGTTGCTATGCAATCAGAACACACCTTATCTTGGAACTCTGCATAGAAATAGGTTTCATATCACTGGGTATAAAAGGAATGGAAGAAAACTGTGTATGGGATTTCAACCTGGGACGTATGTATTCTAACCTTTGTCATATGGTAAACACGCAACTGTCTTTTTCTCATGTTAAGCATAACAGCGTCATATGCTCTAGCACCGACTACAACATTATATGTTATTGAGTTTATGGCATATAACTCCAGCATCACAATTTATTGCAGGGATTCTCAAGTCACATTAGAACATAGTTCGTAAAGCGAATGAATAAATATCTTCTTTTTTTTAAAATACTTTCATCTTTCCATCACTCAACCTTTTATTATACATACTCACCAATTTTATCGGGGTTTTTTTTATTCATGAATCTATCTTCATAGGGAAAGATCTCTTTTGTCAAATATGCATCAATTAAGGTGCAAAAACGTGAAAATCCTGGGCTGATCAAAAGTCATATCGCAAAAATGTATTACTTTATGGTACCCAAGTACTTGCTTTGCGATTAAATATGCTTCATTATAAAACCTCCCCTCTCCCTTATCCAAAGCCTCCCATGACATTTATCTCCAGCACCCTGCTTTGTCTTGGGTACCATGTAGACACATCCCACCGAGGACGCCACCTATCGGATTGAGTTGACATCGAGTGGTGCCCGGATGTCTGTCGTGAGCTGGTTGCTGGTGTGGGTGGACGATATAAGGAGGAGGTAATGACAGATCAATCAGAGATGGTGAGACAGGGCAGGTGTGCAGGGAATACTGAACACGGCTCGGAGGTGGACATGCTGGTACTTTAGAGAAAGAACATTCGCGAGTCAGCCTTTTTTTTTTCTTTTTAAGAGATATTTATTTCCATCACCAAATTTTCTTCAACGATGAAGTCATGCGTATATATCTACCGTCGTTTGATTTCCGATTGGTTTGTACTGTACAAATAATATTCATTTATCATAGTTGAAACATGAAATATGTTATACGATCTAATTCAGGGTGTATTCCACTAGGCCGACTGTACGGCCCTACATGGCCATCGCGCGTGGTGGAACGGCTGTCAGGTAGATGTTTGGCAAAATTATAGTAACCGCAGTGGAACACGCCCTCGTACTTATACAGGCCACTATATCGGTGGAGGTCACACGTTTCTAACCACTGTAAATCTGTATCTTGAAATAATGCCAATGTCTCCCTGTCGTTTCGTATCTATTCTCTTTCTACTTTCTGGATATATTTAATCAGTATGTACTGGAAAACCGTTGGCTATACAGATGATTTTATTTTTCTGTAATATTGCCAAATAAGATCAGCGATGATATTGGACAAAGGCTTTTTCTAAATGTAAAATGCAATGGGATTCTACTGTTGCCTGTTAGTCTTCGATTCTCTCACATAAAGCCATAGGCAACAAAAATCAAAAACCAAAGAGCTTTGATTAGAATGTTATTTCAATAGAAATGGTCCAAAGGCTAGACATGAAAACTCCATTTGTGGCAGACACCTGGTTTCGTTTCTACCTGTAGTTTAAATCCGATGGACACCCACAGCAACACTGTGGCTTTTCTGGTAACTCCATGTGACATTGAAAGTGACCCAAACTGTGATATAGAGATGCCGTTATTCTATGATAAAAAATATGCCTTCACATCCATGATGTACATACGCAAAATCTCAGAGAAATGTGTCCCTAACCCCAATGACTGCATACATACTTAATGGCTGGTTCCTCACGGAGGAATTATTGCTTTCCATCTAAGGAATGGCTGCAGGTTATCTTCTGGTGATCAGTAGTGTGATTTAACATTGGCTGAGTGTGGTAGCCTAAATTGCATCAGATTTATATGCATATGTATATTACATATTCTTTTCCAAACCTTTGGCTTATAACAGAAGGTGATACATTTGATACTAGTTAACAGTAATCTGATTCTGTGGCAAGACTGTGAGCAGTAGAAAATATTCACTTATATCAGTTTCCACAGCTGGTAAGAATATACACATAGTCACAAATTGGATGATGACTGTATACCAGAGGACAAAGCTTGAAGAATCTATCACCTTCGTAAAGCCCGAACAAAGGTATCTCAGCCTCTCCTTTGCAATTAGTATGTCCCTCGACCAAGTTCCAACTGCCCGAATCAGAATACGCCGTCTATTTTTACACCAGTGCAATCTCTTAGGAGTGTGATCCCTCCACGATACAGACCTATGGTTATCCAGGCGTAGAATACAACATACATATGACACCTGATCAGACAGTATTAGATACCTCCGCGCAAATGAACTGTGAACCGGTGCGTGTAGTAATCCACCGTGAAATCGGAGAACGTGATTCGCCGCACTCGATGATGGCATCGAGCGGTGTAGAGTGTTGTAGTTCGAGCGGTGCAGTGACAATACTGATATGGGTGTGTTTCAGCTTCGCCGCAGTCTAAAGCCTATGGGACATTGTCACGTTCATATACTCCCATCCAACGAAAATTATATCAGAAACATTTTATTTTGGGGTATTGTTTCTTTATTGGATCTACTAACCTGCAATTCTTGATCTGCGGTGACAATGCATTCAAACATTCATATCATAGACCACGAGTTTTATGTCCATTCATAGACGAAGTCACCAGTCTTTTGTATTCAAACCAATAAAGTGGCAGTTTTTCAGCGCATTTTGAGAGTTTCTATAGTTTTGAATTGGGAAAATAGTTGAAAAGAGTGTGATAAAGGTTTCAGTGAAGGGTCAGGCGACGAGGGTACTTTCATGAACAAAATATGAGATAATGAAATGAGGGAAGTGAAGACCTTTAATCAAAATAAAACATGTTGGACTGATACTTGATCTCACATTGTTATGTGAAATGACAACGCGGTCAAACCCATGACATATTAATCAACCCAAACGACTCTCATTGGTTGATATCTGAGATCCATAAAGTCATGCCCAAGCTCTCCAAATTAGTAATATGTGATAGGATGTCGGATACTGCAGTAATATGCAAGTCACGTGGTCTCAGTTACTCGTAGTCACGACACGACTGAATGTAGGTCAACCCCTGAGCTGGTCTTCACACGAAGGTAACCAGCAGGCCATGATTTCACTCTCCCATCACATGTACCTGAATAAATAAATATCACTCTCCATTCCAATCTGACGTTCTGGGCATGACACTATAGCCAACACTAAACCTACTCTGTCGTAGGGCATGCATGCAAATTTATATATGAGGTGTAGATCTATGAATTAGAAAGAAAAGCTTCAGCAGAGTATAATTATTTCTATAGAGAGGTTTATGTGCAACAAGTAAATAAACATGACAGAAAACAGTTAATAATGAAATAGCCACGACAAAATGGGATTTAGGAACAAAAACAGCCTATGCAATGAATTAACTCCTCTCCCAAATCACAAGAAACTACATGTAAATCTGTCTCTATAGTACTGTCATATGAACAAAAGCTTCAAGGTCAACTCAAAAACACATGAAATTACAGATACTCAGACAAGGGTTCCAACATGCTTTCGACCCACTATGATACAGAAATTTTCCACCTTCGGCATGGCTACGATACAGAAATTTTGTGTTGCACTCTGACATACTAGGACACAGCACTTTCGACCTTGCGACATGGCTACGATACGGAAATTTTGTGTGGCGACATGGTGTTGAAGCTCAATGGGTTCTGACCTTTAAGCTTAGAGTTCATACTGTAAATTGCACAGTTCCGCTTTAACCCTTTCCCTGCAGCACCCAGTTTCCCTGTTCACCAGTACACGGCAGGCATTGCCTACCCAAACGACCCTGCTACGGCAGGCACCTTTTTGGGGGAAATAGCAATGTCATGTGATGTGTCATGTGATTTACCTTGGTGACTGAACATTTTTATTATACCAAATCAAAGATCAATATGGCCCTTATACATTGTGAAAATTTCTTCTAAATCAAACAATTATCTTTTTATCTATTGAATTTTGTATATAAGTGTCACTGATGCCTCGAAGATGCCTGGAGGCATCTTCCTGGCGTAGCCAGGGGAATGCCTGGAGGCATCTTCATGCTGTTAGAGGGTTAAGGCCGCAGCTGCGTCGACGTGCAATTAGGGAAACATCACGTACAGCTGAATGAGGCTGCGGCGTTGGACTATAGTCATTATGGTTACTATAGCTACTATAGGCACAGGGTGGTCACGTGACAAGGCAATGTGATACCTACACTGGAAACCTCGAGGGTGTGCCACAGCGGTGATAGATGCGACAATACCTGCCACGAACACCAGGCCACGTATTATCTTCAATTACTCAGTGTATCATTTAGGGTCTTCCGGCCATGGTTCGTTTTATCACAGTGGGATTATGTAATTCATCATAGGCTGGGTTCGCAGTGGGTTGACCAGCTTTCCTTGTATGTCTCTCTGAGAAAAGTGGACCCTTGGATCCTCAAACTGGTAGCGTTTTCTGAACTCTCTTGGTGGTTAGGCGAGTCTAGAACTCTAGATTAGCCTCCCCAGCATTACTTGGCACACCATGCCAAGGTACTGTACTTTGGGGTGATCTAACCAGGATCCAGGAAGTATTAATAAACAATCCGTTGTTAATTCAAGTTGTGGAGTTGCGTTCTGTGTGAATAGGTTTGCTCATACTTACCAAAAAGACCAAACCGACCTACGTAATAGTGCGTAGGGTCGGATATTGCCAGGAAGTAAACGTTCCAAGGATAGACTCCTCCATGTGGCCAAAGCTGGCGACCAAACCAGTGGTATAGGAAGACAAGGTAGGGGTGGCTGAATGTTCTATGTTTTTGTAGCAGTTTTTATTTTATTAAATTTCACATAGAGAATCCTATTGGGAGGGCATTCCGTAGAGATATTTCATTTGTAGGTATATATGTTGCTATAATGAATAGCAGATATAGATTTTGATTTGGGTGTCTTTTTCTCTTTTAAACACACAATAGGATTTTTTTTTATCATTCTATCATCCACTCGTCTGGTTTGTTTGCTGATCAATATGTACCCTTGTAGTTTTGCTCATTTATGTCCACGTAAAGATAGAAACCATGCGACTGATATTATGCTCATTTCACAGCAATAGCCACAGTCATACATCATAAGAAGATCAAATATTGATATCACACTCATCTAGCTATTGCTGTAACACAAAACCCATCTTGCCTTGATATTACCCTGGCAGTTGCAACAGCGTAAAACACCATCAATCAATCAACAAAACCCATCCCGCCAACCTACAGACGACCTGTGTAGCAAGCAGGCCTTTGTCCTCATAGCACCATAGCAACAGTCAGGGCCACCCCACCGCGAAATTATCGAATGGTAATAAAAACAGCAAGACCAGCAGAATTGTATTTGAGGTTCTATCAGGACTCGATACGAAATGATGGAATATTACAATTTCTCTAATATCTTTTTAAAACATTGCCTATGGGGAGTCTCATTGGAAAGACCTCCCAATACCATGCAGGTAGCGTCATTGGAATACAAAATGAGTGTAAATCACAGGTGTCAAAGTATTATAATTTACTTATGTTCTCATAGAAGATAATGTATCATTATCGTCCTTTCATTCAAATCTAAAATGTCCCCAAAGTAGCCTGAGTAAGGCCAAGATTGCGAGCACCCATAATATCCGATTGGTGAATTACACATACCCTATAGAGGACAGAGCTATTGTTAGTACATGAAGCAGTCACCAGGTGGGTGACAGGATGGTGCCCCCATTCCGAGGACAGTTAAGCTCTTTGTTCTCACAAAATTTAACTTGACTTTGACTCTCAAAGGTTTACCATGGTTCCATTGTGTCTTGATATTCATCCCAGAGTAGGATGACTTAAAGATGAATCCCAGGACATTTTTGGATCCACATGAAAGCCTCTAAACACATATCTGAGAGATGCCGGAATTTTGACAGTTCCCTTTTATCGCTTTTAACTTGTGCACCTTCAGCACGGAAGAGCACATGCATTTTTATATCCAGCAGTGGAGAACACCAACTCGGAAAGGTGAGGGGGGGGGGGGGGGGAAATAGCGGTGCCTAGAGAATCTTACCTATATACCGTATATGTTTAGTATGAAGACTCCGTAATCAGTGCATAATAAAAGATCTATGACATACAAGAACCTTAAGCTTAAGATCAAGCGTGTAGGCTCAAGATTACAAACCGTGGCCTTAAGGGAGTTGTCAGATTACTCCCAGAACACAATATCCTCATGCAATTTCCGTTTCCGGCCTCTACTTCCGCCCTCTACTTCCTGTTTGAATCGAGTTTGTTGCACTTCCGGTGAACCCTTGTCTCATCAGGCCGGGCTAGAATTAAACCACTGCAGATTTCCTAAAATGTCATGCCATTAGAACTGATACAAATCCCACCAACAGATTGTGATCCGGAAGATAAATCTGATTGAATATTCCTACATTAATCCATCAGCCATCAGCATCTATATTTTTTATTGTGTGAATGACGAACAGCATCCTATAAACAGCCGTGGTAATGTAAAAAAGACCAGAGATCTCCGAAGTGAAGTTCCTCATAAAATCACAACACACAAAATCGGAGCTTTCGCCTTGAAATTGGATTTTTCTCTCTTAATGCTAACCCGTGTTAGGTCCTAATACTCATCTCAATGAACAATCACTACAATTGCTAACACTACTCCAAGCAAAGTATTCCCAGGGGTTTACTGTCTGTTCTTGTTAATTTAGAGGAGGACCCATTCATATATTTTACAGTTTCCTACGCGGCTATGGTATCCTTAATTACAACCCACAAATCAGACAAACATGAATTCAGTAGCTGCAATAAATTCAGTGAGTTCCTGCCGTCAGGAAGTAACGGCTTCATTTTATGATATTACAAACAAGATATGATTTGAGAGCATCACTAGAAAACCCATTTCGACTTCGGTCTACCTTACTTTTCTGTGTTATTATTACACACATGTTGACCGGAGAGTGATGTATGTCTGTGCCTACTGTGTTATTATACCTGTGTGCGCAAGTCTATCGAATACTGCCCGCTACGAGGGGAGCAGTAAAATTATGTTCTGCCTACGGCGTCCGTCTGTATAGACTTGAAGACAGACCATAAACGGAGACCCTTTCGTCAATAGTAGTCTTTGCCTCATGCTATTACGTACATGTTAACTGTTGGGAGTTAGTTAAGCAGTGTGGTGTTTGTATGGGCACCGTCTTGAACACTGAAAGGTATGCTATACTTTCTAGCACAAACACTTGTGCCAGTCGGTGCGCATCTCCCATGTATGACAGCTATAGCAATCTTGTCACATGTAAGCCGACCTCGACTCAGGAAGTTTTGTTGTCTGACACCAGGAAGCTCTGCAGACACTCTGATGATAGCCATTATCCAGCACACACCTGGGTCTCTATGAATAAGCGATAAAGGAGAACTCAGAAAGTGATGCCTGCTAGCGATAAAAGATGCTGTCATACCGATGTATGTCCCTTCACTTTGTAGAACTCCTGAGTGAGGATTCGTTACTCTTTAAGCTAATAAATTGAAAAATATCGATACTGCGTAATGGAAGAGGAACAAAATAAGCTTTAAAACGTACACGGACAGTAATGCATTTATATTATATTTATTTTGTATAATTTGATAAGTATTTCTCTCTGTTTTCTTTGCAGAACACTAAAACGAAACTGGTACCTTTTTTTCTTTCAGAGGATTTTTGTTCCGCGTTGGATTGTGCACATGTAGCCAAAAGGATAGTCCATTGTTCATCGTTGGAGTGAACACATGTTTACACAGTCGGTTTTATTGAATTTTGGAAATGAGAAAGTGTTTTTGGACATGGAGAAAGAACTGACAATTTTATAAATGTAATATGAGGATGAATAAAGGAGAGCACTGCTTGGTTTTAAAAAACAAAAAAACAACTGGTTTCGGTTGAAAGAATCCCAGAGTTACTAGGTCGTGATGCTTAACGTTATTTACCGAGGCTTTAGCAGTGGTAAAGAAGGCCTATAAAAAGAGATTTGATATAGGCAAAATCTCACGGGGTGCTGACTATAGCATCCTGAGGTAGCATCGATTTTGAGCAATACAATCCCCAGGATATATTTGGCCTGACCTAAATCATCACACGTGTGAATATAATAACGTTGTAGGTGTGTGTAAATGTGTCTATTATCGCTCAATGGCCAGTGTACCTGCGGAGTGTGGTCAATCGGCTGTTCATTTAACTCCCAGTCTCACGGTCTCCACACATTACATAATCCCCCGTTAACAAAGGCCGTGCCAAGCCCACATCTGCCGAGATCATCAGTCATGGAAATGTTATTAAATATTTACCACCGCTTCGCTTCTCGTTAAAGGGATTGGCCACGTGTATGCCGGGTCAGGTGGATTATATATATATATATAGCTATGCCGGGAAATAATACAGATAACCACCTCTTAGAACTATAGTTTTGGTACTTTATCCATCCCAGCATACTGTGCCAGGATGAAAAATCCCAACATACTCTGATTTGGCTTATAGTATGCTTCGGCCCTCCTGGTACACTCTTGATACTGGTCCGATGTCGTCCTGATTTGGTAGACATTTGATTAAAAATCAAGTACCGATAATCATAGAATTTGCCACATAGACCGACAAAGGAAAACAACCAATAATTCATCTCTGTCGTTGATAAAATCGGCCAGTGCTTCATAATTTCAATGTAAATAGGGGTTGACTCTGACCCCCGTCACTATAGCGAGGTTTCTGTTGACTGAAAGAAAAAACTCAATGATAATTTTAATGGCATACAGAGATCGGAAGGTGCAATGAACGGGAGACGGTTGGTAGAATCTATCGGTGACAGTATAGTCGGTGGTTCGTTGAGAGTTGGCGCAGCATATCGGAATGGGATCATGGGGGCTGACCAGGCTGAGTCGGCCTCCAGGTGAACCCATGCGTGTAGACATAGCGGACATGGCAGGGTGACAGGCGGAGTGACAGGCGGAGTGACAGGCGGAGTGACAGGCGGAGTGACAGGCGGAGTGACAGGCGGAGTGACAGGCGGAGTGACAGGCAGATTGACAGGTGGAATGATACTCGGAGTGACAGGTGAAATGATAGTAGGAGTGACAGGCGGAGTGAGAGTCGGAGTGACAGATGGATTGACAGGCGGAGTGTCGGCAAATTGATAGACAGAGTGACGGGGGTTGACAGGAGGGGTGACAGGTTAAGTGAAAATGCCTGGTTTATTGACAGTGTGATTTAATGACAGATGTAATGGCAGTGACGTGACAGGTATGCTGACAGAAATAACTGTAGTGATAAATACCAGTGACGGTGATATATTTATGTATATGTGCTTTATCTTTAGTGTCAATGACCCAATCATATATGTATGTATTTGGTCTCGAAAGGGAAAGTTGGTCAAATTCATTGGTATGTGTCTAGGTATACATAAGATGTTTCTCGTGCCGTATAACTTGACATTACCCACAGTTCCTTGCTAACCAGGTCATGGGTTCTGTGATAAACAGGTATTGTCCTTCAACACATGTTATTGTAGAGTTCACTATGACTGAGTGTAAGCCCCCGCTGTCTGACTGATCCCGACACTGCACTGACCGGAAACTCCCCTTGCGCCTCCTGGTGCATACTAATAACGCCACCCTCTTATAGGTGACTGAATGAGATGCATGGGGGCATATAGGCCTACGCTGTAACGTGCTGCCGCCAGGGGAGCTGTTGTGAGCAGTCTGCCCCACGCTTTGCTGTCAGCGTCTAATGCAGCAAACGAGACTTTCCTCCGCACGGTTTAAGAGCTGTCTCTTAAAGGAAAACTTCTCTCACAAAGAGTCCAGGCGGGTAGTATATGGAAACAGGGTTACTGTGCATGAACGTTGAAAATACCGAAGGCAAATGGATACGCTTATTGACAATTTTACCAAGTATCTTTGACGTACAACTAGAGTAACCCTGTTTTCATGTTATCATATACCTTAATAAATGGCGAAATGTAACTTACCCTTTCTGTCGAGTGAATGACTGTACCCTTTATGTTACATTGCGACGTACGGCTATGAATACTGGTCACATGAGTAGGAGCGGTATGAGTAAAAGAAATAGTTAATTGGTTGATGGTGTTTTATGCCAAAACTGGGGTTCATAACACAGCCAGATCAAATCTATGAGATGTGGATGACAGAGAAACAGGAAACACAGCAACATAGCTGAGTCTTTACACTGCGATCTGCACGCTAGCGTGCTGCCGACTCAGCCATCCCGCCATACTGATATTAAGAGATCTTGTATCAAGCATATAGGCAGGGCTGACAGGGTATGGGGGTGCTAGATAAGAGTATCGTGAATTAAGTATTAGTAGGTCAAGTATTAAGTAGGTAGGCAAGTTAGCAGTGCAGCAGTGCTGTTATGCGGGCTGAGCGGTTTTGGGATTATGGTCGGGAGTTCCACCGTGTGCCCGCCATCAAGAATGTGGACGTAACCTGTGATGAATCACCCAGGTCCTACAAGATCAACTATCCTCATTCATGGGAAGGTGGTACCGCTACTGTGAAGTTATACGAATTGACCCAATAAAAGGAAAAGAAGTCATATACACATACAGTATGAGCCCGTTTGTGAATTGAAACTGCCCGTTTGTGAGACTGCCCGTTTGTAGAAGTCAGTTTGTGAGATTGCCCCGCACACTTGACGCGTAGTGATATATAGAGACATAGGTATTGCGGAATTTGTTCAGAGATATTTTCAATACCAAGGAACAAATGCAATTCAGTCACACTCACAGTGTCTCTTTATTATTACATGCCTAGATTTGATTCAAATGCCATTTTTTTATATTCACTTCGACTATCCATCAAGCTATGAACCGACCCTGATTTACACAAACGTCAAACTCTGCTGTTCGCCGAGTCAATTTGAAAGAAGGGATTTCGCTAGCTGAAAACCTTTGCCAACGCAACCTCGTGAGAGCGACATTGTGAAACTATTGGTCGTGACAAATTCAATCGTTGTCGAGTCTGGTTAAGAGTTATCCTAATTAATCATATACTAATGATGCTGATTCTTTGTTTGTAGTAGGTCACTTTCGGATGCGTTGTAGTGTTGGGTTCATATTATGTAAGTCTACCTCTGAATAAAGGAATCGTCCACCATTTTTGTTTTGCTCTGCTCTTGTCAATGAGTCACGTGGTACGGAGTGTAGTATTATATCTATAGCACACCACTAAGTAGATGAACGAAATTAATTCGTTCAGTGGGCGCAAATGAGACATAAGTGCACCGATATAATATCAGGGCTCGAGCGACGATATTGCGTAGAGTCTACTACGAGGAGGCTACCACAGTAGTACCAGAAACAAGTTAAATTGTATTCATTATCCATGCAGTCCTGCACATTTAAGTTACCAAAGTAAAGACGACGAGGGCCGCAGATCTTCCCATGCATTACTTGGACTTTACGGTATTTCTTTCCGGTACTGATTTTACTATCTTCCTGTGAGGATATGGGGGTCTGTATCCTCCTATAGTAGCAATAATGCGAACCCATACGTTTTCTATGGACACTTTAGATCAGGTGGATAATAGATGTTAAGGCGTATGGGTATGTTACGGTGATGTGAATGACCAAGCTATCAATACAGCTTTCTGTTCCTCATATTGTATTTTAGATCCTGTGTGAACATTTACTCTCAGCGGAGTTTTTACTCAATGGCCAGACTACAGGCTAGTCAAGTATACCATGTGATCAAATGCAGTATGAATCCGTTTCTAAGACTGTTTATAGTCTCACATATCTAAATCCACAAACAGGACAACAATATACATTATCTCTTCATTTACTATAGGTGTCTAATGGAATAAAAAGCAAAGTACATGTAAATCAGAGTAAAGCGAGATTTATTGGACTTACTTTATATCCAAATGTGAATAACCAGAAACATTAAAAAGAAATAATCCTAGATATTTGAACTCAGTGAAACACAACTCCTTTATAAAGCGAGTGGATGCCTGCCAAAGACTACTATGCCTAGTTACCAATCTTTCAAATTCTATTTGTATCCAATTTAGTCTCCATGGAGAATTTCAAATTAAGCATTCCGATCGGAATTACGTTGAGGGATGATGTGTTTTTCCCCTGGTTTAACTGGACTTGCAATGTGGACTGGAATGATTCAGAAATTGAGATCTGAATCCAATGGTTTGTCATTGTAAGTACTCCAAATGTGGACGGGAAATAGATATTAACATGGGTGCCATTCATTAAGTATGTGTGCAGAATTTCGGAAAATCTTGACCCTCTTCCCCTCCCAATCGTGTGCAATAGACCAAAGATGGGGCATACGAAAAAAGATTACCCCCACCCTCACCCTCAGTACGTATGTACTTTATCGATGGCCCCCCTAGTACCTATTTCCTAGTCATTAGCCCATTTAATTAGTTGGGTATGTCAATATATATTGCCGTTATGGCACTATCAAGATACTTAAGACACATGTTAATTCCTGAGATTTGTGTCATCTAGAAGATCCTGTGACTTTTAAATGGCTAGAACTTGGTGCCTATTCTCTCAACTATAGCCTATAAGACACCGACCCGACGGCTGTGCTCGATTCTAGCTTTCGCCGATGGAGCCGTCGGGTCTGTGACAATCTGCATCAATCGGGTCGGTGTACGCACTTCACCGACCCGATTTTATTGCCTTTCCCGACGCATCGGGCATTACTACCATGTCAGATATGACCGACTGTCCCCGACCTTAAGATTTCGGTGTACGCACTTTCACCGATTGTTACCGATTCTGAGTTGGGCATTTGAAAAGCGATGCTACCTATCCCCTAGTCCGATTTAGAAGTTCCTTATACCGATTTGTAGGGGAGACAGAGGCGATTATAAATCTGAAAACCGTTTCCCGATATCTTAATTGGATCCGAAGTTATTAAACTTTGAATTAATTTCTATGATTCCACACCAGCGGCCCGTGGCTCACCCCGGCTCGGCTCCCGGCGGCTCTCTTTGATCTTAACCCGGGTAATTTACGAGGTTATAAAAGGAGGAGGTGTCGTCGGGAAGAGTCTACATGTCGGTGTCTTATAGGTATTATTTTATAAGACACCGAAATTTTATTCCCGACTCTCACCGAGCCGATGGTCGGGATGAATCGGGAACAAATTTCGGTGTCTTATAGGCTTTAAGCAATGTTGTGATCAGCACCTATAGACCACCCTGAGGACGATCACATTATGGTTACCTTATTACATACAGGGAACAGCGAACTGTATTGAGCGGGAAGCGTCTCTCAGGGGAGAACTTGAATGTGTCAGCAATCAGTAATAAACACGAAAGGAAGGGAAGACTAAGATAGGAACACATGGAGAGGGAGACTGAGAGAGATATAAAGAGACAGCGATAGATCGAGACAAATAGAGAGAGAGAGAGTAATATAATAGTGATAGAAAGAGATAAAGACACCGATAGGTAGAGGCAGAGTTACAGGAAGAGCGATAGCTTGAGAGCAAGAAAGATAAAGATATTGAAAGGGAGATATTGCGCCACACAAAAAGAAATTGAAACTCAGTGAGACTGAATGAGAGACTGAGAGATACAATGAAACAGGAGAAAGATGGGGACTGAAAGGCTGACTGAGAGACAATGACGGACGTCGACAGAGAAACATACAAAGAGTGCAAAGAAGAGAGAGCCACATTGAAATAGAAGGGATATTCGGTATCAGAAAATACAAACAATCCGAATACGAGTTGCTTGGATTATATAATTTATAGAGGGCATATAAATCTCGCACTTGCCCGTTTCCCATGCAAACAGTACCGTGTAAAGAACAGTTCGGGACACACTGTTTAAGGATTTACCCACCTGTGTGGGTACCAGCAGCAACACAGCCACTCAGAAGCCATAAAGCAGAAGCTGGGGGCCGGCAGGTTTATAGCCTGTCTACTAATAACGACAGGCTCTTGTGCTGGCAGCTGATTAACTTGGGTCCTTCAGAGGTCATTTAGAGGTCATCCTGACACCTTCCCTGCCCGTAGGGCATCTAAAGGTCACAAAAACAAGGAGATTCAGCACACTGATGACTTGGGGGAACGAGGGTGTTTTCCTATGATCATCTATGATCATTATCTAAATATTTATTGCAAACAATTATAGGTTTCTCCCAATATCCAGATGCTCATGCGACAGACGATGATGCTATCAGGAACCTTGATTATGATTTCTCCACAGCCGGGTTTTCTTGAGGATTTCTGTAACAATGAATCTAATCAAAACACCTTACTCAATTATTCTTTCCATAATAGAAATACCTTAAAAAATGGAAAAAGATTTTTGAATCCGCACCTTTACCTTAACATATTGATTCCTCAGTTTCCGTTACTTAACATAAAATGCTTGTTTACAGTCTGTTTAATATTGTTTAATTAGATCTTTTAGACCCAAGCAGAATCTCTATCTTATCACCCAGAGCCGTGCCTGCCACATTTACCATCACAGCTGATGGCGTAATCTTTCCTCTTAATTAGGATCGACAAATGCCACTGGTTTGTGAAGATAGATATTTTCTCATGATATCTTTCGAAAATCTAATTTTACAAGAAATCTGGCACATGCTAATAGTGTTCTACCAGAGAGTATATTTTGAGACGAATCTGAGGTGTACATTTCTATCAGGACATATATTCTATAAAATCCTGCAGAGGTATGTAGTCTTTATAGGTCAAGGCCACGTCGTATCCTTTAGAACAAACAGGGCCTAGTTTCTTAAACAAATTCTAAAAACATTCAGTTCATTGCTCAGGAAGGAGGTGAATAACATTCTATTACTTTGTTTTCTAACAGAAATCAATGGTCTGACAGTCACATTACTTTGCAAACCAGGCTTTTACTCGCAGAGAAGTGCTCCGTCCAAGCCCAAGAGGAGAACATTTCTGAAACGGATTTACCAATGTGAGGCAACTCTGTATAATCTAAATTGGTGTTCTATAGCTGCGTTTCTGAGGGCACTAAACCCCATGACCTCTGTAAGAGGTCACTGCCTCTGATATCAAATGTGTAGAATACTTTATTTATAGCTCTATTACCAGAAGGCTGGTTGGTTCAGTAAGGGTAGCAAAATGATCTGTGTGTCTTAAAAAGTTTAGCGACCCGAATTGGTCAGGTATGGACCTCAAGTGTACGGTTGTTGCAAGAGCCCAGTCACTGGATACAACAAATAACCAGATGATTTTATTTATCCATTTATTTCTAAATGTATTTATTGACCAGAAAGGTGATATGCAATGAAGCAAATCGCATATCAAACCAATTGGTGTAGCATGTATATACAATCTACAAATTTTTATATGAACTAATCACATGTACGAATCAAATGGGACAGACACAGCTGGGACAGCTATTGACACTGAAGAGAGGTTTATATACAGAGAGGAGAGTTCAGTTGCTGCCATCTTGTCCTGGTCTGTTACACATGCCCATATGGGGTCACTAACAGTTCAGGTTTTCAAGGCTATTCACTGGCCTGCCACTATGTGGGCATATTATGGACATGTGAGAACAATAATAGACGGGACTGCGTCACTAAATATGGCAGCCATATGATAAACAGAAAGGGAGTTAGAGATGGTGACTTCTAAATTTAGTCATTTTGTAAATAAATATATAAATGAAAACAATTACGATTATGAATGTCTTCACATAAAGAGAGTGAGATTAATAAAGTGAGAACTTTATAAATTGCTGTGTTTACTATGACATGGTCTCACTGGTGGTTTTTTTTTCGATTTAGTATTATGCTGCCAACGTGAATTCAAGCTCCAGTCCAACTTGCTCTCCCAGATAATTATACCTGCATCAGCGATGATCCTTCAAAACCTTGCAGTAAAGGAGTGATGATTGAGTGAGCCACCAAGGAACTCTCCCTGTCGATTAAAGTCTGTCTGGAGCATTAAATCCTGGTGTGTGATTGACACTACAGGTGGCACCAGCATTATAATTTGTGGATTTCCTTTCCTTTTTCATTTTTTATGCTATATCCAAGTACTGTTCTTCTGGGTAGGTCAATATACAATAGATAATATATGGTGCTCCTCACCGTACTTGCACAGCTCATTGTGTTCTCTGACATAGTCTGTATTCACTCTATGACCTCAACAAATTGGACCAAATCTAACTCGAGCATTTCAAGCAGTTCATTGAGCAGCTCCCTAGGTGTATGCGCAGCACACGTACCACCCTTCTGTATGATACAGACCCTCAATATACTCTGAACACCCCTTATTGTTTACTCTCCACTACTGAATCATTTAATGAAATCTGGAACCGCATTTCCTATTCGTACTTGGCTCAATTTGGCGTCAACGGCTGATAGGCAGTGAATGCACGGTCCTCTATAATGGATCCTGCTCGTCCACTTAGCAAGACTGCGGTGAGAGAATGGAGCTCTATTTTAGGACATGTGCTCAAGCAGCTGCATTTAAATGGGATATCTGAATAGGTGGCTGAGTATTGTGAAGGATATTTAGACACTGCGAAGGAGATTATCTGGAGAATATTTTTACGATCATTCCAGGAAGGTTATTGTTTTGCGTTGCAGTTTTTTGATTTATGCTGAAAGCTTGATTCCATTTGGCTGAATTTAGTGCTGAACACCGCTCTGGCCCTAATGGCAAGGGGGAGAGTGTTTTAGGCCGAGGTAAACCAAATACAGCTCTGAGAGGGAATTGATCAGTGTGGGTGTAAATGTGAAAGTGTACATCTGAGACATCTGTGGATGTGGATTTGTATATAGATTGTTCTCAATGTACAATTGAGGAGTATAGATCGAAGCATAAAATTCTATACTCATTCCTATAGACTCTATGATACCTAACGAACTCTAAACGAAATCCTTGTAGCTCAACTACAATATTTCACACATACTATTTCTATATTGTGGTAAATCCAATCTAGTAAGTCCAGAGCTATACGTTTGTGGTTTTACAGTATCTACTCCAATAAGCCAACCTTTGAAGTTAGCCATAACCTTCTAGGGCGGGAATGTTTTTATAATTGAGGTACAACATTGTATTTGCTATACCATGTAAAGGATTACGTGCATCAAGTCTCGATAAGTATCCAATCAGTTACTACTCTGACACCAGGAAAATAATTACAGCACATGACAAGTAAATTGCACCAGTATTGAAAACCCAAATTTTCAAAAAGAAGCCTGTCGAACGAACTACAACCTTATTGTTCAACTCGTCTGACTTCAAACCCTCAATCACTTAACAAACATAACTATATGAATAATGAATCTAAAAAGAGACCTAAGCAAATAAATTAGCTATTTTGAGCAAACACCTACTAAAACCCCTATATACCCAACCTTAAACACGTTAGATACAATGAATATAAAATAAAGGGCTATTACCCTAGGAGAACCTCCAGAATAAAAATCAACTGGAAAAGGGATAAGATGGCTTTGGGTGTGAGCATAGTTTACACATGCGTGCACATGCACTGTGCGTGTATATATGCGCGTGTGAACCTATTTATGTTTGATCCTGTAAATGTGAGTACGAATGTATAGATGACGTGTGAAGCTTGCACACCAAACACCATGGTCAGCCTCGGACGAACCAAGAGACAAATGTATGAGCGGGAGTTCTAGGAAGCGGCACACAGCGCAGTTCCTCTGCTGTGTACAGGTTCTTTGTATGTCAGCCGTATGATCAATCAACAACTGATATTTATTCCCCAACGTATTCCCTTCATCAGGCTGTATGTATCTTGGCTCGTTTTTGCTCGTATCGGGGCCTGGTACTTAACGAAAGTTTGTGGTAGACACTTCCCCGTACACAATGACACATTCGATCCAGGGTGAGATGCAACCTACTATCAAATCCAATTAAGACTAGTGAAGAGATCTCTCTGCAATCGTAAGTATATCTGTTTCTATATCTATAGTAAGGAGTCATAATCCTCGGGTGTGTGCCAAATTGACATTTCTCTGGATGTATATTAGGAAAACAGACTGGGCGTTGTATCTGTTAAGATGTTCACGAACTCACCCACCGTCAAATACTTGACCCACTGCGGTTAGGCGGAGGGCTGTATTTACGAGTCCAGGAGTGAGTAAACATTAACAGATACAAATCTGAGGTATGTTTCCCTTTCCTATACACCTTCAGATATTAACAATTGATATGAAACTACCGTGAATAGTTACTCAACCACGTTTTTTTTGGTATCACAGGCGAGGGAAAGTAAGCCGTATACAACAGTGTACACCACACTGAGCCATACATACCATATAAGGAGCAAAGGTCAGTGGGCCTATCAAAGTAGGAGGTGCATAGCTACAGTATATAATAAATTGACCTTTGACGCAGATCAATTTCGAGTTTAGTGCATTGCTAACTATATAATGCAGTGATTCACAGAATCATGTCACTTATCTTACAGTACATTAGGTATATCCCTAAGGGTCATTGATTTTTATGAATTACTTTTTAAATGACTATTGCATTGTCTTGTGGCACGATTGTTAAGAGTAAAACTAACAGTTTTACTATGTATTGTGACCGCATTCAAGAACAGGTTAAACGACATGGATAAAGACGCATGCATTATGACGCTTACTTACTGGGAATGATACAACGCATTCAATCATACAAAGTTGTATTTCTATCCTTATCTTTCCACTCTCTATATACAGTGATATTAGACTCGCCTCTCTCTCCCCCACTAAGACGATGGTACCCAGTCCCCAGGGAAAACCTCCCTTGATTTATATCTACTCATCCACTTGGGAATCGACTGGCGGTCCGATTATCTTTACGTTCAATAGACATGATGAAATCTCAATTGGATCGTCCATCGCCAACAGCAGTGAATGTGAAGTATTGATTTTCAATCGACTGTTTCATGCTCTCTGTGTCCGTGGGTGGGCTGGTGGCTGGGTAGTGTGAGGGGTAGGGTTAAGGGGGTGGGGTGAAGCATCGGTGCAGGGCTGTCTGGCGGTGTCGGTTGGACCTGGGATCAGGGAGAAGGGAAGGGGGAATAATGTAGGAGTGGCTTGGTTTGTCGGTTCATGGAGATTTACACTGTAGCAACAGCCAGCTTTTTATCACACAGAGATGAATCTATGAGATGAGGATGACTGACAAGTAAGTAAGCGGCATGGCTGAGCCCCGAACCCCAAATACCGTGATCCATAGCTGAGCGTGCTACCGACTTGAGCCGACTTGAGCCCTAAATGTAGGTGGGAGAGGAGTAAAGGGCAAGTGGGTGATTGAAGAGTGGGAGCGCTCAGTGGGGGGAAAGGGCTGAGTGGTCGAGATGAAGGTTGAGGGTGCCTGTAAAGGATATGGTGGCAAGTAAAGAAAGGATTGGTAGTTGAGGGAAGGGAAAAGATAAGGGGTGGGTGGCTGTGGGTAGTGGGGATGAGAGGTGGGTGCAGGTGTAAGGATGAGAAGTTGGTGGAAGGTGGGTGTAGGGTATGAGGTGGGTGATAGAGGAATGACAGGCTGGGGTGAGGGTTGGGTAGGCTGTTAGAGGGGTGAGAGGGGTATGAGTAGTGTGGGCGGGAGGGGGGGGGCTGAGAGGTTGGTGATGGTATAGGGGGTAGGAGGGGGTGTAGGAAGTAAGGCAGGTGAGAGGTGGGTGGAGATTCGAGGAGATGGAGGGCCTGCAATGTGAAGCGTGGGGTTAGAAGTGAAGGGTGATGGTGGAGGTGAGGGGTGGAGTGTGAGAGCTGGGTGTAGGGATTTAGGTGTGGGGTTAGGAGTGAGGAGTGATGGTGTAGGTATGGGGTAGGGTGTCAGACCGGGCTGTCGGGAGTAAGGCGTGGAATTGGAAGTGAGGGGTGACAGTGTAGACGAGGGGTGGTGTGTGTGAGGGAGTGAGGGGTGGGGTTGGGAGTGAGGGGTACCAGTATAGGTGAGCGGTGGGGTCTGAGACGTAGGGAGGTGTAGGGAGTGAGATGTGGGGTTGGGAGTGAGCTGTGAGGCTGTAGGTGAGGGATGGGGTTGGGAGTGAGCTGTGAGGCTGTAGGTGAGGGGTGGGGTTGGGAGTGAGCTGTGACGGTGTAGATGAGGGATGGGGTTGGGAGTGAGCTGTGAGGCTGTAGGTGAGGGTGGGGTTGGGAGTGAGCGGTGAGGGTGTAGGTGAGGGGTGGGTGTAGGGAGTGAGGGTGGGGGTGGGAGTGAGGGGTACCAGTATAGGTGAGCGGTGGGGTGTGAGACCTAGGGGTAGGGAGTGAGATGTGGGGTTGGGAGTGAGGGGTGGGGTTGAGGGTGGGAGGGTCGGAATGGATGTGGTGCTAGTAGTAGAATGAAGACTAACGAGAACACGTCTATTCTGGACCCCCTGCAATCTCCACCGCAGTCAATGGACCCGAGAACGGATCTCAATCTCTAGCAGGGAGCCATGTGCAGGTCCTGGCCGTACAACAAAATCAATGGTGTAGGTTGGAGATTGGCTGAGGCCCAAGTACCAAGTCAATTTTTACACACCGCCCAAAACACAGTCGAGACCAGAACAATTTTCATGTTACAGTTACCATGTTCCAAGTATATTTCATGTCGTGATGATATTTTCTCAAGAGTTGTAGTAAACTGCATATCCATAATCTTATCTTTTTGGTATCAACCAAACCATGGACTATCATCAGTTCGGTTATATCTACTTAATTATTCTTACGGATTTAGAATTGAATATGAATACCAAAACTTCGATATGTAGAATTAATTTCTTCGTCATTACTTACAATCAATATGTTTGATTCTCTTTCTTTTATCTTTGAGCAAGCTCTTTTTATTTCCATATATTTATATGTTTTCAATTAATAGTATGTCCAACTCATCCATATTTCTGTCTTGATAGAATACAGTTCCTTTCGGTTCACTGCCAATTGCCCAACAACAATCAGCCGCACTTTAACATCATATCCCTCCTGCTTAACCAGCCTTTAACTCATTCTTAAAGGTTTCTTTCTCGTTGTTAAGCATTTCACAATTTTTAACTATCTGGCCCTTCAAAATCCGGTATCTGTACTTCGGTGCAATAATACATAGAGACCCATTTTTCTCAGAGTTATGTTTTTTCTTTCTTCAGTTTCATTGCCTACTACTGGAGTATTTCTCAAACAACTACCAGAACCTTTTTGTAGATATTTCCAGTCATTCTCCATTCGCCGGACGTATACGGTTATCTCATGTTTCATTTGGTTGTGTGCTGGAAATCGATCCTTTAGAAGGGTGTGTCTAGTATGTGTCACGAGTCGTTACGTTATAGACCCCCTTGGTATCTAAAGGTCCAATTAACAGACTAATGTTATTACACCAATGTCCCTTAGGACAGTAACGTAAGGTACATTTTAGGGTGTATTTCACCAGATAGGCCAGACTTCAATTTTACCAGGCGTCTGCCAAACATGCTTATTATAAGAGAGGCCCATCCGACGCCGGCGCCCGTACGGCGGCTATACGGGCGCCGCCGGCGAGTAACAGGCAGGCTCTAGCAGGCGTTTACACGGCCCCCGTGTGGCGCCCGTGGCAGCGGTGTGGCACTCGTGTTGGGCGCCAATCGGCCTGCCCTGTGGAATACGCCCTTTGGTTAGAACTACTTACATGATGGAATGCTGCACTGTCTAATGTACTCCACATGATGACTGAACAGTGATCTGGCTTACCTGAAAAGAAACAAACATTTTTAGAATTAGCATTATGCCTGTATGATAAATAGCAGAATAAATACTACTTAATGGAGCATTCACTTACTCAATATTTGTTTGATAAAAGGCATATGAGACTCGAAAGTATCTTGGCCTGTCGAGCGTCGGACACGTGGGGAGGATCAAACCACTGTTCTATTGGCGTGAAGTAGCATCTTTGCACACAGAAAGATCACTTTATATCTTTAAGATCAAAAGTGGGTTTCATTAGAACAAAGGAAAGCTCATATCCCCAATACAAATACCAACTATGCCAATGCAGGATCCGTTATTCCTTTTTTTAAGATCTTTATTGTATTCAATGTTGGACATTGTTCTTACACACAATGTTGATCGAGATGCGTAACCGGACAAATATGTATACAGACACAAGCAAATGATAACAATGGTTATATATCAATGTAGATGACACTGGTTCAGAATAATGATACATGAATAAATGGTAAATAAGCGAGTATCCCTAGTTGCATTTCATTTATCATAAAATACCATTTGGAGTTAACTTCTCGTAAATCGCGAACAAAATTTGTCAGAGTAGCATTACGACGTGATGTCCCTACCTCTAACATTTCACCAGTCCAGTCATCTATAGTAGACAACAGAGAGACAATGAGCCCGAACAACGTATACACATTATCATGTCATATATTCGTAGAGTACTATGTCCCTGAGGGTGATGGTGAGTGAGTCGGGCTACAAAGGGGCACACACTGCACCGGCTGCAATAACAGATACCCGTTTACAACATCGCAGCTGTGAAGATACACGAGAACGAGTTTGTGTTTGTATCTATATTGGGGATCGAAGCTATATATCCCAGCCTGCATTAAATGCAATGTATCAATTTGACTGACTAAGATGACATAGTTGATTATACGTGGCTAGATCTACGAATTTAAACGAATAAAAAGAACTAAGATGATCTAGAATGTAAATAGTTATTGTGAATAAAAATTGAATGTGAATGGTGTCGTTTTTCCAAGGGTTCATAATATTAGTTATTCTACGTGAGTTATTTCTATTGCCTACAAGGAAGTTAAAATTGATTTATGTCCATTAATATTGCCAACTATCAGAGTACAATACTGTGTAAACAATACTCTCCCGAGCAGGCTGGAATAAATTTCCCATAGGCTTAGAGGGTACAGAAATCATACTCCTTATGATCACATAGCATTTCCCAAGAGATCATAGACGTCGGAATTATGGCCTTTTCCGGTCTAGGCATAGACATTAAATACCAAACGTAGGTACTCTCCAGGTACATACAACAAACACTCTCCAATCACATTCTTTGCTCCACTCCTCTTCCTAAGGTAGTACGGGAGGGTGTGGCTGACTGGAGGCCACCAATTCATCTATTAGGATGAAGAAATGAGTGGCAGTAGATGTGTAAAAAGGTGTGAATCAATCACAGGTAGCGACAGGTGGTTCCCTAGTGCCCGCCGTGATGTCATCAATCACGTGGAGGTGAATCTCTCCTTATATGGTAATCCATCATTCATGCCTGAGTGTGAGAGACTCTGAGGACTGGGTGTGTTTGTGGTATTGATCTGTCAGTGAGGTGAACATGGTCTCAGTCACTATAGGGCCACGTTTACACCTACCGATTTTGACCACCGATTTTAGAATCTGGCACCACTGACCGATTTTCCAAACCACCGGCGTCAACTGTGTAGGTTGGTCAGAAAAACACAAATGACTAAACTCCAATTCACTTTCAATTAAATTTGCACACAGACTACTTGCATGACACCTGGTGAAAAGTAGTTCTACTACTGTCTAGAACTGTCAGTTCTGGGGAAACCTACTAATAAATTATCTTTTACCTTTAAAAGGTTGACATTAGATCATTTGGTATTACCATTCATTTTGATCTAATGATGATAAGTTAATAGCGGGATTTAGCGAGAGGAGAGGCTTCATTTTTATAGTTCAAGGTTGCTCAGAATAGCCCTCTACGTGTCCTATTATCAATTCGGACAGGGATCCAGTCTACAGTACTAACAGCTTCTGACCTATGGTAGAGAATGGGAATGGTACCAGCGACCTCGGGTAGAGAGTGGCAGAGGGTTAAAACGAGTCGCCAGGGTTTTATACAGTATGAGAATCCTATTACAAGTACGCAGTACCATTTTATCGTCCGTCTAATCATTTTCTAATTCATATTGCTACTACTGGTGTTTTCTTTGTTCTTTTTTATCAGGATTTGTTTATTTCATATAACAAGCAGGACCACTCGTCTCGTGACTGAGTTGATCTTCCGTACATCATACAGTGATAAACGTAAGGACAATAATACAATACATTGGATATCATATACATAAAGGTGCATACTGTACAAGATAATTTAGAGGACCAAACACACAAGACAAGATCTGAAACCATGGTTCTAAAAATTGAGAAAAAAAGATTATATCATAATTTATTTACCACATCTGATGGAAGTTTATACGCAGTACCGTTTGCTCGTCTAATTATTATTTGTACATTTTCGTAATTCTTATTACTGCTATTGATGTTATTATGATTATAATTATAATCACTATCATTATAATCATCATAATTATCATCATTATTATCATCATAGTTATTACAACTTATCCGCTGTATTCAAATGTGGGCCAGTACAGTGTATTGGATACAGTGACTGAACACAAAAATATGCAGGATTAGGAATTTGCTCCCTTTTATTTGGCCTGATCCGTTTCCTAGATCGGCAGTGTGATAGTTCTATCTTGAGTACATCAAAGCGTACCGATTATATACCAAGATTTGGTGGTAAACATATCGTGATGTAATTGCCTTCAAAGCTAAAGTGGCTTTTGAATAATCCTTCATGTTGCTACTATACTAACATTGGTGTTTGCCCAAGTAGTTAATGGTGTCTGGGTAATAAAGCAGGAGGATTAACCTCAAGTCTATAGAGGTACTTCGTCATTAAATGTATACACAGTGAACCATTTTGTATGCTCGGTGGGTATCATAGTCACAATGTCTGTTCAGTTACAGCATTCAAACCCGAGTTTAGTCCATACAGGCGGCACCAGAAACCAGTGAACCTACCAGCACCCCGCTGCCAGGAACTAGCCCATTGACCGATATAGCGCCGGACAACTCGCCAAAGGCCATTTTCTATTGGCCGATTATTCTACACCGATCTGCGATCGGGAAACATCGATCGATTTAGTTCGCTGACGCAAGATCATTAAATTGCCAAACTCGGCATTTGAAATGGTCAGCGATTATATAAATTGGCGAAAATTACGCAGTCTGCCCACCACCGACCGACTTCGTCAATTATTGACAGAATCAAAACTCGATTTCTTTGGTGAGGCTCAAGATTTGGCATGTATTCAAAATCGGACCGTATACTCATACGCCATTTTCCATTAGCTGAAGAAAGTGGTACCAATTTATTTGAGTCTGTTGGCGGTGCTACCACTGCATGAAAATTGCAGTTTATCAATAGCAAAGACGCTCATAAAGGATGTACATATGTAATCATATGAATATGTTCATATTGGACGCCCGCAGACAGCGTAAAGAAGATATCTGATGTCTATATACACGCACATAATGGCCGAATCGATATATACAATTCAATGACAGCTTGTACTTTATAAACAAGGCGAGGCTGATATGCACATAACAATAGTGTTTTTTTTAACTATTAAAGAAACTTTTATAAAAACAAAAGAATTACAGGTTAATCATACATATTTATTTAGACAATGACCAATCGCGTTATGTTGGTGTCATAGGAGGGTTCTACTTTGATTATTCAATGTATCGTGGGAAAGGACAGTTGTAGCCGGCGATCCACGAGGTATCGTCCATTTGGGTTTTATAGTTTATCGTGGGGGTGGCCTACATCGTCCAGTCTCCTTCATCCCTCCTGGCGGGCAACATCCCTAGGGGTATCATGGGTAGTCCACTATATGAAATAAAAGCTTATCTATTAATTCAAACTATCGGAAATATGTTTATTATGAGGGTGCTAGTTGGAGAATTATGGAGATAAATAATTAGATTCATTAATAATTACAAATGATGAAATATGTTACACAAAATACCACTATGGGTCTCCACCTTCAGTCTTTAGAAGCCCTCGTTCTGAAATTCTCCTCCAAAGTGGCCTGCATGCCTATTTTGTCCTGGGGTTCTCTCAAACGAGACTATGAACAAGGATTTCTTTCCCTATGGACAATAGGGGTAATAAAACGTGATTGACGACGCCTCGCCGAATATGTCGTCCATGGAAGTCTTCTTCGCCTGGATTCTTATCCCCTAGGAGGGTTAGAAATGAAATGAGCCCCTGGTGTCTCAATGCACTAGGTCGCGTGACAATTTATACAACATACTCATAAGGTGCCTCACCCTCACAATTCCCTTTCTTTACAATGTCTGTTTCTGATCTTGTCGCACAATATCTATAATAGGAAACTACGCGTGCCACATACTGAATCAGAGACATTCCCAGCAAAGAAGGAAACATCTGGACCGCTCGATTTACTTGTTAGTAGATAAAAGTCATAAACAATCGGTCGTAGACACAGAAAAGCAGATTATAAACCATAAATAAGAGCAGTGTTTCTGACAATAAAAAACCCAGATCCATACTCCCAGAAGACATTTGGTGTTCCGATGTACACCAGAAAGTATCATAGAATCTGCGTGGAGAGTGTTCTTCTCCAGCGCAGACGATTTCCTGTTCGCTGATACCCGCGTGTACCGTTGGCACATCCTTCAAACACACTAGGACACGCAACGGTTTGCTGGTATCGATCGCTCCTCTGTTCTTTGTGTTTGTCACGCCAGTAACCAGCCTGATTGATCACCATGGTCACGTTGTGACGTTAGGTCACCAAGAAGTGACTTACAAGACGATGGTTACAACACCCGGTTTGTCATCACGTGGTTTGTTTACACGAGAAAACACGACGAAATGAGATCGTTTTCAGGGGGTTTATCTTGCATTATTTAGTCTTTACTATCGTCTATAAACCCCTGACAGACCTTCTATGTTGAGTTGTGTTGGCACAATTCTGGCCATTTTAGCTCTCGGCTGAGGTAAGAAATTCACGTAAAATAGCTCAAAATGCAGGAGCTGCCGGGGACTTCACTCACTGGGCCTGACCAAGGACACTGTTCCTGGTCTTCTTGGTCTTGCATTATTTAGTATTTACTCTCGTCTATAAACCCCTGGCAGACCTTCTATGTTGAGTAATGTTGGCACAATTCTGGCCATTTTAGCTCTCGGCTGAGGTAAGAAATTCACGTAGACTAGCTCAAAATGCAGGAGCTTCCGGGGGCTTCACCCACTGGGCCTGACCAAGGACACTGTTCCTGGTCTTGTTGGGGGCCTAGGTAGCTTTCAAACCATCTGCCGATTTTTCCGGCCCTTCCTTTTTTGCAATTTCTCGGTCTCAAGTCCGAATAAAAGAAGGCAGAATCGCGCCACCACAGGTTGTCTCTCTCAACCAGGAAGGTCATATCCTACATAGTTCATAATATATTTATAATACTACAACTTTGTTATTAGTCCGTTAATTGCTATCTAGAGCCTCAGTTTAACAGGAATTATTCCCTGGTATGGTCAAACCTTGAGAGAAAGTGCCTCGAACCGCATTTAGAGAGAAAAAAAGAGTCGAAACCTAGATTTATGTAAGGAACCCTAGCACCTTTACAATAATGTTATGGTAGTCCGATCTCATCGGTCCCAGTTTGGTTCTGTGTAAACACAACTAACAAGCCCAGATCGATACGCATATGGACAGACAACGCCAGGGCGGTCTTTGGCCGTATTGGCTTTGGTCACACATCAGATAATGATGTCTCTGTGGTGGGGCACAATGTTCACTGAGAGTGGGATCATAAATTCTCACTGACTTGGTCCACAAAGGACAGAAAGTAGGTTGGTAAAGTGTGGGGTAGAATGCATGGCTTGCACAATGCATGCTCAGTTTGCAGATGCATGTAGGCAGATATCACAATGGCTGGTTGGTTCGCAAACACAGACAGCACAGACACAGCGCCCGGTTAGTTTACAGCCAGCACAGGCAATGTCCGCTGAGCTAAGACAGCACATTCAATATCTCCTTAGCTCGCAGGCAGGGCCGTGAAAAGTCCACGATCTAACACACACAACACACACAAAGCCACTTACCACATACACACATCTCACACAATATACTCACTTCACACACACAATATACACTCACTTCACACACACAGCACACACAATGTCTACTCATGTCACACACACAGCACACACAATGTCTCACAGATATAAACAAGTAGCACAAGCCTTAAACAGTTCACTTTGTTTCTGCTATGAAATCCAACGTCAACTTATAACTAGAGGACAATTTATAACACATAGGCCATTGGATTGCCTTCTGTCCAATATCAAAACCATTCTTGTACTGCCCTGTAGTCTTGGGAACACTGCTTACGTGAACAGAATATATAAATACAAAAGCAGATAAACTGAATTAAAGGAAGACATGACCTGGTTGTCTATCAGGTAACTCTAAATGTTGCAGCTTCATGTCTGAAAGGGGAGGGAATTAAGCAATTACATTCATTTTGATATTTTACGTGGCTTTAATATCTGTCATTGTATCAAACTACAACATTTGTCTTTCCACACTCCAATACCAGGATATCGGAAATTTACATTTCATACGAAAAAATAAAGAGATACCTGTAGTAAACTGCATCATTCTGCCGTTGTATTTACATTTGATCAAGTTTACGAATTAAGTCTTTATTGGATTTTGCACGGGATTGTTAATGTTGCCTTACGATTCCTGTGGCCATATGGCAGTGTTGATAGTTTATCATTTTAAGAACGATTCTGATATAAGGAAAGTAATATGGACTATGAATTAACGAGAATACACATACTGCTTCCTCTATAGGACAAGACCTCCATGGTCAACAATGGGAAAGCTAATGGGTATGTAAGAAATATAGATATAAATCTGTGAATCACAAAATGTATCTACATTTATGTGTTTGTTTGTAATTTCTTCGTTCCGATGGACCTGTCGAGGATCCGTGGTTGGAAAAAAAATTTACACAAGAAGAAAATCATCAAGGGCTACAAAAGACCAAAGAACATAAAGGACGTTCTAGTCAAGGCCAGAACAGACTACAAAGAAAAAGAGAAAGAAAAGGACAGCGAAACAAAGGCAACCACAGCAAAACACGAAGATTAAAAAAACAACAACAAGTGCACGAAAGTCAACTGCAAATACTGTGCACTTATCAACATGGATGGATCAATCACATCAAAGGCAACCGAAAAGAAGCACCAGACGAAATGGAACGTAACCTGCAACAGCTCCAATGTAATATATTGCATCGAATGTAAAACCTGCAACATGCAATATGTGGGGCAAACAAAGCGGAAGATTAAAGAACGAATACGAGAACACCTCAACTGCATCAAGAAAAACTCTACGAAAAATGAAGTACCACACCACTTCAACCAACGAACACATCGGGGCACCGATGACGTGACGGTATATATCCTGGATTACATATACCTACATCCAGAATCCAGAGAAGCCACGAGACTGCGCAACAAGATCGAATTCAACTGGATACATCGACTCAAGACCAACGCCCCAAATGGTCTGAACACGCTGGACAACAGGTACGGCTAACTGTCAGAAATCCCACCCACAACCTTCCCCCATTCAATGCCACGTCAAATTTTTTTTTCCAACCACGGATCCTCGACAGGTCCATCGGAACGAAGAAATTACAAACATATACATGTCCAAATGGGGGTAGACATCAGGGTAGGGAGTGACAGTTAGGACTACACAACATAGAGAGAAATCTACGATAGGCTGCATTATCCTCTTCCCGAACTGGTTTCGGGAGGGAAGACCACAGAAGAGTACCTACCACGATATGCCTGATGAGACTGGAGAACAGTCGAAACCACTAAGAGACCAAATCAGAGTAATCTGACTCGCTACACACTTCCGATACTGGCATATCGGAGACCAAACATTGGGTTTGACACCAGTAAATACACTGTCAAATCTTGGTGACACCAGGCTGAGTACCTCTACTTGGCAAGGTTCAATCACACTTACCTGGGTATTTCCTCCATGTTCTGACGGAACTTGGCTCTAGGGTGAACCAGTTTCACCCCAGACAAAGGATAGCAGCTTATAAGCTACTGCCTATTCGATAGGAACTGTGTGGTTCGACACATAGCACCCACAACAAACCGCAACATCGGGCGATTTGCCAAGTCAAACGCACGCGGCCGTAAAAAGCGACAACAAAGTCACATGACTGTCACGTGCCGTGTCAGCCAATCAGGAGCGCCGCACAGGGTATGCAGATGAGGCCACGGCACGTCCGCGGCCCGCTTCCCCCTTCTCTCTATTCAGTGGTCGCATGTGGTAGGAGAAAGGCTCGCACTTCCAGATACGCCACGTCTTCCCACACACACTACATTTATGTGTTTATCAGGTAATTTGAATGTATTAAAACTCACCCAAAGACAGTCATTACGGAAAAAATTGAATATGGTTAAATCCAATGTTTCATCCTGTAAAATACAGGTCAGGGGGTCATTTCTCATCAAACGTTTTGCATAGGATTTGTATGCTATAGCAGACGACAATCGGACATTTGTCTGACATTGCGTTTACTGTCACGACAGCGATACGCAAACTGAACAACACGTGTTACCTGTGTATCCCAGACCGCCCGGTCACGTGGTGTTCCCGGCATGCCTCGGGAATTATTCATTACACGCCAAACTCTATCAAGTATACCACATTCAATGGCGACGTCCATTCACATATACTGCATTAAACCGCGTGTGGTAAAAAATCGATATTGTCCAGGAAAGCGCATCTGCACGCAGAATTACCGTTATATCGCATCACTTCTGTTAAATTTTTAATCAAAGACACGTTAAAGTGATGTTTTTATAGAGATCTACTGGGTTTTAAAGTGGTAAGTTCGCTAATGCTTACGGTGCAAAATTGTAAGGCAACTTTGTTTAGAGTCTAGTGTATGACTCAGGGATAATAGGCAATAAAAGGTCCAGTGTCACCAATGTAGGCTACCCCAGCCTGCATATGAACTTGGGTTCAATTGTCTACGGGTGATTTGTATCCAATAAACGCCCGCTTACGATTGTTATTAGATGGTAGAAGTTCTGATATGCCATATTGTTTTACCAACCATTGACCATATAATATTTCACTGTTCACTGAGTTCCATATTGAAAATTATACGTTTGGGATATAATCCGAATCAAAAGGGATTCAAAATGATTTGCATTGCTCATATAAAATTCGTCAGCTGTGACAAGAGTGAAAAGAAAAACTTTCTAAAATAATATTCATGTAAATATTAAGGTATATTTGGCATGAAAATGATGATCATATATTCCTAACCAAGATAAACAAATGTAATATGTAACATATATTGCAGTCGTTCTGCCATAACCGCATTATAAAGATTTAAGCGTGAAAATATCCTGCTTTGTTGGCTCCGAAGTCACAATACTGTTCTGGGCTTTGGTATTTACTCTAAGTTGAACAATAATAATTAGTGGTGGGGTGTTTTGGAGTTTTATTCAATGATTGTATTTAGATGAAGCATGTTCACTCATGAACGATTCATTATATATGTGTGCATTTCTGTACGAAAGAGTGGGTATTCTGTATCTATAATTACGTAACGATAATTTTGTGGAACAATAAAAGTTTCACGCGTTAACAGTCAGGTTAGATTTAACGAAAACATACATATTGTTTCATCTCCGTTGCTTGGTCGTTTTTCATTCAACTGTGTGCGTCTTTACTACTCTCATAATTGCAAACGTTGACGCCAATAACAAAGATGTTGTATCCAGATGTTTAATTTTCTTAAACAAATACAATCAAATTTACAAACGGTGTGTCTGCAGACAGTCCTGCTGTCGCAATGTTCACCCGATATCTGTAACAGTAAGTTATATAATACATGTAAATTTATCTTAATTATACAGTATGTATTCAGTTCTACAAGAGAATAAGGGGACATGAAATTGAGAAATGTATTCAATAATTATATCATATCAAAATTTGAAGTCGTCAATATTATACAGCATAACTAGTTAAAGGCTTCAATAGCACCAGAGGCAAATATGTATACATGAAGTATATCATGAATATGTATGACTGTTATCTATTATAAGCCGTATATTCCGATACAGTATCCATAGAGCTTTGCCGATATAATTTGTGTAACTATAGGATCATGGAGACTATATAGTTAAGGGCTCTCAGAAGCAGGGCTATATAACGCCGCTTTAAGGGGGTCAGAGGGTCTATAGCTCTTAGCTGGAATCTACTATAAAAGCAAATGGAGCTTTTACCCTTTTCCAGATTGAGCTATAACGTGGAGCGAAAAACAAAATATAACGATTAGATATAAAAAGGTTTGATAAAAGATATGCAGGCGTGTGATGCATGGAGTCCGAGAGTGAAGTGGTATTCAGCAAACTGCTGGAATGTGATTTGGAGGGGAGCAGTATGTGTGTGGGTTGAATCGCACTGCAGAGCTCAATGACCCACCAGAGACCAATATATCTCTGTTGAACCAATTTAGGATATATTGACTTCGACCAATAGCATTGGGTGTAACTATGCAAATCTGGTCTCAGAAGGGAGTTGAACCGCCAGTGCGAAGGTTCTTGTATGTTTATTGGAGGAGGACGCATCAGTCTCATAATGAGTAGCAACCCTTACAAAACCCAAACATGGCCTTTACCTCACGTCTAAGGTGGCGCCACTAGTGGGATGCTATTAATAGCATGGTTGAGCAACTTGGGCGAGTAGAGCAGCATGTAGAGGTACTACCGTGCATGTTAAAAATGTTATACATAATATGTTGTAAGTAGAATGATAGTGGCAAATATTCTCTTTCTTTACGAGGAAAACTTGCTCTCTAAAGCAATCAACTCAGGAGACCTGCTCAAATAAGAATATGTGAACAGCGGTTATAAATGGTCAATTGGAGTCTACTTTAATTCAAAAAATAAATTTCTCTGAAAGACCCAAAATCCCAAAGGGACTGAGGAAACACATGGAAAATCTGTAAACTTAATTTTGTCCTTTTCTTTCCTAGGATCATGAGATTTGAAAAAGGAAACTCTGTCAAAATGGAATGGAAAGCTGGCCTCAAATGGGAGTAGTAATCTCAAGTTGGGAGGTTCTTGTGTGTCCATTGGACCAGGATATCCTTGCCTCATTATGAAATGAGTAGCTCTGTGTGCAACCCTTACAACACCCAAACATGGCTTTCACCTCCCGTCTAAACGTGGCGCCACTAGCACAGTAAAGGAGACTATTAATGGCATGGTTGAGCAACTCAAGCGAGTAGAGCAGCATGTAGAGGTACTCTGGTTCTACGAGCTTTACACGAGCCATCTTGAAGATGTTATACACACAGCGAGGTGTGGTGAGCAGTATGAAGGAAGCGGTCACGACCACAATAATCACCACAGTACTCTTATTGTCACTCTGTGTTTTCTGCTTCAGTTCACGGCTGTAGGAGAGTAGGAAGAGCAGGACGCTGTTACAGGTGGCCATGATGCTTGAGGGGATGATGACATAGATGAGCAGGTCGAAGACACTCGTTACAACGTGCATCTTGGCTTTCTTTACGCTCATCTTCCAGCCACAGCGGTCGTTGTGGTTCACCTCATAGAGGAAGTACTTGTAGAGGCACAGCAGCCAGATTCCTACCACCTGTTATGTAATGCGTAGAGTCAGGTTGGAGTGTATTGAACTTAAAAGAGTTTAACAGTAAGGTTTTCTTAAGGTTTCCCAGCTATCATAAAGTATTACAGTTTCATCTACTCCCAATGATTTGGAAATGGCATTTGCCTTAAAATTATACCAAAATCATACTCACCACAGTTACAATGCAAAGCACAGTTCATTCACTGCACTATTACAGTAACAGTGCTAAGCACAGCTCATTTATTGTTAACCCTTCCCAGGCGAGTATATCTTATGATATCATTTATATACGGAAAGACGGAAATGCCTGTAGGCATTTTGTACACAGTGGGTGAAAATGTTTGTAGGCATTTATGAAGAATTTCCCAATTTTTCAATAAATACAAGAAACCAATGTGTTATTTCAAGAAACATTATCTGTGGAAAAATGAGATTCTTAATGTCACGTGGAACGGAATATCTTATTGAATGCCTAACAGCATGCTCGAGAGACCTTCTGGCTCCTTCGTTCCAACTGCGGCGTCAGGCTGTATTTACCCAACGAAAGACCTCGAACGGCCATTATTCCGGGTTCAGTCACTACGTTTACTCATAGTACTCACCACAACAGCGGTGCTAACCGCGGCTCTCTTCCTACTTGTGAAGTACACAGCCAAGTGTGGGATGCTCAACGCCAGCAGTCTCTCCACGGTGAGCACCACGAGCACCCAGGCACTGGCCGCTCTGGAGGCCAGTGTAGCGTACCTCGACAAGCCGCACATCACAGTCGACGACTTTGTGTGGTCGGCATCGAAGAGAATATCCAGCGCCCACGAGAGTGGCAGATTACTGACCAGGTAGATGGAGTCCAGCACGGCCAGGGAGAGCAGGTAGATGCTGATACTGCGCCGTCTGAACTGCTTACGGAGCAGTATGACAGCGGAGAAGATGTTCCCCATCAAACCGAAGATAATGATGATGATGGGGAGGGTGACGATGACGTACTCCCTTGTTGACTGAGGTGTATTCATGATGGAGTACTTCTTGATATTCCTCTATGATTCCTCTGAGTGAGCCTCACTGAATGGTTATGTTTACCACTGACCTCCTGTAAATGCCTCAGCACCTTTCCTTCCTAGACACTCATCCGTGTTGTTTGGTGTTGCGCAGTATTTACTGTTCGTTGCTCACAGTTGTTCAGTGTCACTCATTTATCCCTGGTCTTGATGAAAATTGCTGCTCAGAACCGAAACATGTTCTCGCACCATTTCAGAGTTGCTTAGAATTTGTTACGCAATTAATGCATATTTCTAATATCCTTTGATGGCCCTGCAAGTTGCTCGATGTTAACTAGAGGACCGACCAATAGCAGTGAGTGCACTGAGATGTGTGTTGTGTCGTGGTCGTGCAGACCATTACATGCACATATACATCCGTGACATGTTCTCGTGTTACGAGTCACATGTAGTCTAACCAGAACCACGTGCACTGTTTTTATATCAGTCACATATCGTGTAGCGTGGATCGGCGTTCTTAGAGTTTCAGACCCATGTATCTAGCTTATAACAGCACCCTTCTTTTAAGCCCGCCTCTAAGCGTGATATTTCTTACTATCTAAAAAGAAAGATTGGCGCGGTATATACCTGCACCTAATCTATGATGCTTTTTATTGTTTCGGTATGTTTTGTTCAGAAGTCAGAATCTTCATAGAAAAGAAAAATGACGTAGAGTCTGTGAAATGTTATTAGAGAGCACGCGTCTCACAACTTCTCTGTGGGATAAAATGTTCACATACATGTTCTAAAGTTTTTAGCATAAATGATCGCGCTTTCGTGTAATAGTAAACGAATATATAAACAAGGAAAAACTAGGGGTTTGGGATTTTCTTTCATCTATTTGGTAATTTGATAAGGAGGCAATTTTGCGAGAAATTATATCAAGAGACCTCACGAGTTCGAGTCTGAGTTAATTTATGTCACACATTTTGTTGACTCCATTATTTCACGAGTCGAAGAGCCAACACAATGAGTGACATAAGTAAACTCAAACTCAAACGAGGGGCAACTAGATTTTATACTACCCCGTTTCCACATTGTTTTAGTATTAGAAAGTAGTGACATAACAACACTTTATGTCACACCTGTGACATAAATAAATCCCATGTTAAGCCTATGGCGTGTTTTTTATTAGGGGTAGGATAAACCCTGATACTATTTAGTTTCATCAATATGTAGACATGTGACTGAGTCTGTAATACCATATCACTTACATAAATATGACAAGATATGAATATATCCCACAAATAATAGATTCTGATGGACCATGATGGTCACATACAGGCACTATAATGATGATGATGTAAATTGGGTCATATTGTGCCTGCCGGGCCAGTTAGTCTGGTCTCACAGCATATTAGGTCGTAATAGCGGACGTTCACACCGCCTACTGTTTATTGGTATCGTATCTATCATTACATTAAGTGGAACAGGGTCCTGAACCGCTCGTGAGTTGGTAATGAACCGCTCATAGTGAAAACTCTATACCCATCTCAAAAACATTATTATTGTGCCGTCACAAACTGTTGTAGAACCATTTGTCTTTCTGTTTCTTTCTACTTAAGTTTATTGCAGAAGGAACTGAGTATTTCCGATAGGTATACTATTACATCGAGATACATAAATGGTTTATTTCTATCAATACCGATTATATAATATCTGAATGGAAAATGAAGATGATAATGATGATGAGAGTTATAATAATGTATATTTGACAAAGTGGCTTTAGTCCAAACCGATAAAGCTAATATATATTGAATCTACAAACTTCTACAAAATGTATAGATAGTTTCACACGTTCGCAGTAATAGGCTATCCCACAAAATTCGTATCATTTTCACGCATGATTGCATGTTACAGCGCGTGGTTCTGACCCGATCGGTTCTAGTATTCGAGGCAAATTGAGGAGTAGCAGTTGTTTCAAAATATATGTATTTCCAAACCTTTAGATCACTGGCTTCAGATAAAGATCCGTTTCCTGTTTGCCTAAAGATTCAACACGCTCCGTCACACGATACTTCTATTTTTCTCATATATATGCATAGTATGATGAGAGTTGTTGGAGAGAAGATCTTCATTAGCTTGAGGCCCAAATAGTAGTCCAAATTAGATAAACACATAACACAAATATGCATCTGTCGGCGCAACAGGAGGTTTCAGCGACGTACCGGAATTGCTTGCTTTAAAGAAACAGTAAACGATTAGAACAGGTCTTTAGTGTGCATAATTATAAGGAAGCCTATGTTATGGCAACTAATCTAGATATGTCACGATCAGTGGAAGATTGTAATGAGATTCTAGTGTCTTTGTCATACACTGTCCGCCACCCTGGTGACCTAAACCAATTTATGAGAGATCCAGGGTCGTGACCTAGATAAAAGACGCATGCGTGACTCTGGTGCGCGCGCACTGCATTCAACTTCCGGTTGTTGTGCTATATTTGCTTCCTCTCAGCGTGATGATACCATCATCACCCTCACTCCACAGTCTACTATGGTACGTACCCTACTGTGTTCCCCCTTTTCAAGATATAGATCTTATAATTCACAGTGTCGCAACATAGGGATTTTCAAATTTTTGATAATTGTCAGTTCAAATTGGTTGTTTGTAACTTATTGTCGTATCAAATTGATTGTTGTATACTTCAAACTAATCCAAAAGATATGATAAGCATAGGAATATTTATTTGAATTATAATGTGACCGTACTGAAAAATAACCGTTTCTTCGATTATGTCGAAAAGAAAAGTGAACTATATATTTTAGTATTTAAATGTGTAGCATTACTATTAAATCTAAATGTTTGAAGGAATCTAACTGTTTTGGATTAATATATAATCTTTTATAATTTACTGACTCCACGTAAGATATGTGTATCCTACAATACTTTGTAAACATCATATTCAATATCCAGGTAAATGACTTGGGTTTTCATTTTCAAGGTTAAGGCGCGCGATGCCTTAAAATGCGTTGGAACCGACAGGTTTTTCTTGGGATTTCTTCAAGGGATAAATTGTGAAGAAAAATTTAGAGTTGATGTGGGCGATGTGGCTATATATTTCTTCGTTGTTTTCAACTCGTAATTTATGATATACCATGATAGGTTATATGTACATGACATCACAATACAAATTAGCTTTGGTTAATCATCTAAAGTGCAGAGAATATCGCCAGAGACCAATACTACAGACTTCTATCCAAACCAAGCTGTTAAGAGTGGTTTTACGCAGAACCCTTTAATATCCCAGAGGGGAAGCTGTTCAAATAATGGTTTTGAATTGATTATTTCTCCTTGAGGTTAAAAGATATTTTCGTCGACTTTCAATTAAAACAGTCTATCCACAAGTCACGCAACGGCCCTAATGTGGCAGCATAAGAGAGAGTACAGTCTCCGGAAGCATGATTCAATACTCAGCAATTTAGTATCTTACCTATATCATATGTGTACTACATCAGTGATTCATGTGCACCATGTCAATGAATTGGATCTGTACTATTGAATGATTCCTGTGTACTACATGAGCGATTTGTGAGTATTATGTCAATGATTTATGTGCAGTACACAAAGGATTCCTTTGTACTATATAAGCGATTTATGTGTATTATGTCAATGATTCATGTGTACTAAGAGAAAACGTGGTTACTGAGCCCGAAGGGATGGCCGTTCGAGGTCTTTTGATGCCATAAATACGTCCCGATGCCGCAGTATCTATGGCATCAAAAGGCCGAGAATGGCATCCCTACGGGCTCAGTCACTACGTTTTCTTATTATTACATGCCTAAATTTCAAGAAAAACAGCATTTTATATAATTATTATATGTACATGCATTCACTATTAGTACAGTGCGCCCGAATATTCACTACGGGCGTACATTATTTATACTGTACCCCTAGTAGCGGGTAGTATTTCATAGACGTTCGGGCATAGGTATGTAATAATATACATTAGTGATTTCCGGATACTACATAACGATCCATTTACACTCTGTCAATGATACAAAGGTGCTCTGTGAATGGTTCAGGTATACTACAAAATTACCCCTTTGTAGTTATCAATGTGTACTATGTGCATGACCTATTAATACTACGTCAATGATTTATGTCAATTATTCGCCTGTACTACATTAGCAAGTCATGGTGCTCTGTCAATGATTCCTGTGTACTACATGAGTGATCCCTGTGTACTATGTGAGTAATTAATGTGTACTATGTGAATGGATCATGTACGTGAGTGATTCATAAAAACTACATCATCTATGTATAAATCGTCATCTCTCTGACAGGTGAGAAGGTTATAGTGAACTGATACAGCTGGCACTACAAATAAGTCATGTCCACATGGGCTTTTGTTTCAGAGTGGGAGAAAGAAGTTGGTCGTGAAGTTGTAAGTTATTACCGCAATCATCAATACCGAACTACCGATCCTTTGTGCCCTTATTCAAGGCTGTCCTCGAATATATTCCCATTGTAGAGCTTTCAAATGATCCTACACCATCTGCCCTGTCTCCTTCTTTTATCTTTCCCCGGTGATGAGACTATTTCATTATGCACAGTGGCTTCAAGAACATTTATCAAATAAACGGCCGTAATGCTATGGTCACACTGACGTTCAATTCAATGTTTTTAACTTCTAGTACATTATGCATTCGCATTGGTTTTTAATTTTGTTCTTAGGAAAGGCCTGAATCACGTTGAATTGTACCCTAGCCACATGTTGTCAGTTATTCTATTAAGCATTACATTCTAGTATACATATTAACGAAAGCAAGGAGTGCCATTGAAATAAGCAACTCATAGAGTCACACCGGGTTGACGGCAAAAGGAGGCTGGTAGATAAGAAGTCAGTAAGTGGAAACCAACAACCGATTATTTTTGTGCGATACCACTAGTTGATAGAACGGGAAAAGGATCGTTATAGTCTTTGTCTCCCAATGGAAACCCAGCTATATACGAATACACTCTATTTTGGTGATGTATTGGGTGGTTGCCTATGCGGCCTATTTATGACCCTAACACCATCAACTATCATGGTGCAGATGCACCGGCTGGCATGTGAGGGTAATTTTATTAACCATGGGTGACACCGAAAGTGTTGCTCTCACAAATGAAGGCAATTTAGATGCCAAACACGACAGAGATATAGCTTGGTTGTATACATGCGCGGTAGTTTACTAATCGTTCATTATTAGTCACCTTGAACTGAAACTATGTATCGTGGATTCGAAGAGCTTTCTAAAAGTCTATAGCACCCCATACAGGAAACCATGATCTCTGATACCAAAGGTTTAATCAGGATTCACACGTAGCGACTAATGAACCTGAGACATGTCTTCTTCACACCTTTTCATTGCAAGGTGCCAATCATTCCTTTTTGTAGTCTAGAAAAATGGTGGATTGGACTCGCATGGAAGGATCCCCCCGGTACATCATTTCAGACAATAGCCTATAAGACATCGAAACGCCGACTGTGTCCGATTCCGTTGCCCGACCGATCCGTCGGGTCGGTGAGAATCTGCGTCAACTAGGTCGATGTTCGCACTTCACCAACGCGATTTTATAGCTTTTACCGAAGGGTGGGGCATTACTACCATGTCAGATATTACCATATAGGTATAAGAAATCGGAATTTTATTCCCGAGTCTCCCCGAGCCGATGGTCAGGATGAATCGGGAACAAATGTTGACATCTTATAAGCTAAAGTCCTTTAGGGTCGGAACCCTCCCCGTGTGAACAGTCACCCTCAATTACCCTTGAGGTGAGGGGGATGAAATACACATGATCCTGCTTGCTGGCTTCCCCTTGGCCAGGTTGACTCAGCAGTGAAAGCATTTGTCTATCTGTCTATCTAGAACGCCCTTATGAATTTTAAACATGTTTATAATCAAAATCTCTTGAGCTTTCATACCTGGTTAGGGGTAATCGTCGCCGACAATTTCAGGGGGGAAAGAGGTCTCAGGAAAATAGAACCCTACCATTCAGACCAGGAGATTATATTCCAGTACAGAATTTCAGTGGAATTTTTTTCAGATTCATTTACCTGGGGGTACATGAATCCCTCGGTGCGATTTCAACTTTAGACATAGATCGGGTTACGAGGCTTCAGTATCTTCCTTCACATACCACAAAAATCAGCTTCAGTCTCTGTCATTTTTGAGCGATGTCAGTTGAGGGCCAAAAATGTGGGGATTGGTGCGAATGAAATTCAATTGACAAGATCTTTTTTTTACACAAGGAAATCTAACTTTCCCCATGTATTTATAGGGTTTTGATTAGATACGATCTACAGACTCGGCTTGCCATTCTTCGACTCCGCCCCCCTTTGTGGTATATAAGAAATGATGATGTAGATTTCTAACACAATGTAAAGCCTAAATGACTAGACTAGCTAGGTGCAGACCTTAAGAAGGAGGGAGTAAGAACTCAAACACAGATATACTAGGTACTACTATGAGTCAAAACTTAACTGATTTAATGACAGGCTTCACGCAGCTAATATCCAGTTAGCAGGTGGCATCTAGGTACAGGGTGAGCTAGTAAGCTCTGTGCTGGGATTGGCTGTTGAAGCTCCAGCCAATGAGGATTGACCAGTCCTGTTCTGGTCTGTAGCATTTGCCAGGAGAGCCACTCATGTCACTAACAACACAGGTGTCATGTCAGCCCCCATGTGGCCAGACCGGGATCTAGAGCAAATGATAATGAGGGTATACATGCCATTCACTTTACATGAGTGCCATATGGTCAACATCAAGACAGGGAGGATCTGCCACAAAATGGTGATTGTTTTAATGCAGTCTTTTAGAAACTAATAAATACGGACAATTTAGAGCATTAATCTCTTCACATAGAAACCCATATAACTGGTCACATAGGGTTGTATAGACTGGAACTTTATAACAGGGTGAGTTGGCGACCACACTCAAAATACATAACACTTCAATACATGATACTGTATAACAGGTTCTCCAGGTGATGTATCAGAATAAACACATCTAAATCAATTACTATTCAGTGCTATCATACAAGGTTTAGTGGCATCGCAATCTGACCTCCACTTTATAGCTTGTTACCACATTGCTAGCATGGTGAAAGTATCGTATTACCAGTTGCAATATAGTTGGTTCATAAAACAGTCAAAGTACGATCTTTTCATTAATAACTTTTATCTAATATAAACTGTGTTGTCGGCCTTATCTAGCTTGCCAGCAAATGATGCCTAAGACGAAAAATGCAGACAGCCCCCATACTGAATCTCAAAGCAGATATTAAGCATGCATTAGATTGCAGATGTGTGACGAAAAATAGGGGAGGAGTATCTTACTTACATTGATAAAAGATTTATCCGATAATTGGGATCCTTTCATCTTAATAGAAAATAAAACACTATAAGAAGACAATTATTTATACCAAGTCAAACACCGAAGAAAAACATGAGCTGTGGAAACAAGGCCAAGAGAATGGCACGCACAGTTAAGCGGTCAGAATATATCCTGAGAAATTGCATGATTTGAGCCATGGGGACACAGGAACTATTTTCTGTGAAGCTGACTGGCTGAGAGAAGGAATGTTGTGAATGTAAGAGAAATGTGCCGCCCCGTCATCACACTTCAAAGGAACGACAACTACCTCCGCCACAATCCCGTGGATTCTCGCGGTACTTTCCAGGCTCTCTTCCTGGCTCTCCCCCCGGAGGACTGGTTTCATGCTTGCCAAGCCCTGCTAGATCCAACGTGGTTCATTCAGCTACGGTTGTCTAGGCTCTGTGCTAATGACTGCAAATTTTTTGTTTTTTGGGTGTATTGTTTTTCTTCTGGTGATTGCAAGTTAAGCAAAGAGCATAAAACAAAGCAATGACTCCCCCCCCCCTCACTCGTGTTACCATCATAGATAGATTATGAAAACCCCACATTACTATATACCTATGGCCAAGCATTCTATAGTAAAATAGCACTTGGGGTGACGTAACTAAAATTTTCATAGCAGGGCTGACGTTTCCACACCTATGCTGAAGTTTTTACACCAAGGATGAGCACATGACGCCGATCAATCAGATCAATCGGATTGAAGCTTAGATGCGTGAAGAAAACATTCAAGCTTAAATTACTCGGAAAGGGTGGACATGGCTGCTCCACCGATCAGATGTCAACTAGCTGTAATTTTATAAATTTGACGTTAGATAGTAAAAGGGAAACACATCCCGAAAAAAAGAATATGAAAATACCTCGGAAAAGATAAAAGAAATCACTTAATGAGGCCTTGTCCGAGTTGAGTAATTTAAAAAAAAATCTTTACCTCGTAACTTTGATATTAATTTACCCGGGACCGGTCTCGCTCTATTCCTGATCCGCAAATATCTGGTTGGAGACCAGTATTAGGTATTAAATATATAGATATGCAATATACATGACAAAAATAGTCACGCTTCGCTCTTCATAGAACAAACAATACTCTCTTTATAGAACAAACAATACTCCACTCCCCTCAACCTGTTGGGATCTTTGGGATGCACGTGCACCAGTTAATGTCCTGTAACGTGCAGTGCATACAGTATGCCCTCTTCCCTTGAAAAATACCTGAGACTTCAATTCAGCTCAGACCTCTCACGCATAAGGGCGACCTTTCGAGCAATTCCAGCCGGAATAAATCCACTCTGATAATCGGCCTGTGTCCTCTGTGAGGAAGCAAGGAGCAGTCTCCTTCAATAAATGTTAAGGGAATTACAGTAGAACCCCACGTCCGACCACGTCCACGTCCGACCTTAAGTTTTCCCATACACAAGGTGATCCGTTGCTGAATATGAAAATAAGTAAATATTAAGTGATGTGGTTTAGGTCAGGCATAGCAGGTCATAGAAGGTCTGTGGGATCTTTATCAATATTTGTGGAAAAAACTCCTAAATTCAATATTTCTTATCTGGGTTGTTTTCACAAATACACTAGGCATGAGAGTCTATTACTACGTGATTCAAATGAGATGGGATCGAGCTCTGACCCTAAACTTGAATGGGTTTCTGAATTTATCTCACCCTTAATATTGACTAATGGGTTAACATTTGTGACATTATCCCCCATTGGATATTCTTCCTAAATATCTAATGGGCGTTAGATACGAGTTCCCAATGTTAAGTTTTTGGAGAAAAAATACAAGGGGTGAGATAATAGGGAAAGACTAATTGAAAACCTTCACCTAACATTTCATAGCTTTTAAAATCAGTGCTTTGCAGTCTGTCAAGGAGTTTATGCCAATGGCGTCTTATTGTGATAAGAAATGCATTTTACGCTTTCGCAAAGCGATTGTCTTTCAAATTAACCATGGCTGTTGCATTCGTACATCAATCATGCAGGTAACGTTACGATAATTTCGGAAATTCAGCACATGTTTATGCTCCAATGTCAGAGTAAATTAAAGATAAACGACTCTCATCTTATGCGTGGAAATTTCTTTCCTAAGAACCTGCTCTGAGAAGTACAGGTTCAACTACAAGTCATTGCCTCACAAGAGCCTCTACCAACGAAACTAAAGTTTGGCAGAAACTTGTTTGGCAGATGAATGGCTGTCCCTTCATGCAGAATGACTAGACAGGATCGATTACTAGAACTGCTGAGTCAGTGCCCCAAGTGAAGACGATCCTTGTTTGGATCACTCCCAACGCAGTCTCTCCCTCCTCTTTTAGCACTAAGATCTTTCATGCAGCTTCCCAGAAAGCATTCCCACGGGAATCCTTCTGAATACACCGTTAGGCGGCAGCATGGGTAGTAAAGTTTAATCGCGTCTTCTTGGCGATTGGCCCACTCTGACAGAGAAGTTCTAGTAATAAGACACACGTTTTAAGCAATTGTTACACCTGTAAACCTGATAAGAGTCTTTTTCTTTCTTCTTTTTTTATTAGTTGCGTATAATTTATGCTGGTTTCCTCTCAGGCTCCAGAAGGCCTGTCTTCCCTCGGGCCAGCCTTACAATCGAAGTTTGAAACATTCAATTAGATAATTGTTATATAGAATAATATTACCTCTTTACTTGCTATTTTATTTTTCTATTATTGATCATCTTTGTAATCGACAGTATACAGCCGTTCTTCCATGCAAATCTCCTGTTATAATCACCATGCATGCTCTGCTGGTTTTGTGGGCTTATTGGCCCAGTTATCAATATACCAGGTAACAAGAAAAAGCTAGAGATTTATGTCTACATCCAATTGCAATAAGATACTTACCTATGGGCTACGAAGTCCCAATTGAAAAATCTATGTGGCTACAGTAAACCACTAACCATTGTTCATTAGTGGCTGTAAACCACATCCATGATTTACAATCTTTAGGTATTCTATAAACAATAAAAACCCCTAAAATATAAGAGCTTTAAGGACTAGATGCAGTTGTACGAATTTCTACATGTATAGTCCATGACTTGGTCCTAAATGTATTTCGCTATATACAACTACTAAGCCTGGGCGTGGTCATTTTACTTTTTGAACTTAATACGTTTGTAATTAGTTGTGTGTCATTCGTTCAGAACGCCAAATCTTTGTCCTTTGAAGAGGAGAGAAAGGAAAATAAATGTTTGCCCAAAATGACATTCTGACACCTATATATAGATATATACAAATCTATATCAGGAAAATAAGTTAACGTGGGCACCATTGAAGGCGACGACCAACAAGGCGTGTAATGGGGCTGACGGAAATTTATTGTCTTGGTCAGAAACATGTTTTCCTCTATATTCTGAGAATGTGTTTGGTTTACATATTTCCGTCTAGAGTATTATAATGTGGGGTTTAGGGTTTATTTGTCAACAAATGTTGATTTGAAATGAATGCCGATCATGCACGAACAGGTAAATCCTGATTTATGTATCCTGAACAAATGCCCCATTTGCATAAACTACTAATGTAGTTTTTCGACAATGATGTCGTACACTGGTATAAATGCAACACGTTGAGATATCGGTGGAATATGGACTTCACTCTGACGTGGTTTTTACAGCCATAAATAATTTCCATGTTATGGTTGCTGCATCATAGAGACATCATAGAGACATTGAAAAACGTGTCAGTCTGGGAGGCAGCATGGAGCTGAAGACATGTGTATAGGTTCAAACCAATGTTTTATTGGGGTAAATGATGATCGATTAATATTATCTTTCATTACACAAGCAAAAGGAATTCTATGTCTGAGAATGAGGATTAACACGGAGAAATGGAAAACTCCACTCTCCGTGAAAATGTACATACAAAATGGCAAGGCTATCAAAAGTACATCCTGTAGAATATGAAATATTGAGTGTATTTTTTATGGATGTCCCCAAAGAAAGATTCTATTTGTTTTACAGATTGTTCCTGCCATCTCCAACGCGAGTAAATGGCTTCCCAAGTCTGTTCCTCGCTGATGTCATTTGTCTTGTACTTTCAGGAAACATCTATTGTTCTCATCTGGCATGTGCCATATATATCACTCCAATGTTATGTCCCGACAGCCGCCATATTGATTGCAAAGCCGGAAGCGGAGGACAAACAGACTAGCACGAGCTCCTGAGCTAGAGTGATTCTGTGTAAGTTACGCTATAAAGCCCTTCAGCCTATAGTTGTAGCTGCATTTTGTGTGTGCGTCGATAGAAGCATGGTTTAGTCACTGTTCATCACCATACCCGATGTTTACACTAGACGACTGAAACATGACGAGTGACATCTACAGGAACCTACTACTTCCTGCTGTTCACATATGGTCGTTGACATGAAACCCATGGTTTTGGCAAAAATTAGAGGTATCTTATAAGTGAGCTCTTTAATAATCTCGATGATTATTTCAATTGAAATAAACGCCAGCATACAACTGGGTGCCCAGAATCATCAGGTGGTGTCATATTGCGTTCTGTGATGATCATATATCGTCACCCCTTGGCGTTTACACTATATTTTGGCGTTTACTCTTAATGATTTAATGTCGTCGACGACTAGAAATCGTCAGTTGGTGCTAAATTCAAGAATCGCCTTGTATGAAGGCTTGACCTGTACACCCGGTAAATAAGTGACATGTACACATAAATAGATAGCTAGAATACTCAAATTGAAATGAATCATCGCTTCCTATAACTTGTACTGTTTACTCACTAACCTTATCGCGATAGCTCCAATTCACAGAGATCCCACGAGTAGCGCTACCCACAACCTGTACAGGGTCTACAGGGTATATACAGTGTATGTAGAGAAGGCAGTGCTACAATATCAAATTATAATCATGCCTAACCGTAAAGGGTCTCTATGCCTTATACATTGTATGTAGAGAAGGAAGCACTATACTATCAAATACATATCATACCTAACGGGTATATAGGCTGCATATAGTATGTGTAAAGAAGGCAGTGCTATAACGTCAAATGAATGTCACACTTAACTCGGAAAAGGCCTATAGGATGCACAGTGTATGCACAGAAGGCTGGGCGATAACGTCAAATAACTGTCACTGAGGACTCTCCATGTATCCAGCCCTAGCCGCCTCTACAGCCTATAATCACTATGTATGTATAGTCTGGGAAATCAATGCTAACACTGTCTCTAAGTGTTCCCTCGCCTTCATCACACTCTCCCCTGTGAGATGTTGTCTCTTTCTCTCTCTCTCTCTCTCTCTTTTTCTCTTTCTCTCTCTCACTCTCTCTCTCTCTCCTGGAAAAACCGGAATTGCCTATTCTCGAATATCGGCCCTGTGTGCGTTTGGTGTGCGGATTGTGTGGGTTTCATATGGACCCCCACTGGCAGTCAGGAACGTCACAGTGTGGGCCTCGTTTGGGATTATGTGGTCATGTTTGGTTTTTGTGTTGGGCTGATAGGCGATTACTCAGTTACAGTGGGGTTGGAGTTTCCATTTAGCTATTGTACTACATCCGGTAAGTCACTGACGTAGTGCAAAGGACATTTAACACTGGAAAAATGACAAGTACTACAAATAATGAAAATGTCTATGTCACGGTGGCACAAAATGAAATTACTTAACTGAAAAAATTTAAAATAGAATGATTTTGTATAGTGGAAACTGAGCCATTGTCAGAGGAGCTTGGTATGACTGGTGAGGGTTGATGAGTGATCGGTGGGTGGCTGATACAGCCGTACAGACAGCAAGGGTCATATCACTACACGATGGCTCGATGTGAGCTCTGGGAGAACATACACTCAGGTATGCTGCGCTGCGTGGCGAATGAGCTCCAGTATGTATGAAGTGTGCATTAGCATGCGCCAGTGTGTGCGCCAAGTATCAGCGAGCGTGTGGGTGCCAATTGTCAGACTGCATGCACCAAGTATTTGCCAGTTCGCACCAAATATCATCTTGTGTGTATCGGCTGGCAGGTGCCAAGTATCAGTTGGCGTGTCCCAAGTGTCAGCGGGTGTGTGCCAAGCGTCAGGCTGCATTCACTAAGTATCTGCCATTTTTGCACCAAAAATCATCTGGTGTGTGCTGATTATCACCCATAGTGTGTCTAGTACCACCTGGTATGCACCAACTATCATCTGGTGTGGGGTAATTGTCAGCCGACATGTACCGACAGCACCTAGCATGTGCAAAATCTGGCCAGTGTGGGCCAAGTATCAGCAAGTTTCTTTGTTTTTTTTAGTTTAACATACTTTTACTCATATCTGTAATGAGGTTACAGTTCTTCCAATTAACAGCTATAAGTTGATACATCAAACATGGCAATCTCTAGTGTGTGTGCCAAGTGTCAGCCGACTTATGCGAAGTATCATCCTGCATGCAGCAAGTATCTGTCAGTGTAAGTTAAATGCCAGCCAGCAGACGACAAGTATCATGCGATGTGTGCATTAAGTACCCGTCAGTTTACGCCAAATATCAGCTAGCGTGCACCAAGTGTCAGGCAGCATGTACCGATTGCCATCCAGTATGCTCCTGGTGTACTCCAGACATTATGCTATGAGATAACGACTATCGTGATAAACTTTTTCATGTAGATAGCTAAACAGACAAAAGGTGGAATTTATTTATAGACTGTGAGTGTCCAGACAAGGTACTTGAGCATGGAGTGAGACTGTAGTATCGGTGCTGCTCTCCAAGGGCTCAAGTAGGAACAGTTTCGTGCTGAAGTTCGTCATGTTGTACATAACCGGAGGCAGGGACCAGTATGACAGTTAAAAACAAGAGTAGTATTCAGCAGCTGTTGGAATTAACAGCAGTTGGGACAGGAATCACACTTTGTTGAAAAGTTCATATTTAACAATGATGAATAACTTATCTGAAATTGTAGTTGTAGTTTACAAATGGTGACATTGATTTCAAAATTAAGAGAACTTAAAACATCTTACAGCTCGCACATGCCAGTATGTTTGGGATTCTCCTGGTGTGAATCTGAGCTATATTCAGCAATGGCCAACAAGGAAAGTCCCACTGCCAGCCAATCAGCATCCAGATCTGCTAGACTGGAACATATCTTTGTCAGGCTGCCTCGTGAGCCTCCAAGTGGTCTGTGAACGAGACTAGTGTGCTGACTGGATGTTGATCTCGTCAACGAGATGTTGGGAAGAGACTATGTGCGTCATGGTTCATTTTCGTTGTTATATCAGCACTCCAACTCTAGGCCACTATTGTTTACATCCATCAATGCCCCATTTCTACCTGCCTCCACCCTCACCCACTCTGCACCATCCCCCTGCATATCACCGATCCACACCAGGGCAGTTCATGGCTTTTTAATCGTTGTCAATTCATCTAGCTAGAGGAATTAAAGAAGTGGGAGGAGAAAAACAGTTGTACAAATACACAGGGAAATTGCGGAAGAAGCGTAGGGTGGGGCCGGTTTCAGTCAACATTGTAAGCAATCAGTCTCCATGACAAGCTATCAAATAAGTAGTTTTTACCGCTCGCCTTGACTAATGACTCCCAGATCACGTGATAGGACTATTGACCAATAGGACGTCACCATTGTGTCACGTGATAGCAACAGACAGTGGGGAGTGTTTCTAGATTGTGAGTGTATGGACAATGCATCATAACGATGTGGTCGTTATATAAATATTCAACGTCTGTTCTGTACTACTTCTAAACTCCCTATAGCTATGAATGGAAAAGAAAATATTATCCCTCATTAAGGCTTCGTTATAGTGATGTTGTTCTAGAGGTTCTCTTGGCTGGAGGCTTTGCAGTCGTTGTGAAAGGAATATGACATTCGTTTCGCAAATACATTCATTGTTGAATGAAAATTCCTTTGCATGATGAAAGTTAGCTGTGATGAAATGACTTCGTAGGTTATCTCCATTATCAATTCTAACTTTGGTATCCTTACCTCCGCAAATACTATGAAGAGACGTCACGAGTTTGAGTCTGAGTTTATTTATGCCACGCATCTTTTTGGCTCCATAATTTCACGAGTCGAAGATGAGTGACATTACGGAGCCAACAAAATGAGTGCCAAAAATAAGCTCAAACTCAAACGAGTGGCGTCTAGATTTTATCCTAGCCCATTTCCATATTTTTTCATTGTCAGAAAGTAGTGGCATAAACAACACTTTATGTCACACCCGTGACATAAACAAATCCTATGTTAAGCTTATGGCGTTGTTTATCAGGGGTAGGATAAAAGACATTATTATTTACCTGTGATCGGAGAAACTAGGTATACCGCCCGCGCCTACCCATATTTTATTTATACCCGTACGGGACTGGGAACGTAGGGGGATCTGATCAGGTAACCAGGTAGAATTGTACCATCTTAGGCATACATTAATAAGAAAACAGGCTGCATGTGCATGAAAATACTTGTTAAAATAATTGATCAGATGCCTCTTTATTTTCAATTCCCATTATTCCCATTGCTCAATTCTGGTTTAAAGTACGAAATGGTCGTCCGTAACTTTGGACAAATATATTCGAACCGAAGATCGGTTAATGGAAAATCTATTTTACACAGACAAACTGTTTTGAATTGACAGCGATATCATAGATACAAAAAGACGATAATATATGTATTCATATTGATGAGATTTGTGTTTATTGATGGGTTTCCTTATAATCTCACCGCTCAAAGCGCTCACAATAGCCATTGTCCCAAACCCTATAACAGCTGCTTACAGAGCGCCATCAGTCATCACTTATTGACACTTATCTGATGTGGTGTACCAGTTCTAAACGAGGTTTTGTTGAACACAAAGCACGATTGACCAGGGAGCTGAGATTAGTTCATTCCCAAATGTCCTCCTAATGCACTTCCCCATATAGCACCCTTTTAATAATGTATTTATGAAAGTAAAGAGTTATCAACTTCGTTGGGGTTTTAAATAAGCAAAATTCCTTATACAGAGTGGTCTAAGCTAATATTTTCATCCTGTCGTTACTCATAGGCATTATTGACTGGTTTCAGATATAAGCGGTTGTATGCTCCGGGCAGTTGGCACGTAGTATATCCAAATAATATCTTATTCACAACACTCATATATATCTATATATGCACTTCCTAATTCCGGAATTTCATAATTTTCCGACTAGTATTTCACGCACAGGAGATTTTCCCCGTTAAATCGGCTACAAAAGGCTACGATAGCCTACAAAAAATCAAACACGTTGGATCTATTTGGGAGCCTTACGAATACGTTTCCAATCGCAGCCTATCGGTATCTAATCGTGGGCTATCGCACAGTCAATCGTAGAAACCTGTCATGATTTTGCCTGACCTCCCGATGACATTTTCTTCCAGTCGTGAAGTCAATCGTAAGGCCTATTGGTACCAGAATCGGCGTTGGTGAGTGCAAGGCCTTATTTTGCTGCAAACATATGCAGTGATTTCGGGTTGCTAAGCATCTTTGTCTGTGAGTGTATTTTCACCATTCCCTTTTATGGAAGTATTCATTGATTTGTTTAATAATAGATATATCAGTTTCTCTAGTTTCCATAAATTCCTTTGCCTTGTATGTAATGTTTATTCTATTCTTCCTTTGTGAATAATTGCAACATAGTACTTCGTGGCATCTTCCACGAACTTACCCAGTGTTCTGGACGTTTATAGTTGTGTTTGTTCTGTATCATGTAACTGTTTTTTCATTATTCTGCGAGACAGTTTTACGACCGACGTGTTTGTTTTGTACCTGAATCCTGGCCACTTCATGGGGCGCGATAAAAAATACATTACTCACGGAATACTCAAATGCTCATGCGCATTTCGTCGTAACGCCATGTTGTAGCTTGAGAGACGCACGCAATGACGTCATTAAGAGGCATTTCCTGCGCGTGCCCAGTTAAATGTTCATTACCATCAACATGATAATGTCTGTGTTTATGACTGAGTGTTAACATGGGCGATAACGGGAGAAAACTTGGTTAATATTTTGTACAGCTTAATACAGTTGTTTACAGTTATTTTATTTGAACTAAGGATTTAATACATGTCTGAATTGTAGATGGCACAGATCGCCTCTGCCCTGGGTGTTGTGTATCATAACTATAGTTGATTGGTCTATGACCAATTAGCAAATACTCTAATTCCAAAGCCAGCACCAATCAGAGCAGGTTCCGAAAATTGTGTTTTCTTCCCGCCTTTTTTCTATAAAATGATTGGCAATAAATACTTTAATTTTTTTTTTATACTTTGACACTTGATAAGCAGTGGTAGTTCATATGTCACCACCAGGATCTTCAAACTGAAACATTAGCTTGCCAGTTCAGACTTCTACTGCCTATCATTCCCCTTAAGAAAAGAAGCTAAGCCTAGACTTTCTCAATCCTCTTACGCACACTCCACTACTAGTGTACTTCATCAACCCATATCAAGCCACTCCAATCATATCTGGACCTTACTGTTCTTGTTAGAAGGGCTTTTTGATTCATTATTTTACATTTTTATTATTCATTTAGATTTTTTAAACTAGATTGAATGATAAATTATAAAATTGATTTTTAATTTCTCATAATATTAGATTATGTTCTTCACAAAGAATATGTAACGTTTGTAATTATTTGTGTATCTAGATTGGGACGGTGTTTGGTAATTGTGAATATTGTACGACATCGACTTTCGCTGCTAGACATGTAATCTTTTATAATCGATGGTTTCGTGGACAGGTAAATCACGACAAGTTGAACCGTAGTACGTATTACAATAATAGACAATAATGGTTTTGTGGACAGGTGGCTGTAAAGCACGAGAGATTGACGCATAGTAGCATTGGGACTAGTTTTGTTCGCCAACCAAAGACATTTGTATTGTTGTATATGTTTACTAACAAATACACTAGTTGGTTGTAGAGTGTATTTTCAGTATACAATGGTTTGGATTCCATATACAATGGATTTGAAATCCATATTCAGCGGTTATAGTTTTTAAACAACCGGTTTGCTGGGTCCCCATACATTTTCAATGGGTACTTTGTTATCGATGGCTAATAAAAGTTTAGAATCGTGATTAGGAGTCCAGCTACAATTGATAGAGATCAACTGTCGTCTGCATTGTGCGCTGATACCTTCGGGTACCCTATTGCGCGTATAGTTACTCAGGTTACTTCATGATGTGGACCTGATACGGTAATGTTTCCTGTGTATAATCAGCTGAGCAGTTCCGGTTCCGGTCAGGAGCAGATACTGCTGGTCTACATCCGACCCGCTTTATGTGTCTCTGACATGCGGGGAACCATCGAGCTCAAAGTGGCCAGTCTATTTGGCCCAGTGGGTCGATTTTACCCCAGACAGACACTCGACAAATATATATATCTCCATATATATATGCTATAGGGCAGATAGCTATTGTGTCATGGGGCCGGCCATCTTGTCATCCGATGCCAAAAAACAGATAGTGGCTGCAGTTATCTGTAGATTTATTTTAAAATATCGTCTTAACCAGGGATGGGTTTCCAACGATTATCAATGGATTGTAATATTGTTTTCTATTGGTCATAATTCAAATTGCTACATTTGGTTTCGATTACGACCATACATTATTCATAGTAGGTCTCAAATATAGTATAGACATTTTATCAAACATGCATACACTGATTTTGTTCTACCCTGTCACAAAAGTTCATTGATAATATTAATGGCTGTTTTACCATGGAAACTGGCAAGGATTTTGTGGAAAATAAAAACAAGTACGGTCTATTTATGACATCTTTTAGAATGCTGCATTTATGTTTTACACATGTTATCATCGTTATTACTCACTCACACAAATCACCTGCATAAAGTATGACAATATTGTAGGATTTGAAGGACACTCAAGCTCCAAATGTTTCATGTCTATCTATCTGTCTGTCTGTCTGTTTATGTGTCTGTGCTTCTTGATATTTCATGGACAATAATTTCCGTTACCCTAAGGCATACATTTGCACTCTTTAACTAACATTTTTGCTCCGAGTTGATTTAATGGTTTGGCCGTATCATTTACGATCCGTGTATTTGTACCTGGTGCCCCAAACTGCTTAGTAAGCAGACCTGGAAGTTATACGAGAGGAATTAATGCTCAGATTTTGATTTGCGCACTGTATGAATGGGCTCATTCTAAAGTGCACACATTAGCGTTGAAGCCTACAAGCCATTTTCCACTGGCCGACGAAAACGACCCTGCCTTGTTTCTGCCGTATTTGACAGGTCCATACCAACAGAACAATCCCCCAAACACAATGACCGTCACGGACGATTTCAAACCCCTTTGATTCTGTCGGTCATTGACCAAGTGAGTCAGTGGTATCCTTATTGCATGATCACCCAGTGGAAAATGGCTTACAGACTTGCTACAAGATCTTAGCCCTCAAAACCTGCGTGCAAACTCTGTGACATTTGTGATCGACATGTTTGGACCGTCCCAAGGCGCTATTTACAATATGTAAGGGGGTCAGGGTGAAGGTCGTGGCTTCTTCTGAATGCAATCATTGGGTCAATCCATGCCTCCTATATTCCTTATATGGGAGTGAAGGCATAGGGACAACTCTATGCAGATAGAAAGGCAGTTGTAGAAATTGCAAGTTGACTGGGTTCAAAAGGGTTAGAGAAAATGACCTGCATAGAATCCAAAGCTATCAATTGTTATACTTTTTTATAATTCCATGTCCATTCATGAATGATGAACATACCTTTTGTTCCTAGTTTATTAAATGGCATTTACATATACATGCTTTGATTAGTATAAGGTCATGCTAGAGTTTGTACTGCACTCTCCTCGATTCCTCTGTAAATGTGTCACTATTAATGAGGTAGACTGATGGTGTTTACATAATATTGCTGAAGCTCTGGGAGTACGGAGCTTTTCTCGTGGATTAGAGGTTACTGAGTCTGAGAGTGGGGAGTGGGGTTACCAGGGGTCTCTGGTGACTCATTAGGCTCTGCAGTTCGGTCACTCCTCACAATGCACCACACACAGATACGCTTCTCACACTGCCTTCACCTCATTTTGCTGCACGCCTTAATAATGTGGCCTTTCCACCTGTTAATTACGACCACCTATTACGGCAATTACCACTGCCGACATATTATGTGATACCTTTTGTGCAATGATCGTCAGGTGGAAACCAAAAAAGGTCAATGATTTTCTCTCCATCATTACACCGACAGACTTTTGCGGTCAACGACGAAATCAAAAACTTTTCCTAAACACCACCGATTTCTAGGTTAGTTCAGGGAGGGTTAATCTTCAGGGTAGTCAGGTCAAATACATATGATATAATCGGTGAACATGGAGCTCCTAATCCGTCGTCAGGTAGGAACAGAGTGTGCACTTCTGGGTTAACAGTTGTAAGCACAGACACATTTTCAAGGAGGACCACCGACCGATTTTTGTACATGGTGCACATAATCGGTGACGACTAAATATCAACCGATTATGTTGTCAGTGTGCAAGCAGTCGTCGGGTGCTAGCACTTTGAATTTATTTTCACACATTTCAGCATTTATTACATATCTATATCTAATATTTATCATATTTTGAAAATCAGCAATTGATAGCAGTCACATTACATATACACCAGACGATGTATTGGTAATTTACACAATAAATGTTCCGATTACCCCAAGTCCCTTTCTATTTATTTCACGATCTGTGTTGTTAATGAGAGAGATACTCGGACTATGGGAAAATGAACGTCTAAGAATGTCTAATACCGTGTGTATACTTTAAACTACCCTTCCCCCGTACCCCATCCCCTTAAATAAACTTTGAGGGTGTCACCATTTCCTCCCTCCTGGGAAATGGCCACGAGGTGGAAATAACTGATAGAAACAACGTTTAAAATAGTGCGCTTACAGAATCTACAGGTAGAACGGGCCATCTTTTTTTCTAGACCATCCTATCTTCTGGATAATTCATTGTCAATGTGGCCCAAGAATGTAAATTGCTTTTATAGAAAAAACAGAAACTAGACCATCCTGCCTCTCAGCATCTCATCACACAACACTCACAGATACAGTTGGCTGTCAATGTAGAATCTGTCATTGGTACTTGGCTTGTATTGAGTCTCGTCTGCTGGATTGCCTGCTGATAACCCTATTAGCTTGCCAGGTAGCAGCGTGTACTGTTACTGTAAGGGCTAATAACCCCAAATGTGCCGTTCACCAAACAATGGACGTTTTGTGTTACCCGATTGCCGCCTGCCTGGGCCATGCTGCCGTTTATGAGTTCCCATTAGCCAAGTGACACTGAGTTTAACACTTTGTATCTGGGTAGCTTTTGATTCTATAATGCAGCGAATATGATTTAATGTAGTGGAAAGTTCTCTAGGATATTTATAAGTTCAGGTCTAGCATCACTACTCCAAATGACAGTATTGGTAAAGGCATAATTAAGTGTTCGGGTTAACCAAGGCATTTTTCTAGATGTATTTTCTATTAATGGAATCATGTCGGGATTATGCATCACTGTCATGTCAACATTACTGTCTGTCAACAACAATGGAAGACATTAAGTCAAAAGCGAAAATGTCCATGTAGCATGTGTGATGAAAGATAGTGTGTGTCCTTTATCATCATCGCTGTAAATGGTATTAATGGATTTCCAGTGAGAGTTCCGAATGTTAATATGTGTTTACAAGGTGAATGGGAATGCTTTTTATAATCCTCCGATTGCATAGTCTTCACTGAAAATGTAAAGGGCCACAGCAAACCATTATCCATTGTTTTTATGTTGCTAGAAACCATAATTATTGATTACAGTCTTGAATCCCATTGATTATGGCCTCATACCCATTGAATACAGGAAAATAGTCCCTTTGGGTTTGAGAACAAAGAAATAGTCCCTAATGTACTGCCCTATTATATGTCAATTCCTGGGTTTAATTTATTCGGGAAGATGGATAACAAACACAACACCCGATGGCAGGCAGCTCTGGACACCATTCAACACTCGTGTGTTACTAGGCGTCAACCCCTCGTGGTTTACAGTCACCTGTCCACAAAACCATCGGTCATAGTCGATATCCTCAAGTCTGCAGTAAATCAGACTGCTAAACCAATTCCAGAGAAAAGGTCACAAGCGTTCGTGGAACCATTGCCCTTACTTTCAGGCGACACTCTCTGAATACGAAAGGTATCTATCAAAGGATAGTTGCCATGATAAATATTTATGATTTTACAAGCGGAGGAACAACAACAACATGCATTCAACTAACACCACTATAGCATTTCGGGATAATACTATCTGATGGCACACAATCCTTGAGAGGGGCAAATGACGATCGTGACAATCCATTTTGAGGAATGAAACAATTGTTTCCATCATTTTATAGGAAGCTCTGTCACCATAAATCACATGTTGATATTTTTTATGGCTAGTATTCTTTACACCAGCCCATTATCAACTCACGAGGGAAATGATTTGTAACCTCCTTTCACCATTGTAATCGCCCGTTAGTTTAGATTTACGTCAATGATTTATACAACCGCCGCACGTAGTTACACATCCACTTTGAAACCTCACTAGGCTTCAACGAGTAGAAAACTTCCCAATTATACCAATATGTGGTTCTGAATTCATCCCAACCCCTATAAGTAACAGAGATCTAAGTTAGGTCTAGAGAAAAATACAAGGACATTTTCCGAATCCTAATTATATCCAATATTAACCTCTGATATTTATCACTGAAATGATAACACCCTGATATCACGTTTTTCCTATAAACCTTTTCCGACACCCATGTTTGTGAGGGAAGACTGTATTGCATGCACATTTCCTGGCCTGCAGGCACTTTAAAATAGGCATTACTCATGCCTAAGATGGCCTCCAGCTGAAATAAAATCTTTAGGAATTTAAAAAAAAAGCTTTGGCGTATAATTCTCATGTTGCTGTGTTGCTACGCTAAACAGATCATCTTGACAACCTTCCACGCACAGGTTGAGTACTACATATTACCTAGTAGCAAGTGCAATGTCCATTATCAATAGAAAGAGCGTGCGGGTAAGGCTCGTAAATATGAGCCCTTCGGTGTACGATAAGGAATGATGTGGGTCAACTTTATTCAAGACCTTATGGACGGCTCTGAAAACCTATACACCATTGAACGATATCCTTTGTACAAAATACAGAAAAGGGTCTTCATGTACGAGACTAGATTTTTAAACAAGGCCAAGGTCCCTAGATTCACACCGAAAATGCCAATCGACTCTCAATGGCTAAGCCTCGCACTCTGATTTTTATGGATGACATCGGCAGTAGGTTCATCTAATATAGCGACTCTGGTCCCTGCACCACCCATAATGGGCATTTGTAAAGTTTAACACAGGGTTACTTCGTGGAGGCACACCTAGGCATTATATATAAGGCGTGCATGCAGGCTCTAATAGAGGGCCGATAATCTGTGTGGGGCGTGTATTTTAATTTTTTTTATTTTTTTTAAGGTTTTTATTTAGACTGGAGGTGTCAGCTTGGGTAAAATATACCCTACACTCTGCTGGCTCCAGAAAATGGTTAATGTATTTGAGTATGTAAACAATACCTTTGAAGACTGTAATTTATTGGGGTATTTTCTATTAGTCAATAAACGATAGTGGTCTACTGTGGTACATACGTTTGTAATTGGCAGGTTGTAAAGTGTGAGTAATGAAAGATGAATAAGTGCAGTTTGCTGCCTGCTTTAATGTCTAATCTCCTTATACTACTTCATACTGTAAGCTTTGATAGTTCAGTTTCTATATACTACTTCGTACTGCATGCTGCAATAGTCCAGTGTCAGTATACTACTCAGTGCTGCTATTACATAGCAGACTGCCACAAGAATAGATAAGGGACCACAATGCTATCAGCAAAAGTACGACAAAAATACATTGTGAATTGTCAAGTGAGAGCATCTTGAGGGTCAATATATTGTGCTCTGAATTGCTTCCTACATTGGATTACAATACTATAGGTATAGCTGTGTACACACATGACATACAATACAGGTAGGTATTGATAAGTGTGTACACACAGGATGTACACCGCTGTAGATATTAAGACAAGATTGTTTCAGGAAGTGCATCCTGATAACAGAACTTAATCCCTTACGGATATGCGTATGTGACGCACCCAAAGGGGTATACTGTTATCACGATGCACTTCCTTAGGCCCGGTGTCCACCTACTACGATATGGCTCCGATATGGTCTACGATGCACCTCCCGATAAAAAAGCAAAATCGCGTCGGAAGGTCACTTAATATCGGTGCAGTTGACCACGTTTCTGCGATTACACACCGATAAAAAGCCTACACAATGCGTAGTGTCTAGACATATGTCTACGACTTTGCACCTTCCCGATATGTCTCCGATATTTGATTTTTGTATCGGTGCCATATCGGTAGGTCTAAATTTCTATCGTAGTAGGTGGACACCAGGCCTTACGCTGTCTTATCATTATTATAAACTCTGCATTATTTTACCCTAAATAACTGTAGAAGGTCGTCAAAGCAGAAACCTCATTATCCAAGCCCTGCGATACACTCTGCCACGCTCACGGTTTGTAAACAGTCAGTTAGCAGCCCTGCCCATCAACGTGGATTGCGATAGTGCTGATAGCGGCCGTTTTCTCCACTCCATTCCAAAGTACTGATGAGTAGAGAGTGGTGAACACACAGACTACATCTCTCTCTGCCCAAGCCGCGCAGTACATTGTAATTACTGGAGAAGGGTGCAGTACAAATGCCCCAGAATGTGAAGCAACTCATAGAGGTATGTGCACAGGTGCATGATAAAGGTGGGTACCCGAATGGTGGACAATAATGTAGGTATAGGTGTGTGTATATATACACAAGACGGAGCTCTCATTTACGGTAGGTGAACGTTGTATCTCAGTGTCCACACTGAGGTGTAACGAGTAGTAAAAGAGTCTGACCCAAGAAGTACTCTAGCCCTGTTTGTTAAATAGCGGCCTGCCTCGTCTGTGTGTACCAGACCAACTCTGGGCGCCAGGTCTGGGCTGGTCTGTGTTTACCTGCGACTGGGGGTGTTGATACAACCGCGCTGCCCGTCATGTTGACCATTGGCTTGCAGCCAGACTAGAACGGCTCATTGCCAGTGACCAAAGACAAACGTCAGCGTTAAAGCTGTACTGGTTAAGATACAGGTACAAGATTAAGGTACAATACATATTTGATACACCATTACAGCTGTACTGACACATACTGTATATGTCGTTATAGCTGCACTGTTATTTACTAAATATACTCTTAAAGCTGTACTGCCACATACTGAATAGAGCAGGCAGTTGTACTCATTCCTACGATTTTTGTTGGAAAGTTATATTTTATACAACAGCAATAATCAGACTAAAGCTAGATTAGATCTATAAAATTAACCAGGTGGAGCAGAGAGCTTCAGTATAATGCCTGGGATAATGCCATTGCATTACCTACTTTACCACAAAGGTGAATCACTTTAAGGATAATGTCAGGTTCGGAATGGTTCTTTTAACGAATTTTCATGTCGGAACAGCTTCAGGTATACCATAGTTATAACATTACGAAATTCCTGTCATACAGTACCAAACGCTGCAAGGCCGATAGAAGCATTTCTATAACTTGAATCAAGTTGTTTCTACTTCGGTATACATGAACGAGTGTTTATCAAAAGTAGTATCTAACGGTTAAACGATGTGGAATCATGACACAGGAGGGTAGAAGTCAGTTGTCAAATGACAGCTTTAAGTTTCATTCTGACAGAAGGGTTCTATGATTTTAAAAAAGTGCATCTGTGGTATTGGTTTTCACGGCGCATGTTCACCTGGCAACTTTATTTGAGTCCCGCTCGATTAGAACCAAGTCGACCTTTTTTTCCTGTCTCATTGGAGAGTAAAAGTGTAACTCTGTTCTACGCTGATGCCAGTCCCACACACTCAAGCCTTTAGCTGCCTTCCGACTGTCAAATATTAGGTCAGCTTTATGGGGATTAATGAGATACCTCAGGGATTGAGCAATGTGCTGTAATGGGAGATGGGGTAACCTAGGTCATATGGCATACATTGATAATACGTGTCAGGTCTGATGTCTGTAATTAGATATAGCAGTGACTTTCGGTTAAATTCTCCCATATAGGTTTAAGAATCGAGGTACAAGCTACATTGTTCGATAATTTTCTATGTTTGTTACTATGTCACTGTACTCTATAGACTGTTCATTCCAACAGCAAAAAAAAACGTTTGCTGAATAAATTCAGCACAGCTATAAGAGGAGATACGTATTAGTCACAGGCGAGTTCTTCTATGATCATATATTCTTCAAAGTCTTCTTTACAAAACAGATCAGCCACCTTTGGTAATGCTCGGATTTCATATAGGCTGTGAGATATAAAGAAGCCATCTTTGATACCCAGTAAAGTAAGTTCGTTGAAAAGACTGTGAGCGTGCATCAAACAACATCGCCCAACGTCGGCCACTGAGCCAGCTATGTAGTTTTTTTGTTTTTTTTTAATTCAGGAAAACATATTTAAGACAACATTATTCGCCTTGTAGTTGAGCAGCGTTTTAGTCGGTCGGCGGCGATTATCCAACGTCTGTATCGGCCACAGTATCAATACATGACTGAACTACACGCTCTATTATCGCAGCCATTTTGAATTCTTTCTTGCGTGAAAAATAGTCCTGCTTTGATTTCCATATATATAAAGTGGTTTTTTTTAATTGTAAATGATTACGAAAGCTAGATGAAAACACAACTAGCCTCTGTGATTATTTACAATCAAAACAATACTGACAATTGAATTCTAAAAAATTAAAATCTAATGTATTTCTTGATCTTGGCAATGGTTGGCCGCCATCGAGCATACAACGTCAGATGACACTTTTGGGTTGGTAGATAATAAGCATGTTTTGTGGACACCCGACGAATCAGATTCACGACCAGCCCAATGGAACACCCCCTTAAAGGGCCGAACTCACCGGGCTTCCGATGAACACCAACGCGCCTGACGTCGCGCTATATAGGCCCGTTTCCATTGACCGACGAAAAGGGTGTAGATTTTTTTAAGTTCTCCTAATAGCCCATTTCCATTTTGCCTCAGCAGTGCTAAAGATCCGTGATACCCAGTATCATGACCGTGACGTCGTATACTCTATGTAAATAATGGTTGGAGCAACCCGTTCTCTGTCGATGATGTTAACCAGATCTGTGTGGTATATGTAGAAAAAAATAATTCTAATCTGTGTACTTCATTGATAAAAACTTAGGCCTGGCGTCTACCTACCACGATATGGCTCCAATATCTACGATGTACCTCCCGCTAAAATATAAAAATCGCGTCGGAAGGTCAGCTATAATCGAGGCAGTTGATCACATCTCTGCGATTAGACTCCATTATAAAAGGGCGTCTATGATTTGGTCCTGATGAAAAACCTTTATCGTAGGATGTCTACGATTTTGACTGATTGTATCGGAGCCATATCGGGATGTCCAAATTTCTATCGTAGTAGGTGGACGCCGGGCCACAGTATATTTTGCCGTCAAACTAAATTGCGTGTGTCCTTGTCTGTTAGTAATGTTCATTCGTATATCATAGGATACTATGTCTTATGTATGTCAGTTGGGGTAAGGGAAAAATGGAACTATTTTCATGTGAAATTTACTATGAACGGGAAATGAAAACAAAGATTTCCATACAAAAAATAGAAAGCTGCCATCCTTTATGCCTAAGCGAGCCCAACTAATGTCAAAACCTTTAAATTTTACCTATTGGTAATTTTTTCGAATCCCAACAAACCTTGGTACACGTTAGTTCACTGTCAGTGAGCTTGGATGTCAGTTGTGCACTTGGTAAATAGCTACATATCGATATGCTCATATTGAATTTCATGAAGATTGGGTTCACTTATTGGTTCCATTGAGATGATACAATACCGTGCACACATGAGCGCCAATCTGTCCAAAAGGGGCCTTTACCAGCAATACCGACACCCTTTGGTCTCACTATGGGGCGCATTAGTGGTATTGACCTTTGTTAATGGCCTTGACATTTAAGTGACCCTTTCATATTCCCAAGACTCACAAATTATTTACAGACACACAGCCCAGGTGGTATTATAACTGTATTTCTAAGCCTGCTCTATCTCAGGTCATGGTCCAATTACTTTCGGTCTCGTGTGGTCCTTGTTGTCTGTCAGGAGATTAATGCGATAACATAGAATAAGATCAGCGAAGATATTCGGCAAGGCGGCACATGAAAGAGATGATAAATAATTGGATTACATGAGTGGATCCGTGTTTGTCATCCGGAGAAGGAAGTTCATCCTGTTAATGTCTGCCGGTAAGCAGCGGGGTTGTTTGTCTCTGTTTTCAACGTGTCCTGGTACCTTTTGCCTCTCATCTTTTCCTGTTTTCTCTCTTAAAGTTGTATATTGGGAGGTATTCTCATCAGCCGCGATCTCAGCATCGTGCCTTCGCTAAGATATGGCACACAGAGAATGTGATGGATGTAACCTTTATACTCCCACTCTCATGATAAGACAACAGAGATACAGTTGATAAAGTATGGGCAGAAAAAGAGTAAAGGAAGAAAATAAGGTGACTTGTTCACGACTTTTTGGTGGTCTTGTACCATATGGGGCTTTACCAATATTAAGCGACCATCGATAGTGCAATGATCCTAAGATCTTAATGTGATTTCCTTGCTTAAGAAGCAAAAACACTGATGATAAGGACCATATCCATTACCTCAATATATGATCTATGTTATATAATTATTGTGCCATTAGCGATTGTGAGAGTTATCATAATCGAACAGAATAATTACAGTCAAATAAATCAACAATGACCAGAATCTGGAGCATTTAAGTTATCGATAAAGACCATCAATTAATCAGCACTGATATAAAGTGCGCCAGTATGCCAATCGCCACTGATTTTGATTTATATGGGGTCACAGCCCAAAACTCTATGGAGCATTGGGAATACTACCGACTGTTTTGTATTCTAGATCTCCGTCTGTGTATTCGTGCCTCCCGCTATATTTGCTGCAGTCCAGAGACCAGTGACCACTGTTCCCACCAGGAGGCGCCAGTGTTAGCACGACGCCATGACGTCACGCGGCGGGCAAACACAGCGCGGTAAACAGGTGTTTGAGTAGCTCGCGCATAACTCACGTGTCGCTCAGCAACAGGCGAAACATGGAGCGATATGCAGTGATGCGCTGCCATGGACATGTTAGGCACTGAGTGAACTGCAGTGCTACGCTACCATGTAAAGGCTAAACATGGATTAAAGCCCAATGCCCATCAACCGATTTCGGAACATTCATGTACGTTTGTCGGCGACAAACGGAGGGTTATTTGTCCCAGCCAAGTCATCCTAACGGAGTCGGTAGATGTAGGACAGCTAGGCAAGGCTACCCAGCGATTAGTGAACACGCAGTTTCTTTGGTTTTTGCCCTCCCCCAGCGATCAATTAGTGGACCAAACACCGATTTTATCAATGTGCGGGTCGAGCAAGGGGTTATGTAATTTGCCCGCGACAAAGTGACCGACTCCTATACGATTTGGCAACTAATCGTTCAATCCTAAATCAGTAGATGGGCATCCGGCTTTGTTCACCACAAATTAGACCCCCACGACCTCTTTAACATTTACAGTTGAGTGAATGGTGTGCGGTCTTTTTTCCTTATTTGCTTGTTCCAGTCAGATTGCCATTTGTTCATTGTAGACTGCAGAGATGTAGCTTCTTTCTCATTTTGGCTTAAGCTGCTTCACTTTGTTCACCAATTACTGTGCCATATATACGAGTTATATATACCTTACTATGCTAGTAAGGTAAATGTGGCGACGGTTTCTACAACAGTTAGCAATTTTAGTCGCTCTTTAAGTCATTCATATATTGTACCCACACTCAAAATCGGGGACAATTTCCCACTTTTTCTGCAACAAATGTCTGTTTTATCAAATGTTTCCCTGCTTGTGTGTATGTGTAGTGGACTGATAACTAGATGTTATTGTCGGAATAAAGTTTGCAATGCTTTTGAAAGAACTAATACGGAGAGTTCTCATTGAAGTGTCCAGATAAAGAACAAAGTGACTGCCCTTTGTGGTCCTCGTGTACACTGCCCGCCATGTCAATGATTGGCCCAAGCGTGCAATATCGATGTTGACGAGAATAACATAATTTTTGTTTACCCTGGTTACATTGGTTTCTTTATCGCTATGACTGACATTGTTATTATATTTGTTATTATGACACTCCTATTATCATTATTAAAATAGGTTTTCGTACTACATATCATTCAGATTCGACCATTCTTTTTTATGGTATCCTAGTCCTTACGTCAAATTCAATGTCATTTTCTTCAAACCTTCATGGAAGATAGTACATGTGAAGTATTACACATATATGTACTACAAACTAAAGGTCACCGTCCTTTTTTGAATGAATTGAAGTAAACCTTATTTTTCTTATTTGGCATTAGAATAAATCACAAGGAGCCAGTTTGAAAGGATAATTGCTCATGCTTATTAATCAAAAGGATGGGCAACTTTTAAAAGATACCTTTAATTTCTTAATGTTTTGAGATGTAACACTGGTCTTTAAACAAATAAAAAAGGAAGACGCCAGACGTTTAATCTTTCTTTGTCAACGACTCGTGGAAAGTGTTCAGACCTTTTTCTTTTAATCAAAACTAATCACTTTAAATTAAAAGGAAACGCAAGGACCAACCCGACACAGGAACTAGATCTGTGTGTTTCAAATATCTTCAATTAATTTAAGATTCTCTGTAATTAAAAGCTAAAGGGTGGACCGCCTGAAATGTGAAATACCTATTTGACAGCCAATTCCGCAATTTTAGTTCGGCATTTCTATGCTTCTAATGTTAAATGAGTAATTCCTCTCTGGACAGGCTTCTTTTTTTTCAAGGTTTTTTATTGACCACATAGGTAAGTTTACATTTCTTTCACATTTTGCTTAGGATATTATTGCTGTTTTATTTCAATGTCAAAGTTACTCATGTTAAATGAATACCTGAGGGTTATTGTTCCACGATTCAATAAGTGTTCCTAACAAGAGGACGAAAGGAATTGACACCCTACGGTATAAATTCCAATATTTGTTAGGTAGTTTGGTAGTTCCTTGGTAAAACATGCGTAGGCAGGGTTCACCATGGCGGACTAGTCTAATGGGCGCCCGCTGTTTATTCAGGCGGTGAGTTGCTCAGAGCAGTTCTTTACTTAATGCTCGACTCATGACAAGACATATAAGCCTACCGCCAAGTCAGAAGCAGTATCCCTCCCGTAACTTCCTGTTCACTCCCCTGTCTCAAAACTACCTGCCAACCTTTCCCTGCTGCCCTACAGGGCCCCCCTTTAAACTGTCAAGGCCACCTGCAAACTGTCAACCACACCTGGCCTGAAAACTACTAACCACACCTGGGAGTTGTTAGCTACACTTGGAAACTAACAAGACCATCTTGAGATTGTATCCGGTAACTGCTAAAACCGTGGACATAGAAACTACAAAGCCAACTTGGAAACTAACAGCCCCACCTGGAAATTAACAAGCTCCCCTTGTAACTGCCAACCTCACCTGACAACCTGTAAACTGCCAGCTGCCCACTGTCATATGTCGAAGCTGAATCACCCATCTATTCAACATGATAATATTCCCCCTGTTGCTATCGAGTAATATCGTAAAACTGGATGAGTTTTGATATTGGCTCCCGTATTCGACGACTGGCTCCGCCTCGTGAAATCCGGAGCCAAACTGCAGTTGTCGAATACGGGACCCAATATCAAAACGAATAAGGTTTTGATTTTATCCTACCCCCCACTGAATGTAAAAATTATTAAATTAAACTCTAACAAGTAAGCATTCCAGGGTAAGGCTGCAATGTAGTAGCCTCTGCCATCTCGCTTGTCATCGAGGGCCCCACGAAACTGCTGGAACTACTTTCGCAGATGCTGGGGTGCTGCTCTATGATTGGTCCATATTTTACTCACGTGATTAAAATACTATAATACACTAGTGGGTTGCGAAACTCCGAATCCAGTTCATAGTTGAATACGGATTCACAATGTTAACCCTATGGGCTTTTATATTAGGGGTAGGATAAAACCATTACCCTAACTAACAATTCCATCAAACTCCTTCACTTTCCATTCATTTGTATAGGGGTGAATCAGCAAGTACATTTCGGTTCATATAAGTTGATATTCAGGGTTCACCTATGACCCCCATATGTAACCCGATAAACAGATTTGGATACATGTCGGGCTATATGCATAGATGTATGTATGGCTGTGTATAATATCTATCTCGGCGTGTTTATAGAGCTCTACCTGTCCTATTTATTTCCATAAATAACTATTTAAGTTCGGAGGAGGCGGTGACATTAACTGTTACCTGGAGCTATAATGAAATACCGGTACCTGGTAATTTACACTAATTGTACCTTATTTGTGGCTGCACTGTAATTAAGGCCTGCAATGGCACTGACCTAACTTCTGACAAAGTAGAGTACCATGTTCCCTGATCCTATAGAACTGGTATTTCAATTGGCTGACCAAAACGTCAACGATTTATGTTCCTTTCCCATAAAACGACGGTCAAAGACATGCTCCAAGTGGTTTGATGGTAGAAATATTTATTGGAGGCAAAGTACCCTTGCTTCTTAGGCCCAGTTTACAACTAATGATTATGACGACCGATTCTAGAATCTGGCACTGTCGACCGATTATTACACGTTCCTTATGCAATATCGGTAAGTATATACAACAAAGATCCGAACCCAGCCAATAATTTCTCTACCTTAAATTGCGTAATCTCCAATGAAATCAAACCAGATTGAATTAATTGCTTATGAAATGCAAACTTAAGAATACTCAGTCGGTGCAGATCAAACGTACAATCAGTCATCAGGTGTAAACGCCTCAACGACCTGCAGTGGCACCGATTATTGGTACCGATATTTTCTCGGGGAGTATGACCGACCGGCGCTTCTCTTCCTGATAATTTTTCGGTGCATTTTCCCTCGGCAGGTGTAAACTGGGCCCTATTTTCCGACTGGCCGATCTTTGGAACCTTGATCCATTCCTGATTGGCAAAATCAGCCTGCTTTGTCATTGCTGACATATATTTAGGAGAAAGTCAGCCAATGGAATCACCACTCAGACCCAACAAACATGGTGTTATAAATCTCTGTTGCATCACAAGGGAGACCGCAATGGTTTAAAGTCCTATCGCGGTGCACGCTAACATAAACCATAAAAAATAATAAGAAATACCTAACCACATACCGCTAACCAGCGGAGTGCACCAACTCCGGCTAGTTACCGGCGTGAAGCATTGCGTGCACGCCACTTCGCTAGGTCCCAGCGGTTCGCTGGTACCCACCCTTAAGACTGAGCCATGAATAATTCTCGCCGGTATCAAGTGGCTGATGAGAAGCTGGACCCCGTGGGATTCATCCCGGGGCAAGTGGTAGGCCGGAAACCAGTGGAGGGAGGAACGCTGAGGTGAGTGGAGGTCACGTGAGAGATTGTCAGGTGAGGGAAGGAGGCTTCTCTTTCTCCTTTTTTGTGTGTGGTTGTTTTCTTTTCTTTTCTAAAGGGGAATCCAATACTGCAAAATTAGGGGGCCAACTATAAAGTAGTAACACTGAGCGGGATGGAGGATCTAGTATTTTCGTAATTTAACGTATGCCCCTTCTTTGTTCTATTGAGCACATGATTGAGAGGGGCGTGGGGGTTGACATTTTCAGAAAATGTGCGTACATGCTTTATGGATGACTCCTAGATACCTGTCGGGCGCATCTGAAATCTAGGTGCATTGTTCTATGTGGATACAAATGTTTTTGCCGAATTGTTATGACCCATGAAAGTATAGCCTGTTCCCCATGCATTATGTATAACATACGTCACCAGGGGACGTACGTACTGGCAGGCCGTCTGATCGACGCGAAGTCAAGGTATAAATGTTTTATTTATAAGGTATAAAATGTGTTTTAATGCATCAATTCTGCTTTGAACAGTTCTTGAAGTGAACAGTACAATCCTGCTGGTACAAGATATCGGTAGAAGCGAATGGAATTGAGTAACATAGGTGCACGGGAGATGTTTAACGAAAGCACACAGTCATGGATCCGGTTCTCTTATAGTATGCAATACTTGATATAGTATGCAATCTCTAATATCTGATTTGACTAACCATCACACCTGAATTCCTTCGAAATAAAAACTACAAAGGCGGAATCTGGTACTGAATATGCTTAAATGTTCTTCGATCACAGTCATCATACCCAATGGATGGCATTCCCTCATAGCAATCGGGATTTTGATGCAATCTAGATTAAAAGTGACTTATCAACTAATAATCCCACGCTGTGCTATATGCAATATTTGTTTTGTTTTGTTTTGAGCAGTTATGTGTACCCATGTGATGATTTATTGCTTACTAATATATATTTACTATATATACCCATGCCGTATTTACTGTAAATACATACCGTTTTGACATATAACGTAAAAATACTGTACGGACCACTGGTCCGTACAATAAAATACGGACCACCTACCCAAACACGTTTATTAACATATATCGGTTGTTAAAAATCAAATTAATGGTTATTTTTTTTAATTTTGGGTATATAGTAAAAATATAACGTCCAACCATGCTTGTACAATTCACAGAACTCGATGATAATTTACGGTTTGTACGGAACTCGGCATAAATGCCTCGTTCCCTACAAACCGTAAATTACCTTCTCGTTCTGTAACTTGTACAGCATGGTCAGGACGTTTTATATAATTACCACTTACATGGTGAGTTGATTGTTGTGCAGTTATTCGGCTTACCTGGAAATAAATAAATACTGCATTAGTTAGGCATCTTTGCAATCATATCTCAGAATATCTTCAATATTCAATATTGGATTTTCATAAACAAAGTGGTATCAAACCCCTCTGGAAAAGAAGGGTATAAACAGCTTCATGTCATAATGTTTAGAACCGATTCTGACTAGAATGGCTGGAAAGCCATTGTTAGTTCAAGAAGCAGTCATCAGTTGGCCGACACTAGTATCTGAGGGATGGCGCCAAGATTGGGGGGGGGGGGGGGCAGAATTTGTACTGTGGGTCTTTGTTCTTATGAAATTCAATTGACTTTCAAACATTAAGGTTCCATGCTTCCTTTGCTTCTCTACAACGCATCCCAGTGCAGGATGACTTAATGATGAAACCAAGAAGGACATGTTTGTTCTTACATTTTTTTTTTTTTTTTTTTTTATTGATATCACAACATCTGATACATCAGTTCTTCCTGTGTGATTGGTAGGTAGTGAACACAACAATTAATGATCACTCTGACTGAGCAGTTTTACATTGAAAGGATGACATTAATGAGATGTGATGTGATGAGGTGAGTAACAGGTCAACTACTATCAGCAAAACTCTATACATAGTTCAAAAATACAGAGTTGTTATGCTATCTATCTTTTATTGCCCTTTTATAGGCTGCCAGTGTATCTATACTTTGTATTTCGGGACTAAGAGCGTCCCATAACTTCTTACCCCTGTAGGTGGGTGATCTTTCGTATTTCGCCCCTCTGTGTCTGAATGCAATAAACTTTATTTTACGGTCACTTCTAGTACAACGAATTGTGTGGTCCAGATTATCTACATTTAAGGATTTCTTATACATGACTTTTAACAGTTGTCGTTCTCTTCTATCAGCAAGTAACTCTATCTTACAATTCTCATGTAATTCAAATACCGAATGTCGTCGTATACCACATTTTTCGATAATTCGAAGGGCACGATTCTGAGTTCGCTGCAATATTACTATGTTATTTTTATAAGCCCCATCCAAAAGGAAACTGCAATATTCCATTATTGGTCGTATCGCTTTTACATAGATTTCAAGAGCGATTGTTCTTGACACACAATTTCGAAACCTCCTAAATTTGTACAACTTATTATTAACCTGTTTTACTACCGCTTTAATGTGCCTTTCGAAATTCAGATCGGAGTCTAGCGTTATACCTAGGTACTTATAACTCTGTTTCGTATGCACTAGTTTCCCTTTACATGTGATGTCAAATGATGGGACATATCGTAATTTTGTTTTTGCAGCAAACCAGACCAAGCACGTCTTTCCAATATTCAAACTTAAACCATTCCGATCACACCATGTCGAGATTTTACATATTGCAGCCGATATACTAGTCTTCGCAGTATCAGCATCACTGTTAGATGTATACACCACAAGGTCGTCTGCAAACTGTAAGTGCTCACATGAATCGAGGTCCTGACACATATCATTAACGAATACTAAGAAAAGCAGTGGGCCCAGCACCGACCCCTGGGGAACTCCGAATAAGACATCTGATTTCCGTGACAAGCTTCCATTAGCGAATACCTGTTGCTTCCTTCTTTTTAGATAATCCCTTAACCATTTCAGCATATTTTTTGGTAAGAATGCTAGTTTTTCGAGTTTAACTAGGAGTAAGTCGTGTGGCACCGAGTCAAAAGCCTTACATATATCAAAGAAGCATGTGGCCGTAACCTCCGACTTGTCTCTTGATACATATAAGTGTTCAACTAGCTCAAAGATAGGGTCGTCCGTTCCCATTTCCGGCCTAAATCCGAATTGCCTATTAGTCAGAAAGTTCATATTCGTTAACCACGAGTACAATTTTGAGTGGAATAATTTTTCAATAATCTTTGATGGCATTGGTAATAAACTAATAGGGCGCCAGTTAGTTACGTTTGAGGCGTTACTATTTTTTGGAATTGGTGTTATGACACTTTCCTTCCATGCGTCTGGCATAACCCCGCCTTGAAGGCTAGTATTAATGATATGCGTAAACTCGTCCACTAAGATAATAAGGGCATCCTTTAATACCCGACTACTAATATCCTTTACACCAGATGATTTGTGAACAGAAACGTTTCTTAGTAATTTTAAAACCTCATCCTTTTCCACCCATATATCAGTGTCATCCTCATTACTAGATAATTCATTTAAGGCAGTCATCCATTCTTTATAACTATTAATATCGCATTCGTTAAACAATTTACTCCCTATATTACTAAAGAAATCATTTACAAAATCTGCAGTCTTGTCAGGTGGTATAGGTTCCCCATTATCATCCTCTAGGTTACAAAAATTCTTTTGTTTCAGCCCCTCGTATAATTCTTTAATTAATCGCCAGAAGTCCCTGGGTTTATTTCTACTCTGTTCTAAGTTATCTTTGCAGAATACGGATTTAGCTTCGGCTAGGTCTTGTCTAATAGCAGTATTTAGTCTTTTAGCTTCAAACAACATTTCAGTATCTCCCATTAACCTGTAAATTCTAATAAGCTCACGTCTCTCGTCTATTTTTGATAGGATTTCATCACCAATCCAATCCAATACATGAAAGTCTCTATACACATAGAGCAGACTCCCACCTTTACGACCACCATTAGGACTGATCCAAAATGGTCGCATTAGTGAGGTGGCCGCTTTACCGAGAGTACAATGTGAAAGAACATATTTTGTAACATATCATTACTGATAGAAACATCATTAAAAATATATAACATTGAATAGCATATATGGTAATCAATGAAACGGTGTCATTCCATAAAATCTGTCAAATCATTGTCTGTTACAATTTCCGTCCGAGGTGGTGTTCACCCTCCTAAGCAGCAAAATGCCTGGTTAGGAAGTAGATCTGATCTCACTAGATAGAGTAAATTTGACATATTGGGTCTTCAAATACGTGGTTGTTCGGTGAAGTGGTCGAAATAACGAGGTGTCCGTATCATCGAGCGTTCTTTAAACACAAAATAGAGTGGACAAGTTTGGAACTGACTCAAAATGTCCATAATCGCAGGGTGACCGGTCGTATTAGCGAGGTGGTCGTTAGGCGAGAGTCTACTGTATGTGAGAAAGGCTAGAGTTGTGACAGTGGCCTACCATCACTCATTTACTTTCTCACTTCCAGCAGTGGAGAACACCTACTTGGTGGCAAAATGGCGGCGCCAAGGGAACATTACCTACGTGCCCTATAGTATAGAGAGCGGATGAGGTGTCCATATTGAGGAGTCCCAAATGGCTATAATCAATCTTAGCTGCACACGTTAGCCCCTGCCTCGTCACACATTACAAAAGACCCCCACAACCCTTAACGACCCAACCTGCCCCAACCCTCCTCTGTACCTCACCCGCTTCTCAGTAGGTGCTAGCTGAGTCGTCTGAGCATGCGCAGACCTCAATTTCCTTCGCGCATGCGGGAGTATACCTCTCTCCTTTTTCTCTCTTTTTCCCAAAGTAGTGATTCATCGATAAGGAAATATTCAGTGATCTCTCGCATTCTTCCATATTTCTCTCATCACCGGAAGAAGAAGTTGAATACTAAGACGATTCTGTCTTGTTGGTAGGTGAAGGTGGATGCTATCTGGTGGATGGTGAATCTGAATCTCATCTTCTAAAGACATGATGCACACCGATTGATGCATTTTTTATGCAACAGACCATGACATGATAGGGAGACTTGGAGTCTTGTGGATCAAAAGTCTTATCATGTAGCCCATCTCTGCATCCAACAAATTAGCTCTTCTTTTTATTAAAGGCCAACTGCGTAACACAATACTCATGACTAAGAAATACTCAGACCATGACGCTTTTCACCCGATGATCAAACAGGACTAGCACAGAAAGATGTCAGTCAGGGTCAGAAAAATAAGTGGAAATATATTTCATCTGCAATTTACAGCTTTAGAGAGACTGAGAAAAAATGGAAAACACATAAATGTTGGGCATGCAGTAGGGCTGAGGGTGAGAGGCAAGGGGCAAACCACTGTCTCATTGGCTTGGATAAGGTTCAATTTATAGTATCCTTGTTTTAAACAAGAAAAACTGGGGCTTTTTTAAAGTGGGAATGGAAACAATGATTTCCATAGAAAAGTGGAAAACGGCCATCTTTTATTACAAAAGAAAACGAGTAATCTATGTTATCATAACATCGATATCCCATCTGCCTTGATACGTCATGGTGTGTTCACTTAGAGGAAGACGTTTTATAAAACTGGCGCATCACAGAAAATCTATTTTGTTCAATACAAACCTGAGCTACGGGGTCAGGAACTTTATTCATATTGGTCAAACTGTGTAGAGTACAAATACAACCATGGATCTACGAGTATACAGAGATCAAGTACTTCTCGGTGTTTGTAATACACTGATACTAAATCCAGCTGGTAGCTGCCATTCATATAGGTCAAACATAGGAATTTGAAAAAAGTAATAAATAGTAATGTGGTAAATATAGTGTGGCATGATGAGGGCTTACGCTACCACCAGCAACCCAGTGGTCTATCTAGACTAGTGGAATGAATAAAACAATTGTTTAAATTGGTATGAAAGCATGGCATTTGGTACGTTGGTAAGGCCCATGACATTTATAAGTTTTAGAAGTAGAACCATTCTGGAAAAATGTCAGCTTGGTTACAGTTGCCATGGAAAGAAATGAAATTCATAGAAATATTGCCAAATGCTCAGCTATGCTTCATGTAATTGCCTTCGTAATCTCCCTAGTTCTATTAACTACATTGTTTCCGGGCAGGACTTGCTTGCTTAGCAACCATAACTATCCTAAAACACTCTGCCTAATTATTCGTCTATATGCACCCGATATAGGACAATCAGCAGTATACTTGTCAATATCTAAAGTTGAACAGAGATTACTATATCATGATAAAGGAATGCAATAACCCGTCGGTGTTAATTGCATTAACCACTTCTGCGGCTGTTGCGTGCAGGAGGAATGTGTTTGGTGATGAGATGATTGTGGCTGGAGAGTGTGTGGGGCCGGTAACTGTGGATACTGTATGCTTCAGTGATCATTAGTAACACAAAAATGGCCCTAGGTCCGATGCATATAGACGAAATCAGGCCCGACAGCCTCACAGGCCCTATACCCAGACCCTATGAAACAGCGCTTGCCGGGTTAATAATGGAGTCGTGGTGGAAGACCTATCTCCTCACCAGCCTGTAGCCTGGGACCCCTCCTGATCAACATCAGGGAGCTGTTTCAAAAGTCGAGTGAGGTCTCGCCAGCGGCACGTCACATTTTGTAAGCGAGAGGCCGGCAACAGCGAGCGGCACCTCAAATCAAAGCGGCAGCAAAACTACTACCAATATCCCATAGAGAGCGGCACCTCCACCTCGACAGCGACGCCTCAAGTTCCATTGTTGGCCTCTCGCATTGGCGATGAGTACTCTCGTTTAGCACCCTCCCGACTTTTGAAACAGCTCCCTGGTCTACATAGGCATTCATTTATGGGCCCGGTGGGTGGAAAACTTTAAAATACTTTTTACCTATTTTGCTATATTTTTAGAAGAACAAATCCTTGGCCTCTCCAAAACCATAAATTTGGATGGTATCGCTCATTTGTATGAGATATGATCTTTGCAATAAAAGGAATAACTAAAAAATAAAATAGATAAAGAATTATACTGCAAGTTCTACTCCCTGAAGCATGTTAGGCGCTCTGGTACTATCCCAGGGCCCCGTTGCCCCTGTTTTTGTGGTATCACTAGCTATAATCGGATCGCAATTTTATTTTTACGATTACTTTACCGCTCCGACTAAAAAAGCGTTGCTCCTGTAATATCGGATCGTATCCCTATATTCCCGTGGTATCGCTATTTTTTACGATGCGAAAGAGATGCAACAATCCAGGGGCACATATTGAATGAGACAGGGGAAGATTCGTTAGTCTTTTTTTAATTAAATACAGATGGCATCACAGTTAAAACAGATCTGACACCTGGTGGTGTGGATCACAATGTCCTATAGTTAGAAGGCCCACTGTATAGAGAGAAGTAGATTTATGTTTTTCCAATGCAAAGTCTTTTATCTCTTATGCTGTTGAACAACTACGTATCTGGCTGGCCGAGTTGAGGATTTGTAATAATCCCAGTCAAATGTTTTAATTTTTTCGTCTGTTGTGATTTTTTAACGTTCTTGTGTAACGCCTGAATACGAGAAACCACGTCTCGTTTTGGGAGAGGTGGTTTTTGGTGGGTTTATTTTCAATTCTATATTTCTAAGTTTCTCTTCAATATCTCGATGGAAGGTTTCAATGGTTCCAAATGTATCAGAGATGGGAGTGTCTGCGGAGAAAGAGAAAGCTGTTGTAGAAATGGCTGATGTCTACATAAGATAAAGCGTGAAAGAGGGAGTGAGATAGTAGTAAAGTGATAGTTTACTGGCAGTTAATGTTCTGTCATTATGTTCGCAAATGAGCCCTGGGAAAATATAATGAGACAATATCTCATCTTTTTACCTCAGGGTGTCAGTAAGTTGTATCCATTCATGAAGATTATGATAAAGGCTCTAAAGCAGCATAATGAAATACCCAAGATCGACTTTTTTGGAAATACTTCACAGGGTGTTTTGGACATTACCCTGTATACGACATAGCTCTTAAGATAATGAAGAATCATAGCTTCCATGGACTGCCACTCTTAAGTAAGGTACACTGAAGAGACATTATAAGGTGTTATAGTCAGTCTAAGATAAGTCAGGTACTCTAGCTTACCTTAACGTTTGATACGACTATTTTTTAGGAAAAACTCTCATAATCAGTGTTTTTTCTATCTTTTTTAATTTCCCTACTGTTTGGAAAACTGGTACACTATTTCAGATTTTATTTCATACGGTACACATATATGGTTTGTACGGTCGCTCGATCTAATATATTCGTACTTTTTATGTTAATTATGTTTCTGTGCTCGTCCCATCGCTATAATATAGTATCAATATAATATAATATATAATATTCTGATATAATATGATATGATATAGCATACAATATTCTGACCTATATTATAGGTCAGAATCATAAGACTATCCAGGGGTATTTTAGTAGCTCTTTATCAATCACAGAACACGTAAATTACCACCGTTTTGTTGACTTTCAGTGGGTGTACTATTAAAGATCCTTGTAACACGTTATTTACCATATGAGATGATGTGTAAAAGCATGTAACCAAGACATACAGAGTTACCCTGTCACAGCTAGTATCTCAAATTGTAGCAATTAGTATCACAACCTCGTTATATCTGTACATGAGTATTCATTATTGCTCTGAATGCCTTATCTACCTATATACAATGTGAGTTTTGATAAAACTTTACAGTTCTACCTCTAATCAAAGAGTTGTAAAGCAGAATAAATGTAGGCTTAGATGATGAGGTTTTGTTTATCTTAGATAACGAACTTAAATCGAATGCATAATTTGATAAAATGACTGGATATTATCTTATGAAGCTATTTGAATTTATGAAACTTAGTTTTTTGTTAGATAAGGAAAATGAACATAACATTTTCAAGCAAATGCTTTTACTCTTACTAGAATATGCGGATGTAATATATTGCTTAATGTCTGAAGCAAAACACAAAAGCCTACAGATGTTAATGATCAAGGGGTTGATATGTGTTACGGTAGATATAAGAGTAGAGGACTTGGTACAGATGAATTACGTGATAATCGTAAAATTAGAAAATTTAGATATAAGACGTAATTGCCACTTACTAAGCATCTTTAAATGGTGGAGCTTAGATGCACAAAACACCTTTGAATTAGCGGACAGGAACATGAGAAGTAATATTAAATGCAAAATTTAAAAAAAAAATAGAATTTGGAAAAATTCTAAAGATCGCCTCTATTTGTGGGAAATATACTATCGGACCAGTTGCCAACAGAGACCAAATAATCAGAATGGGATAAGCTTTTGAAACGAAAATCAATGAAGATATTTTCAATATCATGTAATATTTTACTGCCACACCTTTTGTGACGTTCTTGTAATTTCTCTTATTATAGTCCCATATGTTTTATTTTCTGTACATATTGCCTGTATATTTGTGTAGGGGTCAGGGTAGTCAAGCAGCGTTGTTTCACTTCACTCTAGATGGCGCGAGTGCTGATCCCTGCCGTGCGGTAAGGCCGGTGGACCCGTGGTATGCAAATGCTACGGGGTCACCCGCATTATCTAACTCAGTCACTATATAAGGCTGAGTCCACGGCGGGTTGACAGGACTTCTCGCGGTGCCTCTCTACAGAGTGAACGCCTGGAGCCTCATGTGTTGGTAAGGTTGCATTGAACACCTTTCAATGTTGAAGAGACCAGAATCTCTTCCCGCACTAGTTGGTGCCCCGAAGCACCAACCTATTGTAACAGAAGTACCGAAATAAAGATTGGTACACTGAAACAGTCTGGAGTCTGGTTTTGTCTTCATAGTTAAGCGATAGGTAGTAGATTCTGCATCTCCCTGCCCTTTCCAGTGAGTAAAGCGGAACCCATCTGTACTGGCACTGTAAGTACAGGGTAGCGACTGAGTCTCGGAGCCCCTGGTCGGCTGTTGATCACGGAAAGTGGTAAGACACTTTCAGAGTCTAGGGGATACGCTACATTTGTATATTTGTTAGACCGACTTATATGGAAGCTCAATGTTTATCTTCATTGAATATCACTTTTCTGGCCAATAAACGAATTTTAAAAACAAACAAAAAAAACCACTGTTTGCAAACATTTCCAGTGGATTCTCGGAGTTATCAAAATGCAGTTACATAGATGCATTTCTGAGTGCGCCTAAACGCAGAGCCTCCACTGACTCTGATACTTTTTTAATTCAAGTAAAGACACATGTACAATCACCCGGAACGGGGCGTTCTTCCTTTTAGCCGTAGTAACAGTGTTTACATCAAGATCTAAATGTTTGTGTCCAGTGGAGACAGGATAAACAGACATTACCCTACCCCTGGATGAAAGTAGAAAGCAGTAGCTGGGAAAATAAAATTTTATTGAATTTTATGTAGTAAAGTAGTAGATAAAATTTTATGTCGACCTTACTGGACGACATATTAGATGTAATCATAATAAGAGGTAAGTAATAATACATGGAATAATTGACATTGGAATAAAAGTCAATTATGATAAAATTATAAGATAAGAATACAATGTTGGATTAGTGGATTCTTTAACCGTCGTTTCGGACCCGTCTTCAGCCTCGGGGGCGTTGGACGGTCCGGCTTCGGGGGTTGCTCTCGTTTTCGGCATCTTCTACTCGTTATCCCTGTACCGTCCTCGTATGATGTGATGGGGTGCGGGCCTTTGTGACTCCTGGAGTGCAAAGGCTGCGCGCACGTGCCAAAAATGACGAGAAGAGTGTAGAGTACGTGTGTACTGTATGGCGGGTAGAGTAGAAGTGAGACCGGGGTCCGGACCGGGGTCGACCACGTGACTGCGTGGTGAGTGTGAAAGCCGCGAGGGGGCAGGAGGGGCGCCTGTGAGGCGCGGTAGAGGGGGACACCAGAGGTGGCAATGACTACCCCTGAGCAAAGCCCATGAGTCACCCATTACACGACAACTACATATTTACACAACAAGACCTTAAACATGTTATTATAATGGGTTGGTTGGTGATGTCTTATACTCTAGAAACGGCCAAGGTTATGTCACGGCGAGAGTGTATCTATGAAATGAGGATGACAGACAGGCAGGAATAACAGCAATATGACAACCTTGAACCTCAGACGCCACAGCACACTACCAACTAAGCTATCCAGCTGCGCTCACTAGTCTAGTTTTGTTGCTGCTACCGGACAGCAATAAATTTGGTCAGATAAACTGAGTCTGGGGCCCGTTTGATAAACAAGGAAGGACGATCGGGCTGGAGGATGGGATCTATTCAGTGATGGGTTAACGCAAGTGCTATCCACGGTAAATATCGCGTAATAAATTCAATCATAGGTGGAAGGTCGGATCGTTTGTGAAAAGGGTCCTACATTTGACACATTTATTTTGTTGCGATAGGCCGTGGTGTTTAACTAGTACAATTGTTGTATGCAGATTCTACGAGAATAATTGGCGATCAAATTGTCATTTCTTCATTCTAGTAAGAATGAATGCATTGATGTCGCAGTGGCACCTAGCACTATGCTCAATTGAGTAGGATTTGTATATTTCTAATGGTTAGTTAGATGAACACTACACCCTCTGTAGGTCTCATAACGTAAGGCCATTTTCGACCACTTAAGTCTGTATGGACGATATTGGTCAACTCTACTATGTGTTTATTAAAGGATATCTGTGGCCTCAACGTGGATGTGCGATAAGAAATCTTATTAAACGATACCTGACTTAAGACACACGGAAGTGTTGCGATCCCAGATCTATTCCGATGTTCTTCTTTTATCTTTACTTCGAGGTGTTCACTCTGCTAGCTGCAGGGACTTAAGGTAAGGCAACATATGACACCTTTTACGAACACCGTGTCAACATATACAAAACCCCAATTCCTATAAAACACAGCACAATTCAGAATCTTGTGTGAAAATAAAGGGAGACATAGTGAAGCTGAATGAAATCTACTTGTTTTGTGTCGATAAGATTTTGGACCCAGAATACAAGGAACAGATGTAATTCAGACACACTCACTATATTTCCACATCATCATATCCCTAGAAATCATTAAAATCACCATTTTACAACAGGCAATGTGGTAGTAAGTGTACGAATTACTTGTTTGTGCACAGTGTGCACGAATGAAGTCAGTACAGCTGGCCAGTAAAACCAGAGACATTTGTGCAGAGGTACATGGTAACATGAAATACCGAACTTATTTAAGTCCATACCGATCTATTTAAGTATAAATCCACAGTAATCACTGGAACTATGGTGTATGCTAAGAATGCTTTTCCGTGGAGTGTTTGTCAGTTTGTGCTGTTGTTTTTGAGTTACCACCGACTACTTCGGCGAGACTGAAACAACAAGAATCCCCTACAGAGACTGCAGTCTAGCTAAGATGGTCTTTGCGCATGATCAAAGACTATCCTTCACCTTCCGGCAATATCCTCATGAGATTTGAAAGTTTCCTATAAGATAAAACGTATCTGTTGTTTATTCATGGTTTAAAGCAAAAAATTAGTGATTTGTTGCATCAATCTGACGCATATACAACAGATTATAGATTTTTAATATTCAACACTATATTGAATATACGAATGCAAAAGAAATAATGTACATGTATAAGATTATTCCAGGTCCTATGCTGACTCTTTCTCTGGTTCTGTCTGTGTTCTGGTTCCTGATTTAAGGTAAACGGACCAGATATATGATCCTTCCAAGGAAACGTTAATGTCTCTAAAAAGAATAATTTGATGATGAAAGGGTAATAACACAAAAATAATCATAATTCAAATAATATGCTCCGAATGACACCAACTTCCCAAACTGTTAACTGATCAGTTAGACGGAAGATATCGCGATTCGTGGTGGTAACTACTGTCCCTGACAATAAATTAAACCAACATGGGCGATCCTTTTCACTTTGGTCCAGATGATTTCGTGAAAGGGGTCAATTTGAAGGGAAAAAAAGAGATGTTCATATGATTTGATAAGATCTAAAAGTAAAACGTTTAAAATCATGATACGATAAATCGATATGATATGATACAAGGGAATGAAATAATGATTTTCAATCTAATGTACTGAAACAGTAAATGTAATCAAATGTTCACTGGTGATTAATCTGTTCCCTGACCAGAGACCACACCAGAGAATACGAACTTATAAAACATAAGACATCAATACTCAATTAGCCTCATCAGTTCTTGACCTAATGAATCTCTCAGTGGAATAACCATCCAATTGTGTGGACCGACGCCTGTGTCCAGTAGAGTGGACAAAAAGCGGTGGAGATATTAGCGTCATCTGATGGAGATCGCCTCCCAACATGTCAACCTTTTACAAGTAGTAAACGGCAGCCTGTGCGTCAAACCCTAATGGCCAGGTAAAAGGACGTCTACAGGTCTGTTTCCGCTTTCGGTTTTTCTGTTTCCAGGAAATTTGTCGGCCACCACGAATCGATTTCTTTCTTAGAACTCTGGAAGTGGACATTAAAAATCTAAGAGGCAAGTTAGGTCAGACCACTAAGAGTCAAATTCCGGATCTATCTTGGAGCAACAGGAAAAGTACCCTTTGGGTACTTGTTCTCTTACTTATCCAACATTTGCGAACAATATAGTGAGGCCCGAAAGCATGTATGGCAAGCTTACCATATATCCTCTCCCTACTCTAAGCATTGTATTTGACCATGTCTTGGGCTAAAAAAAAAACATGTGTTACACCATATATTTGTACTACTACAGAAGAGGACAAGGCAATTTACATATTTATAAACAGATAACATAGATGGATGCTGCTTGCCCAGAACATGTTCTTGCCATCTCATGTCTTTGCCATGGACCACTACTCAGGCAGACTTAGATCCATACTTTGCTCCACCTTCCTAATCACTACAAGTCTCTGTAGTGATTAGGTCAAAGTATGTTGTCACAAGACTCAGAAACCACTCTTGATTAGCCAATTCTTCTGACATGTCTCTCATGCCGCTTGCACATTAATTCCACTATGCGATTACAATCCCTTGCGATTTGGCCATTCTTTTCGGATGCGGAGACTCATACATTGTCATTTTGTTTTTAATATACGTAGCATTACGCTCCTGTAAGCCTGGATACGCTTGTTCTGTTGCACGTTATTTCTGTTTATCCTATAGTCTCACAGCCCTTGTCCTCCTTTTTATACAGTAACAAAGGAACTGTATTTGCACCTGATGCATCTGCATGGCAGATTTTCAGCAATTGTTTCCCAGAAATGTACACAATATCCAGTTTCAAGATGCAGACCGTTTGGAAAAACTTAGTAATGGGTCTATTGCATAGTGAACACTTGTCCTTGTTTACAAAATGGTTTCACCCATAGATTTGTATGATAAAGTGACTTTGAATTGAGTTTGATAGGTTAAATGTGTCAAATTTCATTCCAAAAGGTATATTTTGCGTGTATCTAATTCAAAGTATGGATCCTCATGTCTTAAGGTGGTAGTGACGAGAAGCCGTCTCGTATCTCTTTCTCCCTTTCTTTGTCTTCTTTGTCTCTGTCTGCCTGTCTCTCTCTCTGTCTCTCTGTCTCTCTCTCTCTATCCTATCTGCCTGTCACCCTCTATGTTGCTGTCAATCTGTCTCTTTCTCTCTCCTTTTCTCACCCTTCTATCTCTCCCTCTCCCCCCTCTCCTCCCCTATCCCTCCCGCTCATTCTCCCTCCTTCCCCATTTTTCTCTCTTTCTCTGAAGAGATAGTAGAACGCGCACGTGGCACTGTGGTAATGATGTACAAGTTCTGCCTCCAGTTGCCAGTCCAAAAAGTAGTTCTACGGCGGGTGTTCTTTTTCTCCGCTGCTATAAATCTTCTTTCGGGCGCTAAACAGTCTGGGGTGGTGGTGGGGGCTGGCAGGGAACCAGACCAATGAGACTAACTCTAATGAGACTAATCATAGTTGATACAACTAATTAACAAAGAACCTAATTAACCCAGGCTTGAGACACTTGACCAATGAATTAATTACCTAACTAGTCTCAGTAGCCGAAGCAATGTCTGGGCTCTAAATGAGAACAATCTTTCTCTGTTTGAAAAATAGTGCGGGAATAGATACGTCATTTTTTTAGATGTAAGTTACTACTGTGAATTACTTATCATAAGTGTACGAGGGCCTGGTGATCTTAACCAGCTACATTAGCTGACACAGTGGCTACTTTATTGGTGTTACCGAAATTGCAAAACACAAGAAATCTTGATTGTATCATCTTCTTCAAATGCATCAATAATAAATTCACAACGTCAACAAATACTTGTAATAGTTTCCTCTTAATATTTTACAGCGATAGCGAGAAAAATAGAAATAAAACAAAAGAAGCTATACGGTCCCTTTGAAAGCCAAAGGGGAGCCATCACCCAACAGTCGTATATGATAAGAATATAAATATCGGTACTAGTGTTGCGGCGGTCGTCCATTCTTAAAATGAACGTCTATACAGAAGGGTTGCGAAGCTTTTCATTTAACGTGGCATATAAAATATCTGGATGTACTGTAAAATTCGACTGAGACATTCATATAAAATGCCTACTTCATCATTTAAGGCTTTACTTGTAAGAAATAAACCTATTGGTTTTTATCCTCTCAAGGGAAAAATAATTCCAACGTGGTCGGTCGTTTGTTGTTCACTGGAGCAATAATCATGGTATTACCATGTGGAGCGACAAGCCCATGTCTTCCGCCTGAGTAGGCATGCATGTGACGCAATGCCACCATTTTTTTCTGAGCATAAGCAATGTACTTTCACGCAGAGTAATGCCCAAGCTTTCTGGTTTTATTAGAGATAAAGGAATTAAAAGAAGTACAGCGCCGATATGTTTCTAAAATATCTCCATTAAAGAGATCACAGTCTTAAACTAGCTTGCTAATACCTGCGTTCTATAAACACCACCACAGAAGTGGTCATCATCTATGAATAAACAGCATGAGGATAGGCACTGAAGGCTTTTTTGTAAACGCAACTCTGACTCGTAAGGCCCGGCGTCCACTGAGTTACCGATGCGCTCCGATATGCCCTACCATACACCTCCCGATAAAAAATAAAAATCGCCTCGGAAGGTCACCTATCCTCAGGGCAGTTGATCACCTCTCCGTTATCAGGCTACGATGAAAAACGGGCATCTACAATTTGGTCCCGATGAAAAACCTGCATCATAGGGTGTCTACGACGTTTTATCATGATTAAAAGTCGGTGGCTAATCCGGAGCATCGCATCACTCAAGGGTATTCTGTAAGGAAAATCAGTCTCACGTGCGAGATACATAACAGAAAATTATGAAATTTTGGAATGGAATAGATGATAGATAGCTACGTAGGCACTGCAAATCTAATGATTTTCAATCAGGTTTAAGTGTCACAAATCAATACTTTGTTACGGGACCGTGATCACCTTTTTTCTACGGGAGAACCCATTACGATGCATGGCGATCTACCGAGTCTAGACATTTGTCTGCGATATGGACCTTCCTGATTTAGTCTACGATTTTTACGTTTTTGTATCAGAGCCCGATCGGCAGGTCCAAGTTTCTATCGTAGATGTGGATATCGGGCCCTGACTTCTAATGTGGTGGACACCATTTAGCCAGAGACCAACTGTCCACTAGAGCCAGCATCGTGGGTGTCTACTATGCCTGGTGCCCACTCTATTGGAATATAAACACATCCAAATACCTGAGGCAGCCATCGACCCTGATTTAAACTTCAGGTGCAAGTCCCTTTGAGAGAGTGAAATGGCAATGGCAAAGGTAATGTGCAGCTATTAGGATTATAAAGTACTTCGATAATGATTTGCTGGGGAACGCCCATCATTTCACTCAAGTCATATGCTGGTGTCTGATCACATCTCAGAGATGCTGCCCACTGAAATGAGGTGCTGAACATCCGGGCATTAAGTGAAGCCAACTGTATGCTTAAGTCAACACATTATCTCATTGAATATGGAAACTTCATTTGGAAATCCAATCTCGTATACCATCAGACAAGATAAACTTCCATCATGCTTTCTACATCCCAGTCCCATCTGAGAAGGATTTAGGGCGATTTTATTGTGCAATAAAGAATCTATGATGGGAGATTGTTAATGTATAAGACCGCTGAGACCATTAGAATGAGCTTATAATTGGAGAAGAAATGAAGCACCAGATGCGGAGATGCCAGCTTATGACAATGACCAAGCATTAAGATGTACGTATAAGCTCCCAGTTACACAGGCCAAAGAATTGTGAACAATCTATTAGACGTAATTCCATCGCTTAATTGCAATGCGTAGGATTTCAACAGAAAGGCAATTACTAACATTGAGCGTGATTTTCTTTGCTTATAGAAGAAATAGATGATACTACACTGTAAACCAAAGCATCATACGCTACAGCTTTGGAAGGTCGGAATAGGAGGACATTTTTCCTAATACTGGGAATTGGATGCAAACAGTCAAGTCGTCGATGTAGTTGTAGGTTTTTATGCTTGATTAGAAGTTTCATTAAATTCTTGGCACACGGTCATTTTCTGGTTTCATCCCTATTTTGATTTAAGCCGAGCACCACCTTGTATATTTGTAGCAGCCAAACCCTCTATTAGAACCACATATATGTACAATATATGTATTAGAACCACATATATGACCACCCCTTGAGGATCAGAGTGGTCCATGATGATGGGAGACGTCTACATTCCGTGGTATAATAAATACGAAAAAAAGAGAGGATTATGTTGAGAGCAAAATGGTCTTAGATGCTGAATAGTTCATTGATTACTATGGCTCTACTGTGTATGCTTTTGTTTCTTTTCAAGGTGATTAAAAGGATATTGCGGTAAACATATATCCCTTTTTGGTATACATGACTAAATAGTTATAAACTACTTATCAAGCTGGTGTATTGGTGTTTATAAATAAGACGTCCTGTCGTCGTCTAGACCTACTGGTTGGGGAGCTGTTCTCTAGACCCATTTTTAGGAAACAGGGGCATGGAGACGGTATAAAGGGATTACTCCAGCCTTTAATAGAGCAGTAAGCTGATTAGAGCTCTAGCTGTTTCACACTTCATTAGTGTAAACAATCCTCAACTCGGCCAGCCAGATACATATTTGTTCAACAGCATAAGAGATAAAAGACTTTGCATTGGAAAACCATAAATCTACTTCTCTCTTTACAGTGGTACTCGACATGCAGTCCAGAAGGAAAGGTGCATTCTAATGGGCTTGGAACCTCAAGGCCTAATTGTCTGAGTGCCACATTGTAGGCGGTAAATATGCATAATCATAATTCAGGTATTTAGTAGAAACCGAACGAGAGTTAGACTTGACAATGTTTATGCCACGACGGGAAGGTCGCGTATTACTACACGAGGCGTAGCCGAGTTTAGTGAGTAGCAGACCTGACCAGAGTGGCATAGACATTGACAAGTCTAACTCGAGTTCGGTTTCGTATTTATCCTACCTCGTCTATGCTTTTGTATTATTAAAAGATAAATATTGAGTCAATGACCAACAGAACTTTTTTCATAGTAGCTGACATCCTGCTCTCTGATTGGTCAATATTGTTATTACTCTAGTGGCATAAAAAACACTTTATGTCACGGCCTGCCACATAAAATTTCCCTATGTTAAGTCTATGGCGGTTTTTTATTAGAGGTAGGATCTCGGGTCTATTTATCGATGGTGGCATAAAGTATGAAAACAGAAGAAGTGAGCCTCTAGCTATTGCCGTTCGGGGTTTTTTGTCCTATAACTACGGCCCGAAGCCAGAGTCGGAGGGCTGTAGTCATAGGACAGAAGGGCGAGAATGGAATTGCTACACGTTCATTCGCTACGTTTTCCTATTACCATATGCCGAAAAGACGCCAACCTATTCATAGCTCATTCATCATATCTCGGTGACCTTGAACATTATCTATGCTGCACTCCTACCAGTGAAAGATATCTCAGAAACCTTACGCCATAGTTATATAATAATAAGACGATCGGTATAAGGGATGGTATGGTTTAAAAGAGGAAGGGGAAAATCCAATGTGCGTATGGAATTTATCTGAAATCATCTGAAATTGCAACTGAAATTAACGAATGTACTACTTAAGTAATTGTTTCTGCAAAATATGTTTGCAAATATGTAGCATTGATCAGCGCCAAATACTCTTATTGCCTTTCAATGGAACACTCAAAAACAAATGACAAAAATAAACAAACCTTTCATATTCCTCGTCCTCGTCGTCCGAGAAAAACCTTGCAAGGAGGCGTTTCCTCCGTCCCCTGAAAAGATAAAAATAGAAATTTATCAAAAAATATATTCAATTTAGAAACATATGTGGTGTATACAGATTGGATCTGGAGATGTTTGGGCAATGCAAGTTGCATATACATCCAAAACCATCCCAAGAATAGTTTAACTTCTTAAACAAGTTCATTGAAGGTCTTATAGGTTTAATATCAGCATTGCTTAAAGGTAATTAAGGTAATTAATAGTTGTGTGGATGGATATTGACCGTAACAACCATCTGCAGTGAGAAGTGACAGCTGGATCTAGAAATGCCACTTATCTCATCCCTGGTATTCTTCCCCCATAAATTCAACATTGGGAACTCGTATTCAATGCCCATGGAGTATGGTAAAAAAAAACTCAATCGGTAATGACGTCTGAAACATTAGGCAATCAGTCAGTGGATCTGAAGCCGCTAAAAATATGCCTTTCGCTTTTGGTATGCTACGGAATTTCACTTGGCTTTGCACTGTGTGATTAATCCGCGAACAAAACCTATGGCAAATTTTCACAGTAGATACATATCTCAATGTAGTTCCTTCTTAGTAAACACCTTCCTTATATAGGAACTGAATTTCTGAACACTTTACATGCACATAAAGAAATGGAATGAGGAACACCTTTGATTTCTTTATCAAAAACGGGAATATGCCCCGTAGAACACTGTGAGCATCTTCATAGAAAATGTAGACAATATTAACAATAACAAAAAAGGCGTACATTGATTTCCCTTCGTGAGGCGTTTGGCAGCAAGCAGGGAGAAGGGAGATAGGTCTCGCAACACAGATCGATAAAATAGCGACATCAGGCTTTGTACTGGAAGCGTTATTGCTTTTAAATCCATGTATCTGTAACAACGGCGAACAACACTGCCTGAGCATGTATTATGATTCTAGGTATTGTACCCGCCGATCACATACCCACTTGGACATTTATATCGTATACCTCTTCCCGCGGGCTTTAACCAACTGTGCCTTTAGTACCCTGGTTTTATACCCCTTTGACATTCACCCTCCTCTCCAAGGGTAACGGGATAGGTCACTTGACTGCTGATCATAGAATCCAGGGTTCCAAGCTCACTGTGTTTCCTGCCTGTCTGTCACCCCATCGAATTCACTCGAGGATATGACCCTGGTACTATGGTAATCCACTATCCGACCCTCTTTCCTTCCCGCTATATTTTGTCTTACATTCCAAGTGCAGTTTACCCTCTATAAGCATTCATCCCCATTTCTTATAACAATCCAAACTCATAATTTTGTTCTTTGTTGATCGTTAAAAACATGCTCAAGTACGCTGCTAAGAAGAGGGATATAGACTAGGTGTAGGGGTACACAGACTTTCAGCAAGCTGCAAATATATCACTTTACTATCTCATTTTACTATCTGCACGAACACAAGTAAAGAGAGACAAATGAATCTTTTCTAATATTTGAATTTGGTTTAAAAAGAACGTAGAATTCAAAATCTTACATGTAAAGCGATATGATACATAATGAAAAGATATAATCATGTTATCATAATTGTTCCAACGAGGAAACACACGTTCTATGAAGTTAAAACAAAGGATATAGCTGTGCGAAGGGAAGTGCAACTGTGCACAGAGACAACTGGGGGAAATAGTCATTCTCCGGTCTGTTGTATATAGAAAACTGACAACGCAGATGAATAATTTAACAAAGGAATGCGGACAACCACCGCGGTCATTTTACGATGGATACCGTCTTGCTCATACCATGTCAATAATTTGATTTGTTGGTCTTTAATTACAGAAGTACCATGGACAGTTGTTTGTATGAAAAACGATTGTGAATAAAATTGGTAAGAAGGTATAAATGAAAAATGTTTATATAAATGTGAATAAAGAACCTAGCCTCAAGTAAAATATCATCTATGTCGAGATAAGTGTATGAAGTGTGTGTATTATCAAAACAATGCAATTTTCCTTCTGTAGTTACACGCGTTCATATAGAAATGATTATGTTGGTGTTTGTTATGCACCAGGTCTAGATACAATAAAATAAGAATATCCATGACAACTGTATAATCAAATATTTGTGGGTAAAGGGTCCTACAAACGGATTCTATATTATTGTGTTTGTATCCAATCAGTATACAGAAAACTAGGTGAAATATATATATTACTAGTAAAGAAGGGATTTTTACACACCCCAGTTTTGCACACCCCAGTTAAATGGAGAATCCGTATTGCGTAGTTTGAAGATTAACACTTTGAACAACATGTGTGTGCTTTTATACAACTGCTATGATTAATTCAATTAACGTCCGACCAAAACCCATCATGTTGTTGGGGAGAGCACACTTAATTAAACTTGATTAGCTGAAGCGTGTAGAAAGACACGTCAATGGTGTCCCAAAATATTTCTACTTGGGCAGAAGTTCCTGGCCTTAATATATTAATAACGTTCGGATTTAGACTATTGTTTACTTTCCACTTCACTTGGCTTTTTGTTGGTTTGTTATATTCTTTTGCTGGTCAGACGCAAACATAATAGAACCGTTATGGCATAGTGACTAATGTTTTTGTTTCACTATCTATATTTAAAGCTAATATCCCCAATTTAACTTCCTGAATAAAGCAATGGATTTCTCTTGTGTCCCTTACCAATGGATACTGAGATTACACTACAGGTAAAATAAAGTGTTCCATATCAATATTTTCATCTAAGTCCATTGATTTCGGGAGATCTCTCTATCCCTTGTTTTCTATTCATTCCTAATATCCGGTCTATAATTTGCGTGCTGTGTATAACATTTATCATGTATCGATTACAAAGTCCCCATTGGAAATGTTTGGGGTCGCAGTTCACCACTACTCAATGTTTCATAGCTGTCCGAACGCGTTATAATTAGCCTCAACGCATTAATTACATGAAAATATATTCCCAGACAGATTTGTTGTCCCTTTTTGTGTGGAGAGCAGGTAAATACAGAATATTACCAGGAGTTCGATCGGTGTCGTCGTATTCTCCACGTCAACTACGATGAGAATACAACCAAGAAGATCGAAATTATGGTAGGGGTGGGGGGTGGGGGGGTCCACCGGGCCCCCGACGCGAACCGACGCGCACCGATACGCTACGATATGGTCATTTTGTATCGGAGCGCGTCGGCGTGTATCGGCGTGTATCGGCGTTGGTGGGTGCCCGGACTAATATTGCATTTATTATCAACCTTTCGATTTCATGTGAAAAACATCTCGAAACTATTGCACACCGCTATTCACAATGTTTAAGAACTCGACGTAGGCATCATTCATTCTTTATGTAAAGTTCCTAAAATCCCCATCGGGTGGCAGCTTTCCGTATTCTACTCAGTAGCGATCTCTAACCGATGTACGTTTATGATAACAGGCCTGTATTAGGTAGATAATAATAATCACTACAGATAGAGGTAGCAAACCTATAATTCCTGGTTTTTATTTATTCGTGAAGATGGATAATGCATACAATGAATTTGTGGAAAGGCTGCTTTGAAATCCTCTCGAGGTTGACCTTGTAATTCATTCTCTAACACTCGTGTATTACTATTCATCCACACAACCATCGTTTATTGCGTGTTTATTCTATCTATCCCACATGTCCTGTCCCTCATCTCCAGCCCCTCCGGTCTATCTTAATGTATCCTGGGCTGGTCTTGCATCAAGGTGACCAATTTGAAAGAAAGTTAATACCTTTCACCTGTTTGAGACATTTGAAAAGCGCCTTCAAAGCCTTTAATCCTACAAAGTGGGTCCCGTTCGTGAACAAGGAGATTAACGTGGACAGATCCCTTCTTTATCCTGATTAGAATTACCGCTAATTGCAAATCACGTCTTAAAACGGCTGACAATGGAAACAAAAGTAGTTTTTAAAGATTCTGCTTAGAGAAAGGATTCCCTACTTAAATAAATTTCAGTGAAAGAAATGAAATACTCATTTAATAAAATATTATAAGAGGCATGATAAGCATTATCTTGACGGTAAATAGATAATGTGTCATATATATATCATAATTGTGCTTCCTCTATGATTAATACTAATTAAGACATTCGTTTCTGTGAAGTGTTTCGTTTCTTAAAGAAGGGCGACTGGTATTTTCGCATAACATTATTTAGAGTTCATTCATGATAGGATCATTATGAAAGATCGTGGGGCATAAATGATGCTGTATAGGTCTTTGCGCTGAAGGAATGGATTTACTTTTTATTTCACTCCCAGATTAAAATTGTTAACATTAAGATAAAGTTCAATGAAGGGAGGGATTACAGAATAAATTTGATGTTCAATAACTGAATGAATGTGACCCAAAACAACATGGGTCTTGTATCTACAATGTATTTATCATGATGCTACATAACATTATGATATAAGTTTCCAGCTGAATTATGCTATGATTGTACTGAGCTTTGTTCGATATGTACTGAAGAGAATTACCAGCAATTAAGAAGCAGAATGTGATGAAGTAGTCCTGTTAAATTAGTGGGCATTCCCCAAACTATGATTATGGCCTGAATATCAAGAAAAGATATTGTGCAATTCATATTTCACATTGTATTTATTGCAAGAATCTTAATTCATTTTACAGGTTAATGTCATCCTCTCAAATGTCTGTTGGAGAAATTAGGAAGTGTAAGATTGGCTCCCCCTAATATATTACTTTAGAGAAAACAAATATGAAGACTTATGGTAAGCAAAGTATATATCTGTATTAAATCTTCCAAAGCATACCACTTCTGGTCTTGGCAATTTCTGACAGCACCAGGTGCCGAGACACTCAACACGGCCGGTAAAGATAAGGTAATCAAATCATTTTTGGTTGGCCGCATTTGTAAAAAGGATTCGGTTGGCTCAGAATCGGCTGCTTCGGCACCAGTGCCCTAGACTGGGAGCAGGAGTCAGGGCAGGGCTTGACCAAGGTTTTACGTTGTCAGTAGTAAACCATTCTCCTCGTTGGGTATGGTGTGCATGACTGAATAAGGCACTGACCCTTGTGCTATGCCTGGATATTCAACCCAGCACCATTTAGGTGACGTAGATTGCATTATATATTCTAAAATCTTGTATGTAAGGTATGTTTAAATATAGGCATCAGAGTCAGTGATGCTCTTTCATTGACGATGGCCGCTGTATCTGAACACTTTGCTACAAAGCAACACCGTAAAAAATTTCCCGTGAATTTTACGGTATTTCCCAGGCAACTGGGGTGCCAGGGAAATACCGTAAATTGTACGGGTGACCGTAATATATTTTTGACCGTAAATTATAACTGTCCTAGACTGTATTTTCCTAACGGTTTAAACCTGTAATATATTTCAGACCATGAATTTTCACTGTAATAAACTGTATTTTGAAAACGGTTCAGACCTGTAAATACAGAGGAGCAAAGCTGTATGAAATATATTATATGCACAGCCCTTTGTTATACATATACCAGAAATCTTGTTATTGAAGTTCTTGAGAATTGTTATATGTAGAGGGCCACCTATAGAGTATGTATACAGAATTTCTGAAATTTGAAACCTCCAACCCCTCCTCCCAAACCTTTATGCAAGTGATCAAAGAAAGAGCATATGCAGGATTTCCTAAATCCTTGACCCTCCAATTCGAGTTAATCTAAGTGTATCTGATATGTCCATATTTACAGATTTATACTGTAAACTGACCGTAGATTGGGTGGATTACAGTCCTGAATATTTTTACAGTTGAATACCGTTTTTGGTATCAAATATACGGTATAGAACTGTGGATAAGATTACAGTGATATACCGTCCATGTTTACGGTAGTATCCTGTATATTCTACGGAAATGTTGTGTTTCTCGCAGAGTAAATGGTGGACACTACGCTATGTTGTGTAAACTCTGAAAATAATTCATTTCAATGGTTGAAAGAAAGTGACTGTGAATAAGAAATAAACTAATACCAATCTTCAAGGTATATTACAGATATATAAAATGTTTTCCTCAGTGTTCTCATGGAACACTATTGCACATTATCTCAGGGTGTCACTGGGCAATCGTAGCGTACTGTCCAACATTTGTAGCGTGGTGGCTATAGCATCGTGTCTTGTAGTCTAAGGGGCATGGGGTCCAGTGCTAATATGTTTGTTAATATGTTACCAGGGGATTCATGAACACGGGCCACCTTCCTGCAAAGACATCATTGAGATCGACGTCGTGATAGTCCTCCATAGAAAATGATGCAAATTTCAATAAACTCAAATGTGTAAATGAACAGTTAAGGGAAATATACTTTTTCATAACAATCAATTTTGATTTGGTGTATTTATTGTACAAATTGCACACTAACACATGTGATTATGGCGTACTACACATTGCACTGACTTGTTTTTGTGTATTGTATCTGAATGGGCTACTACCGTTCCCTGGTGCAAAATTGTACTGTGAACTTCCTGAATAGATACCTCGACAAAAAATATCAAATTACTTAGGCCAAAGTTTTACTTCGGTCATGAAGCCATCTGCCCAAAGGAGTGAAGGTTTCTATCCATGGAAACGAAACTCTGAAACCAGCGTTAGCTGCAACATGGCACCATTTGCGTAAGAGTCCAGTGCTGGTCGGGATAATGACAAATCGTTCTGACGTGAAGCTCGGAACAGTTAAGTCTTTAGGCTCAAACCCCGATTATTTTTGTGGCATGAAACCTGCTCGAGATAAAGACCAACCGCAAGTGGCGTGTTCGGCTTTTTTTCTTCGTGCTGGGACCCAATTAATGGGATCTTCCAAAATATGGCCCAATTATTTCAAACGTTTCTTATTATCATTGAACTGAATTGAAAGATTCAAGGTAGTTGCGATTCAACAGCCCTTTCTGTTAATCTATGCCTGTGATGAGTGGCAGGTCTTGATCACACACACTATTTATGATTGACATAGACAATAATCGATGGTTTTGTGGATAGGCGGCCGTAAACCACGAGAGGTTGACGCGTCGTAATACACGAGCGCTAGCGAGTGTATTACGACGTCAACCTCGAGTGGTTTACAGAGCCGCCTATCCACATAATCATCGTTTGTTGGATTTATTATCCATCATTTCGAATAGATTAAACCCAGTAATTGCCATATTAAAGGGTATAGCAATAGGGACTATTTCTTTGCTCTATAGCACAAAGGGACTATTTTTCCCGTATACCATGGTTTTGAGGCCGTATACCACAGCTTTGAATCCGTATACCACAGTTATGGTATCTGGCAGGTTTTATACAATGGGTAGTGGTTTACTGAGTCCCCATACATTTTCAATGGGGGCTTTGTATACGATGGATAATAAAGACACATAAGACACTGTATACAGCAATGAATGAAGTACAAGCCTCTACAAAGCCCGGGAATATGACCTAGCATTATAGTAGGCCGGAGGGAACCATCTTACGAGATTGTTTTCCATTTTCCTTTTTCTTATTAATTAAGTCTGTCAAGCCAATTAGATTGCCTTCTTCCTTATTGTCAGATACGGCCGCTACATCGACATGATAATCAACAACCTAGTACGCCCAATGAAGTATGTATGTATGATTATGTTTACAAAGCAGAGCCTTTTCAATGTTAAAAAAAAGAGTAAATATGTTAAGGTAGAGGAAGAATCTGAGATCCAGGTTCACAAATTATTAGATGATATTTTTAAACTCTCCAAAATCTAGGACAACATTTATGATAAAATTGAAAGTAACACCCATATAGAATGTAGCTCTCAATAGAAGATGCTAAGTAGTTTAGATGTATGTTTGAAACAAAAACAACATTACTTAAGCATATTTGGAAATGTGTCCCAGACACCTGTGTGAAATATGCAACAGTACAGTAATTGTAGATTCATATATAAACAGGCATAATTCCATCGGGAACGTATGTCTCAGATGACACTTATTCAATTAGGCAAGAGGTGGAAATGCATGATTCATGAACTATCGTGCAAGGTTTCTCAGAGTTAAAATGGAGTCATCAGTGTAAATTTAATCTTGCGATTTGGGTTTTCTCCCGTCAACTCTCTGCGAGTTTAATTGGGGAGAAGTCATTCTCTCAGAAAAGATAGCAGCCCTGTCATACCACATTAATTAAACTGGAGTTATATATATGTGGTTTTGAAAGTAGTGAACTTCATGACCTTCAATGAAGGATGTCACTGAATCTGATAACCAATGATTAGATATACCTTAATTACAGTTATCTTAATTACAGTACTCTTATCTCTACCAGACTGCAGGGTGGTTTGTAATGGAGAAAAGCGAGAATGTCGGAATATAGAATGCCTCTTGAAGTGCAATGTTGAGTCTGAGGTTGGTTCCTGTTGTGCTACGCTCTGGAAAAAACATGTGGTGTTGGTTACCTCACCTGTGGTGTTCTTTAGCCACCTACTTCTCCCACAGGGCCGCTCTACTGTTCTAGTACCCCGTACCTCTGTGTATGCACCTACATACACAACTAGTAGAGGAGCAAATGGCCTAAAATGGGTAAAATTGACCCCTGAAAGTCTACTGGTTGAAACTTGCCATATTAGTGAATTACGACCTCAGAAATCTGAATCTGATGCTCGTTTGTTCCAAAAAGAGTAGCATCATACTCGTTTCCATGGTTACAGAAGGAAAACAAAATTTAATACATACTGACACATAATACATACTTTTATAAGAAAAGGTGAATAAATGCATTTTTTCTGTCAGTAAAATTTATCATTCTTTGGCCAAAAGTGTACAGTATGGAAATATGCCCCTTTCTGTTTTCTTGTAAGAATTGTTGCCATGGTAACATTCCAATTTTATTCAGTCTATGGATTCATTTGCTGTAACCAACTTGGCAGACCATTACTTCTACAACTGATATTGTAGGGTCCAAGCACCAGCGGACCAATGAGGTATACAGGTCTGAGGTAATTGGCCTCAGCCAGTCTCGCACTCCTCCGAGACGCCTAGATACTGGGCCTCTGCACGCTACCAATGTCACAGCGCTGGCATGCAGATATTGAAGTGTTAATTTTTTGCAGCAAGCTAAGAGTTTATATCACCTCTCAAACCTCTTTAACCTTTAGGCAGCAGATCTGAGCGTCTTTCCCACGCTCACAAACGCTCTTTCTCTCTTAAAGCCCCTCTCTCTCTCTCACTCTCTCTTTGTCTCTCTCTCTCTCTCTCTCTCTCTCTCTCTCTCTCTCTCTCTCTCTTTGTCTCTTTCTCTCTGTCTCTCTCTGTCTTTTTGACACCTTCGACCAAAATGCACCCCTACACTCAATCATGAGGAAGTTGGGTTTTCAGTTATTTGTAGAATACCGGAGTTATCCATCAAAGAATCATCAATCATTGGAATAAGAAATACATAGATAGATTTCCCCTAGGACCATCCATAATTTAGATAGCCCATATCCTAATCTGTTTCCAGTCATTTTTCCACCACATCTCATGATTTCGATCTTAATCTGAATTTGTTTCTACACTTTTAGTTTTTAGTACACTGAGAGTTTTACCATATTCTGTATTTTTTTCTCTGTTGAATAAAGAGGTCGAACTTATGCCTCAGTCACACTGGCGGAAATTTTGGCATCTTTTCTACTTATTTGACAGAACGCTATTTCCGCGTATCGAGTACGCAAATTCAAGGCTTTTACATATTACTGCGCAATCCAGTCACACTGAGGTTAGATTCTGCGTTTTTCCTACGTATAAGAAGAAGGTGGACACCACGTTATAGCTACGTAATCTCTATATTCCTATTTACTTTGTTTTACATTGTTTTACGCTTCTCAACACTCATCAGCTAGTTACGCTTCTGTACACATTGTGGCGTTTTACTAGGTTCATTTACACATAAAGAATGCGTACATATAATTTGAAATTTTAAAAGTAACTCTGAAACCGCATTTTTTCCTTGTTTTGTTTACGTTCGTTTCCGCATTCCGACTTTCGTTTCTGTATCTCCGCGTTTGCCCGCGCATCACCGCGCATTTTTATATTTCAAAATAAGTAAAAGAATGTAAACGTAGACAGGAAAACGACGTTTTTTTACGCCAGTGTGACTGGGGCATAATGTATATATGTAAACAATAGATTAATGACGTAATAAACAGGACACCGGATATTAGGTCACGAACTACTCTCAAGATTGCTTTACCTTACCTTGGGACGGATTGTGCTTAGATCATTTGCTGTATAGGTCCGAGCTAGAATTCATTAGAATATGATGGATCAGGTGAGATACTTCCGAGATTCGTTTCAATATGCCAGCCGTTATTGGTGCTAGCCAAGAAGGTTTCTTAAAGTTTGTAGAAATACAAGTGTGTACTCCTATCGCTTTTTATGCTTAAATTGTGGAATTTGCTCTATGTATGTATACACGTAACAAATCCATATTGATAACGCAGCTTTAAATGTAGTAGAAACTCACTGAATTGTTTGATATAGAAGTTTGATGTAAAAGCTATGTGTGACAACATTCCACTGTGTAGATATGGGGTCCGTTTGTGAGTCAAGATATTTGGGGAAAACTCTTTTGGGTGCGGAAATATTTCTATGTATTATTTTAATTCATTATCCCGGCGGCTAGGGACATTACTTCAGAAAGTTTACAAGCCCCAGCAAGAGACGTGGTTAAGACCCAATTCTATTCAATGAACTTGTCCAAACACCCCAGACAATCACATCTAATCGAGCTTAGACTGGATTATGGTGCTGGTGGTGGTGGTGTACTAGAAACCCATACGCCACACTAGAAGGTAATGCAAGTATTTGCACAGGTGATTGTCAGGCATCTTGACGTTTCACGTACGCTTCACTTTCCCTGGTGGTACCGGTTGAGAGACCGAATCTGCCTGCTATAACAGTCCCCATACACATTATTTCCGTTACTGTGTCCTAAAATCACTACAATTCATCTTCTGATGAAGACGAGAGGAGCGGATTTCTATTGAAAATAAATTTTACTATACGGAAACTGGCATACTGTCTTCGTATGTCAAAAATACGCGGTAAGATTTTGATCACATACATCCCGATGCCGTACGCAGAGGGATGTATGTGATCAATAATTCTACCAAGTATTTTGACGTACGAAAACAGTCAGCCTGTTTTCGTATTGTTATATACCTAAAAATGGCGAAATTTCACAGTGTGGCGTACGGGTATAAATACGCCATGGGTAGGAGCGGGTAGTATACATAGTTCATAGTTACCACCGGTATATATTAATACATCATATGTACTTATCATCCACCTTATACGAAGCCTCCATGTAAAATCTACAGGGAGCCTGTGATTCAGCAGGCGGAGATGACCAGGCGGTGCTAGCCTCCGCCCTACCTGTGTACACAGTGAAGATTACGGGGGGGGAAGTCCCTTGCATGCAGACGAGGTATTGCGCGAGAAGAATTGACCCGCATTCTCGCAGATCCGACTACACTCCTGGTAGAATACGGTCACTAGTATCAGAAACCAGTTGATATTGTGTATACAAACATATTCACCAGAAGTATCCATTCATAAGTCACACAGATAGACATACACAGGACAGAACAATTGGCAAATAACACACACATACTTATTCAAAATACTCTTAGGGATATCATAATCCTCTTTTGGTTGATTTTAGATTTTGGAATCTATATATGCGTTTCATTCAGTATATCATTCCAAATGTATTTCGGCACGTATATATCATATCTGACACTTACTTCCATACATTAAAGGCATTATCATACACGGGTGCATATAGGCACTAGACAGTATTTCAACTCATAGCATTGAAAATATTTCGGGCGTTCCATAAGAAAAATCAACTTTTACTGTAACAAGTGTAAAAACTGAACCGCTCGGAGAAAGTCAGTATAATTGGTATCCACAAACAGTTGAGATGTTGCTCTAAAATAAATAAAGGTTTTTTAATTGATTACTTGAAATTTTTTGAATTTTGTTTGTGTTGCCCCAAAAGTCCGAATTGTACATTTTGAGAAAATCTGACCCATATACTTTTAAAAGTATCACCATATCCTTGGTGTTGTATTTCAGTCAGAAGCTTATCCCATAGATAATGTCCAAGTTCTCTTTCATCTTTCAAAACATCGATAATCAGTAAAAAAAAAAAAAAAAAAAAAAGAGGAAGATTAGAAACATTATAGAATATGATACTCAGTCGCAGGCTGGGTTTTGAGAATAAGCATTGATTTTAGGAATACTTCCTTTCATAATATTGATTTCGGGATCTAGGTTGATGCTATATATGGCCACATGTTTCGAAAGTATGTAGGATTGTTCAATCGTACGGGGATTTTGGCATGTGTTTTCCCATTTGCAAATAAGAAAACAATACCGTTAACTCGCTGGATACATGGGGGTGGTTGGCGCTTATACTAATTATCCATAGGAAATAATTGGCTGTTTAATAGCTTCCGTTCTAATAAACTTATCGGGAAGCGATTATCAGAACTATTTTCGCTTTTGTGTCTGATTCAGATTGCTATTTTAGTGAAACGTATTGACCTTGTGGTATGGCATACATTCATATGAAGATGAATAACCTTCATTATTAGTATATAGCGCAAATATTGATACTTCTCTAAATATCCACACACACAAATCTGAGTCTGAGAGCATTTTCTACAGAGTATGCTGGTATGCCAAGACCACCAATACCATAGCAGATGTTGGTAAATGTTACACGTACCAGGATAGCTTTATGATAAACATTGCATGCAGGTTATACAAGTGATTAAAAACCGGCAATGGTTACGTCCGCCAATAAGGCTGGCTCTCACAGATATAAGTGTATTACATCATGGAGGTAGGAACTATGGCGCAAGTGTTCGTATGCAACACGTTATAACAGCAGGGCAAGTGAAGAGATCATAGTATACGTGATGGTAGAGAAGATCCAAATAATATAAATAATAGTGATGGTTACTTGACCCTGAACGTGTTTCTTTAATCCTTTTATATGATGGGCATAATTATCTTACTATTGCATTATCAAGAATTTCAATCTGAGAGGAGCAGATACATCTATACAAGCACCACGTAACTGATCTTCTGGAGTCATTATTATCTTAGTACACTTGAATTGTTGATTATACTGAACTGCTGCAAGGCCAAAGGCTGTACATTGATATGGGATTGTATCATATTCTACTTTACACAAGGCTATGAGAAACAATCGGATTATGACTCCCAAGCCAATTTGTTGATTCCTGTCTGAATCTTACAGAGAAATGTACTTCCACCAATATATTTTTATCAGAAGCAATAAACAAATTCCACACACGAAAAGGGGAAAAAGATCAGCAGTTAAGGTAACTGCTAGGTTCAATATATGATAGACTCAGATGAAAGGGACTCAGATGAAATAGACCCACACAAAAGGGCAGGTGAAAGGTTAATTATCAAGTTCGGTCGTTGTGATATTGCTTTACAATATAACTCGACCTGACTGCCAGTGCTGGCAGCTCATACCATGCTGAATATATATCAACGAGAGAGGAAGACCCCTTACTGAGCAGCTCAGCCTTTTTTGCTGCCGATCTGTAACTTTGACTCAAAGTAGCCTGGTGATCAGTGATGGTGATAAGTAGAAAAGGCGTTCTTATCAAAGTCGTTGGACTTAGTACCATGCAGACGTGGGGCACCTATAGACCAACGTGGCGTTTTATGATCAGATATAAATATACGAGAAGCCTGGTGGGTATGGCGAAAATAAAACGCTACCTACAATATGTTTCTAGAATATGGTAATAGGTTGATACCGAATTTTAATAAACCTGCACAATACATGCTCTACATATCACAAGTACATCCACCGGAAATGTCTATTTTCATCTTAGTTGGTCTGATTTAGGTATACGTACATGAGACTGAGGTTATATAAACACATCACATACGGCAGTGCTTAGCGTCAATATGCACCCGTCGAACTCGGCGCCCTCCAGCCCTGAGCCGCGCGAGTTCCTGTGAGCAATTCTGAGCTGCTCTGAACGGCTGGGTGTGTGAGCGTGCCTAGCAAGCAGCGCAGAAACAGGGACAGGGCAAGGTTTAGTTTCCTGGTGTGAGGGTGAGCTAAAGTCTACCCACAACCTGCTGGTTATTAATATGTATGCAGAGTGGAATCAGCCTGTTATTATCTACCCACCACATACTGGTGTAGAGTGTACCATACTAGTATACACTATAATGCAATTTACAATTGTAGAGAGCAGAAAGCAAAGCTATTAGTTATACCCTATGTAGGACATTCTGTACACTATTATCTTAACAGTCTCCGTGGGTCGATTGATCTGTTCAAGCTTTTCCAATGCAAGTAAAATCTTCGAAGTAACCTCAGAGTAAAGCCGGTACTTTTAGATATACATGTACGCATTTACTGATTCGTTCTGTGGCCTGTTTTGTTTTTAAAAATATATTAATCTAGTAAACAACATGAGTCCTTATTATTACAACCAACAATTAGTAGATGCACTATAGGGACTGCTAATTAGACGCTTGTGCGAAAGTCATCATCCTGCACTTAAGCTGATGAGAACAGTGATTTACCAAGTGTCACGCATTAATTAGTTCGGTCGATGCAATGTCGTCTGTCTTTACAGATACGCATCTCCACTTGGATACCTCTTTACAGTGTGGTCTTCCAGAAGGTCCTGGACAGAGTATAAAGTTGGGTTTCTATTGGCCTACTTGTTTACACCGAGGGATTTATCAGGAACTATTGACTAATACATGCCACTTTCTCCAAAATACAGAGATGTCAACTGGGGTCTTTGTTATATGGAAATACGTGGAAAAACACGTCGGTGTCGGTCAGTGTGAGGAGCTGAGGGTCTGTGGGAAAGTTCAAACCACTATTTTATAAGCGTGAATGTGTCTAAAGTAATATTAACTTTGTTTACACAAGGAAAAAACATTTATGTACTGGATATAATAAGAGGGTTCCGTGAATAAATGCAACGCTGTCATCCCTGAAAATATCATCCAATGGAAAGCAGGAAACAAAGGCACGGTGTTCGATGTCAGTACCGATAAATGGGAAATTTGGCACCAGTGAGCTACACATTATACCTTTGGCAAATTCAGCACAGGTTGATTCCTTTTTTGTTGACGGAATGGATAGGTCGGCCGGTAGGTACTGAACAGAACAGGAGTGTTTGCCTCCGCCAACGATTTCTTAAGGCAAACAACTTCCACCACACCACCGACCGACTTCTTAAAGGAAGGGTCCAGATGGTGCTGCCTGCTAATGAAAATCCCACTTGGGAGTTCTTCTCCGCATTGGGAGTTGATTATATCTTGTTACTACACCGTCCCCTGTTCGCATTAGGTCATCACAGGAGCACTCCCAGGATAGTACCCGGTCACTATAAACACAGGTTCTACGACCTCATTTGATCAGCTTCACAGTCTATCTCAAGATCCGCTGAAATTGGGTTTCCCTCTTTCCGACGCTGCATTATATGTTCAACTATTTAACTCATGTCCCTCACTTCTACTTCTGATTATCACATCACTTTGCCCAGTCCTAATTATTTCATCCTTTACCGTTAGTTCACCGCATGCACATCAATCAAGCAAATACCTACCATTTAACTATTCATTGCCCATCATTTGACAATCCCATCCCTTCACTCCGACAACAACATCTCACCCCAGTCAAAGCTCTTCATCCCATTTTATCACTTCACCTTATCTCATCACTCTATCCCAGCCCAACACTTCACCGCTTCCTGTCACTTCACCCCATCCCATCATTTCACCCTTTCCCTAAGACTTGACCCCAGACCCCAACCCTGCCACTTCACACCATTTCTTTTTTCTGGTTGACGTGTTTATTTTCAATTTCTCCCTCATGGGGAGTTCTTCCAATTTAACAATTCCTGTAGATACATAAGCTTCGAACGAAGTTAGTTCAGTGCACAATGCAATAATAGTATGATGAATAGTTTTTCTTCAGAAAGATAGTTAAAGATAATGACCAATGTGTCCTTCGGTGCACAGGCTACAAGAGAGAAATACCTCACGGCCAGTGTCCCTTACCATTCTTACTTTATATCAAGAGGATAATTCCACATTCACATTTCAAGTAACCTCCAAAAAGACCCACCATTTCACCTCATCCCACCAATTAATCCTGTCCCACCTTCCTTAACACTTCACCCTGGACCTAAAACTTTACCCCATCCAACCATTTAACACCTTCATTAACACTTCACCCCTGGCCAAACACTTAGCCCCAGCCAATCACTTCACCCTTTTCCTATCACTTCACCCCAACCCATCACTTCACCCTAAGCTCAACAATTCAACCCATATCATCACTTCACCCCATACCACCACTTCACCCCTTCCCATCACTTCAGCCGATACGCAGTACCTAGGGCTGGTGTCGGTGCCTGTCAGTCTGGGACGCTGAGCCGATGCAACGTAAACAGAGCCTGCATACTGGTGGTTGTGCGGTTGGTTAGGAGAGGGTGGCAGATGGGAGGTGTGTACAGTGAGGGAGGGAGTGAGGTCTACACATACCTGCCGCTCCCTCACCCGGCCCCGTGTTCTGTGATATCAACCTCAGACACCATCTAGCCACACGCCGCCATGATGCAAAGTGCTCAGCATGCCGCTGTGCCACTTATAGTCACATGAGTAGCTCACTAATGTGTCATTGCAACTGTGGGCTGTCTGTCAATCACAGATATCCTCAATACATATGATGCATAGGAGTTCTGTGATATACCCTACCCCCAAAACTTAGAAATCCTTACTAAAGACACCTGACTATCTCACTCATGCCCCACCACAACTGTGTGCTGTTTCTGATATCAGGGACTTATAGATATCGTTCATACGAAGGACCCAATAGAATTTCTGAATGCATCCTTGAAAAACACAAAAATTATTACAATAGACACCTGAGTAGTTCATTAATGTGTCATGAAAGCTGTGTGCTGTATCGGTGTGACACCTCTATGAAGGAATAGTTTTTGGTTTAATATAGACCCTTCTCATTGATTTATTATAGAATTCATATGTACTTCTGATTTATATAGTATAGAATACTTAACATTTATTTGATATAGACATACTTTTCAATTATTTGAAATAGATATATTTCTCATTTATCTAACATCTAGACATACTTCTCATTGATTAAGAAAAGCCATTCTCCTCTCTTCTTATATTTCAGTGCATAGAGACTGTGACATTGGTCCTGATATGACGAGAGAAATCCTCCAAAGAAACACAATCCCTTCTTGAATAAGATGAATAAAGGGTTTACTATTCTGAATATACCCTATACCCTATCGTTATCATGGTTTTACAAAGAATCTCCATCACTTTTGATTACTCATATTCTCTTTAAAACAGAACATTGCCATTGCTCTTAGACAATCTAGGTTTGCGGACCTTTGCTGTGGCAGCACTTTCAGCAGCTTCATATTTTACCCGAAGCGCAAGCTACAGTTTGAAACCCACTTCCACCTCTCATAGGCTGCAAGGTCGAGCAGAAATTCTCAAAGTTCCACGATTCGTTTTAGATGACAAAAACACCCTACAGCTAGAAGGAGGAGGTATGTATAACTGAAGAGAGGGTTAGCCAGAGGAGCCAGGAAGATGACCTCTGATATTAGTCACAACACACATGTTTACCTCTGCTAGGTGGTTAAAAGAAACATAGCTGTAAGATGCGTGGTAGAAGAACCAGGGTGTAGAAGCGTAGGGAGAGTGAGAAATAGTGTTGTGTATCTGTGCGCTCGTAAATGCTGTCATCTAATAAATTCACCGAAACTTTGATATAAGAAGCGATCTTGACTTTGTTGATACTTTTTATTAACTTAGCCGACTATGTGCTGATAATAGGAAACCAGAGAAAGGGGCCATCCATAAAGTACGTACGCACTGAAGGGGGGGTCACAATTTTGAAAATTTTGCGTATGCTCCCTCTTTGTTCTATTGCGTACTATCGTAAAACTGGATGAGGTTTAATCTTGGCCACCGTATTCCACGACTGGAGTTTGGCAAAGTGACTTCATGAGGCGAAGCCGAGTGAAGTCCGGAGCCAAAACTTCAGGAGTGGAATGCGGTGGCCAAGATTAAAACGAATCAGGTTTTGATTTTATCCTACCCTATCTCCTCGATTTTGGAATATTACGTGATAACAATGCTGTATGCAACTAGTGGCATATAAAACTCTGTATGCCAGTCAGCGTGGCATACGGAAACCCAATGTTAAGCCTGTGGGATTTTATATTAGGGGTAGGATAAAAGATAGGGAGGGGGTGCGGATGGGTCAAAAATTTCAGAAATTCTGCGTACGTACTCTATGGATGGCCCAAAAAAATGATTAATAAATGACAACTCATTGACATCTTCCAATTACGTGCCACTCCAATTTACCTATCTATACTCTATATATCTTTCCCCATTTCCAACTGTAATATTTCAATAACCTTTTCGTAGTATTTAGAATTAGGATATATTTCAAATCATACCTGGAATTTTTACATAAGTCAAGCAGTGTTTCTTATATAAATTTTACATTTGATATATGGACAAGCGTTCACACCTTGTCTGTGAACCCTTTGCTCGTTTCCCGACCGCTTTCACACCTTCCTCTCAATGTTGTTACGCGCCTTTCTTTTAATGTTTTCTCACCTAATACTTACGCATGCGCAACCGTACTGAAGTCCTTTGAAAAAATTCTGTTTCTGTTTATAGTACTTACTAGCTGTTTCAAAATGTTGTTTCTTACATCTGATTAAAATACAATTCATCAAAATGTTATCATTGTTAAAGCATTGTTTAAATCAAAACAATCAATTTTCTGGCAGCACTTTTAAACAGGGTCCGTGCTCAATATTCCTATAAGTTTTTATGAGTTTTTTTTATAAGAAAGTCCTGTTTGTGAACTTTAATTTGCTAAACTGTAGCTCAACCTTTTGAAAATCCCCCCAACTTGACCCATATAGGTGTACATGTAAAACTATCTACTTATGCATGCACAACATAGGTGTATGCAAAACTCCCCATAGAATAACTAGCATTTAGATATTTATTCACATGGTAGTTTGAGACTGATTACTTAAGAATAAATACAAGAATTTAGGGAATTCAATTATCAGCTGTATAAATACGTGCTTATTAAAGCAACGACATGAGCATTACTGCAGTGATGTGACGCTGATAAAGGATAACGATATCAAAGATGAAGTCGAAAAGTGAATTCTATAAAGGCAAATCATACGAATCGTATGGTTCTGAATCAAAACATCCTTCTAGCAACCGTAACCTACATGATTAGAGACCAAAAAAACCAGAACTATATATTCCCGGATGAAGTCAGAAACATGATACAATTCCCCAAATGAAGGTCAGTGTGAAATCAGCCTCTACCGTAAATAAGAAATGTGCCCGTTTACTGCAGATACGAGTTGGTGTACGCAACAGCTTAGTTTCCCAATATTTTCTTTGGGTTACTCAAACGTGTTGACTAGGTTAAGGATATTGTAAATATTTATCACCTTTCTGTGTGTAATCAGGCTTACTCTGTAGTGTGTCTAGATATCCAGTGCAAAGGCTGGGGATGATCATATACTTAGACTAAGAATAGCTATGCTTTGCGTTTATCAAATATGTAATCAAAATTCCGCCAGATGTAAAACCGTATACATCTGTGTAGAATGTGTATAATTCACAATCATCACCAACCCTTCATTAGATCTTCCCTATTACAGGCCAGAGTATTATTAGAGATATAATAGGCTCCACTGAGCACCCGATACCATAAGATAGACCTTACGATGCGTGCATCGGGATGCATCTTCAGATGTATCGGCTACGATTAAAGCTGACTTTTTAACGTGATATGGCTTTTTTGTCTGGAGATGCATCATTAGGCCTATCGTAGTGTATCGGGAGCTTGTTGGACGCCGGGCCTATCTTTGATATTCTACATAAGATTATCCTAGCATAGAAATATTACACAGCAAATATGAATGATGATTGAAGCCTATTCTGGCTGTCTGTTATGCAATCTTCCTTGCATTGCTTTGTGATGAAATTATGTGGAATCTATAGTCCCGCTTGAGTGCGTGTTTCTGTATAATCATAGTGAATTGATGTAGGTCAAAGTGTATACCTCAGTTCTCAGTGTGATTCTCCCTGAATTCTGAACTCATACGGGCATGTCGACAATGCATCATGTAAAGTCTCTAGGTATTGTGTATACCGGGAATATCTCCCTATTTAATATTCTAAATAAACGGACCGGTAGCAATATTTATGCATGGTCTGATAAAGACTACTATGATACCTGCAGATGTCTCCTGATTAAAGATAACACCATGATGCCTACATATATCCCTACCGTGCATTGTGCAACAAAGTGCCATACATGATAGGTAATGTATCAGGTACCTAGGTAGCATTGTTATTTAAAGTGTATATTGAGAGTGAATAACTAAGACTCCCAGTAGTGAGCCTAAAAATACACCCCTATATTTATAGCATGACGTAGTTCTAAACCAGACATTAAAGCTAAGTGGCATCGACCGTTTTGCACTAGTTCAGACTGATGAGGGGACCTGAAAGCGTTACATAAGTGTTGCTTTATGATACCCTCCTTCTGACTATAATGAGCGAGCGTGGTGCGTTATGTAGAGGGGAAACCCGGAAAATCTCAATGTTATAAACAATAATTGCTGTCTATGTCGTGTCCTTAGCTTCAAACCAGTCTTTAACCTACCCCTAATAAAAACCGTCATTGATTTAACAAAGGCAAATTTTATGTGGCGTGCCATGACATAAAGTAAAATTTATGTACCTAGAGAAATAAAACAATTTATCCTACCCCTAATAAAAATATAATATTTGCGGAGATATGGCATGAGGTGTGGAATGTCCAAAATGTCAGTAGTTGTCGTAGGCCAGGCTGAGATCTGCAACAATAATAGTTAATTACCCGAGGTACTTACCTAAGTACTGAAGGGGAATTGATGTTCCTACGAGCCTAGGGCTATGATGTAGCCCCAGGATAACAGGGACTTGTAGCTCATATAACACCCAAACACCAGTGGCGCAATCACAGTCATATCTGACAGTGGAGTAATAACCGATCGCTTGCAACATTCAACCAAATTGAGTCTCTGTGATGTATCCAGACCAAAGTGAGATAGATCTGCTGGAATGCTCGGGCACAATCTGATCAGTGTTGAGCAGTGATCAATGTTGGGGTTTCGTTTTATTTTGTTTGTTTCATTCAATGTCGAGTCAACCACTATAGGTCCTTTCCAGACATGGTATTAGAAGGATAGGTATTTGATATAGCACTGAATTTACTACTGCTGGAGATGAAAGAGAAAAGTGACTCTAACCCACAGAGACGCATAGCCTTGGGATTACCAGCTGATGTGGTATGGCCTTTTCATATGCAATGCACTCTAGCACAGCCATGCGGAAGTACACATGTAAGCCTACATTGTATAATATGTAGGTTATGGTTAAGCAGTTAATATCTTTCCTCCTTAGGCCGGCAGGAGAGCTCAGTGGGATAGCGTGCTAGCGGATCGCCGGATCTCTGGTTTGAGGTTCAGCCATATCACTATGTTACCTGCTTACCTGTCTCCCTCACCTCATAGCTCCGATTTCACCGAGATTTGAACCTGTTTGTTGCTATCATTCATCACAAATACTTGTAATAATAACCTCTATATTGGGCATCAGTAGCATTGATATAAGCATTGGGGTAAAGTGATCCTTTTCAATGTAATTTATCAGGTCTCACAGACCTCGCTGCTGATATTTACCGAAGGATATCTGAAGCCCATTTACTGCAAAAAAAAATGCAAATCAACAAATCTATAATATTTTATATCTAGCCTTTTCAGCTATTCCGGTACTGATCATCCATCCAATCATTTCCTAACTACCATGAAACCAATTCGACAACAAGGATATCTCGATGTATTAAAGCATCGAAGACAATGAATACATGGTCCCTTGAAACAAAACAAAAACTGGTGAAATCATTATTCATTGATGAATTTTATCAAAACTCCATTGGATGTAATGCAAACATAGTGTACTAGTGCATATTGTATATATTACCATTATGACACATTGGTAGCATGTATCTTGATCTTTTATCTCTACGGGTATCTCAGACAAACACTTGAATATGCAATGAAGGCTACTCCTGGAATAATTATGTTTTTTTCTTCCTGGGACTTCACCATGGCGTTTCCCCATGGGGTGGAGGGGGGGGGGTTAGTTTAACCATCATACATACATTCTAGGCCTACATATGTACTCCTATAATGGCACTGATGAACCAATGGAAAGTGATAGGCCCCATTGAGAGGCTGATGCTAATCATAATCATTTCCATTACTTTGCTATGCTTTGAAGAAGCTCTGAAGGGAGACATATTGCATTTGATTCACCACTCTTTCATTTTCATGAAACGACTCTTTTGTTGCTGAAAGCATAGGGAAACCATCTTTGTGCAGTTTCATCTAACAACTCCAGGCACAGCTACAGGTACCAGAGAACTTTGTGCCAGCAGTGGTGCTTCTGATACATGCTGCAAACCACGTGTGTTGATCGTACCGATTGATACGAGGTGGCATATGGGATCTAAACTGTACAACACAACAATCAACCAACAATAACAACAACAGAGAGCGTACAATATTGCATGTTGAGCATGGATCTGCAAGATTGGGATGGAGAATATAGAGCAGGGATAGACAGAGTTAAAGAAGGGGCGGGGCCGACTTGGGGTTGAAGGGGCAACGTGGAGCAGGGTCCGGCTGACGGACGAGGCGGGAAGGGAGGCGGTATAGCGCCAAGCCCTGGCCTGTACCTCACCTGTCATCCTCCGGCGCATGGTCTCCCCAGATGAGATCCCTGAATCGGTATCGCGGTGGAAGAGGTGGTACTCCCTGGTTGAAAATCTCCGCGTCGGTCATAGCTTCCCTCGTCATAAAAATCCGTTGGGTGCGCTGGGAGAGCGGCTCTCAGTTGAAGGAAAATGGAAAGATCCGTGTGGTGGACGGCCGGTGCGGTATACGCGTGGTGACGGGAGGCTCGGTCGCGCGAGTACACTCTCACTACAACTCCTGGGTTACAAATTCTTGCCACTGCTTCAGTCAGCAACGCGAGGCGGGCTCCAGGCACTGCACCTGAAGTTTACTACAGATGGCGCTCCGAATCATTCTCCTAGCACATACTTTGCTTCAAACCTTACACAACAGTACAAAGACTCTGCTTGAAATATTTGGTTCAGGATTCTCTGACAGACGGCGCTGCGATCGGCGAATATCGATTTCTTGGCTTCGCGGAGCATCAAAACAAACCCACTGCGGCTGCGCGGAGAAAATCCAACATGGTGCCGTGCGTGGAAACGATCGGCTGCTGAACGCTTGTCTCTACCGGACGTGTAGCTCGTTTATTAACCAGGTAAGATTTGATATTGATCGTTGTCCGGGGAACTATCTTCCTAAATGGGGAGAAGAGGAGGCTGTGTGGGCGTGTGTGACTGACAGGGGGGACTACGGGGAGAGGGTGACGGATGGTGAAAATACCGGACAGCGGTGGAGAGACAGGGCTCGGCACGGCATCGACGTGGCTCGACCCGGCCACTGGCCCCGACACGACGCGGGAGGAACACGACAGGGGGGCCGGGGAAGGGGAACCGGGCTGTGACTTGTACGGGCAGAGAGCTGGGCAGAGAGGGACACACAGGGGAATACTCGGGGTGTTGCCATATCAATGCCTCCGTGTGGTTGTGCTTGAGAGGCTTGATGAACAAAGGGAAAGGCGACTGGACCTTCTGTATGTAGATCATTAAAAGTAACCCATCCGTATTGACAGTGACGGTCACCTAAACCAGGAGGAGGGCCTCAGGAGAGCATGTTTTGGGGGCTGACATTCTGTGGGGAGGGGCGATGAGGGAGGAACGGAGATGGGTACTGTTCAGTGTTTGGAGGCTGAGGGTAGGGAGGATTGGGCTGTAGCCAGTGCTCGGATATGCAGTGAATGGTAGAATAATCAGTAGGATTATACTATAGTCTATAGCAGTGTAGTGTTACCTACACTGCAGTAGGCCTACCTGGTACGTGTAGGACAAGGATCAGTGAAGGGGCGGGGCAGTGAGTGTAGATTATAGCCAATTTGGGTAGATATATGGCTACTCTTTGGGTAGGGATAGGGTTAGGGGTGGGTATAGATACAACTAAGAAATGTGGGGTGGGACATTGACTGTGGAGAACTATCGGTATGAAATATTGTAGGAATGGAGAAGTAAGTTGGTCAAACTGTACCGTACCCGGTAGAATACACTGTGTAGGGACTGGGCAGTGAGTTGGTCAAACTAATTACACTGTAGATGGAGCAATGGATGGGTAGAAACTATAGTCCACTATAAAGTCAGAAAAACTTTATGGTCGAGGATGGTAAGGACCGGACTTTTTTGTATGGGCGGCTATTATAATCTTTGATTACTTAGATAGATTTTTTTTTTTTGGGGGGGGGGGGGGTAAATGACGTCATGCAATTTTTTACCATGTTAGCGTCCCCCCCCCCCCCACTTCCCTTGCTTGCACGCGCTAAATACATCATCTAGAGTTTAGAGAGGTCCATATAGACTTTCAGGGTACTGCATACAAATTATCCCTTCACTGTCTGTGTGTATTCACTGTGCAGGGAGCCAGAGTCACAGACTGTGACAGAGTCTTAGAGGCGTGCCCAGCTGACCATGACCAATCACTCAATACCAAAATACCTCAAGACCCACTGGTGCTTGATCTGTTTGGATCCTAGTTAGGCAGTTGCAGAAATAGCAAGTTGACTGGGTGCAATTGGGTTACAGAAAACTACCGTATCCATAGGCTAAATCTAACTTATACCCCCCCCCCCCCCCCACACACACACACATACACCTTTGCTGCATGACGCCATTTTTGGACGGCCCCTTACTATATAGCCTTATGGGCATACAACTCATACACTCAGCAAAATGGTTACGTTTCAAGAATGAGATTTAAAAGCCATGGAGAGGTTTGGTGCTTGTCATGAGTACCAGCTGTAAACGTTCACACACGTCCCGTCGAACCCAGCTATAAATAGTACACCAAACAGTCCAAAACACCGCCTTACACGATCTGCCCCATCTCGTGTTCATTCAGGCTAAAGAGTTCCAATTCCCAATAGGTTTACAGTACCTGGTATATGAAATGAAACAAATATTTCTTTAAACCTTTCCATGGAAATACACTGTTTTATTATTAGTATACGTGTATATATAAGGACATTTCCTTGTGTAGCACTAAGTCTATATTAATTGTGCCTCATTCGCGCCCATAAAATATTGGTTTCAACCTCCCCATAGACTCACAACCCCATGCCATACCTGACATGTTGTATTTTTGTGTTTTTCAGTCTCTCAGAGGCAACAGATCCCTCGTAAAAAATATTTCCACCTTTTTCTTGAATACTTGAAATTAAGTTATGTTCCTATCAAGAGCCAAGCACTCTATTATATTAATGAATATTGGGATTATTATCATTATGATGAATTCCGCAGGCCAGCATATTACCTACTGAGCTATCCTCTAGGCTAGTCGTAAATACAGGTCCAGTATCTACCAGCGAGAGTGTCCACTATTGACAGTAATGAAAAATGATTTATCAAGTGTTTGGTCATTGGCCCCCTTCAGCATCAAGTTTGTAGCGTGCAGTAGTATGAACAAGGCGAGACGTAATATGAACGGTACTTCAACATATTCACTCGGCTATGGCCTCATTCATATTTCAAAATGTTTCTAATATCATCTTGATAAACCTCTGAAAATATCTATCTGTTTATCGTCCATTGAGTATGAGTTACCGTACTCACAAGCCTCTTCAATACGGATTCCAAATGTTGAATCTATGGACATTTATACCAGGCTAAGATAAGTATAAGTACAAGGTTGGGGGTTCGAGTCCACTAGAGCCACCTTTCGTTCTTCATTCCCAGTAGCAGTAGACTTACTACTTTATCAAAGTGGGAACTGAAAGAACTTTCACTTCGGTAAATGTGCAGGGATGGGATTTCGACTTGAATAATTTCATATATTTCTATCTCTACCCCTATGATGTAAATCCAGAGAGAAAAGCTGAAAATTGCTGCCTTATATCATCAGGGTGTTCTGGGATGTTTTAATCATCCAAAAACACAAAAAGGTCATTTACATTGTGCATTCTTCGGCGTCCGCTAGTCAAAAATGTCCCCATCAGTGGTCTGTTATATATTTTTCAGTACTATATGTGTACCTAGACAGATGTTTATAACCAAGGTAAACTATTTGTGGTAGGTTAACGTTGTCTGCAGCAGTCATACATGTAGGGTCAGCTACTCTAGTAACTGCACATTGCTAGTGATAGGACTCCAAATACTGATTATAACCTTATCACATGATATTTGATATCGTTTATTTTTCCATACATCATTTAAATATGACATTAGATTTACAAGCTGCGGAAATTTCATGTATATATGGGTCACATATTCCCCATGTTATTACAAAAATGAATGCTTTTATAAATCTTGGAAAATGATTCCTCAAGGCATCACCCAATCTGGCATGGTGATGTCTCAAGGCACCCCCCCCCCCCCCCCCCCCCCACACACACACACACACCTTGAATAGTTTAACTCTACTACTTTGTGGAAAGTGTCCAATATAAAAGAGAAGGGAAAACTGACAATATACTGGAGAATATTTGGGCATAACATTCTCTCATTATTACTAGAATACATATGAGAAAGCCACATGTGAGTGTTCTATGTTAATTTCTTGTGATTCCTTACATAATTGTATTTTAAAATAATTCTTCAATTTAAATAGGTCATGGTACCAAAAATCTTGATAAGAAATCAAAACAAATGTCAACTAGACAGAATGTATTCTTGGGCTCAAAATTGATAGGTTGACAAAACAGTATGACCCTTATTATATTTATTTATTTATTATAAAGGAAATTTCAAACGCTCATAATTTGAGTTGCCCAAACATTTCAGCGTTGTAACTGATAGATTTGATATAAGAAGATTCAGGAGATTTGGAATCAAGAAAAAAGACATTATCTGGGCACCAAAGCAAGGTAGACCCCTCTTGCCGCCAGACTATAATAAAAAAAAACCAGGAATCAAGAAGTTCTTCTCGCATACCTCAATTGGACCTTCTATGATAAATACCGGTAGGAGGTTTAGCTTATCATTGCAAGCGAGTACTTCTGTCCCTGCTCTTCTCTAGTTCCACCCCTTATGCCTCTTCAATTCAAGGCCAAGCGGTTCATACTGAAGCCTGCGGAAGATCGGTGAAACTTCTTACCGAACAGATCCCTCCAGTCTAAATAAAAATCTTTAAAAAAAAAAAATAATAGGCAAGATGACCATACTATAGTGGTATCAAGATCAACACCACCATAACGGTAAAATACCAAACATGTAGTGGGAAAGTGCAGGAATTAGCTCAGTGGGTAAGAGCACTGGACTTGTAAAGGTTATAAGAACCACATTTCTCTGCATCCCCAGCAGTGGTAGATTCACTGCTATATCAAAGGCCAATTCTTCTCATACCATGTCTTTGCGGTGAAGGAAGTAAAAGAACTCTCACCTCTGTAAAATTGTAGGGGTGAGATTTCTACCTATATTCATCACATAGATTCGATCATCAACCTTGTCCTATAAAAGAACCTAAAGAAAGTCTGGAAAGGCCCTGTAATGGTTAATAGATAAATGTCCGATTGCTTACCGTAGTAGATATATGAAGGGGAATTGAGGTTCTAATGAGCCTAGGGCACTATGACGGCAAATCAAACCAACAAACAAACAGAGTGAGATAAGGGTTGGGAGGCATGGTCCTAACGAAGCGGCCACCTAGTTAGCATTTCGAGAACTCGAGTGTACCCTTAGCGTATAGCTGCCTTGAATAAACTTAACTGTGTCTCTAAAAGGTTTCGGAAACTACTTTGTAAATATTCACTCTTCTCTTCTGTGTGCGCATTCAATAAGACAAGCTTATTTTCAGTTTTATATGAAAGGTAATAAGTTTAAGTAATTGAGAAATCGCCAATCAGCTGTGCAGGTAGTTGTTCTCTGCACAGTTTTATCTGAGGGTTCAAATAGTGAAAGTAATATTAGATATTTTTTATTATTCATAATACGGCTCTTACAGTGTAATATCTTCTTGAATTATCGACACTTTAAAGTTAGTTTTCAAACACCTCACCTTTCATCTCTGAAAAATTGGTAATTACTTCAACTTTCATTGTTTTAGGATCCTATTGATATTCTTTGAAAGCGAAGAGACCTGGAAAAAATAACTGTACTTATTGCTGGTCAATGCAAATTCTTTATAGACGGCACCAGCGATTGGCACACAACCGACCTCTGGTGTTTACTACATGAACCATAACTGACACCATTTCGATATCTGAAATGATAACAGATACTGATATCGAACACCCCTTCTGTAAACACCCTTTCTATAAACACCGCCAACACTCTTTAAGTTCTACAAAAGGTGATTTGGTGGGTCAGTGAGTCTACAGGACATTTTGTTGGAATAAGATCCTTGCCATTTGGTTTCCTAACACTAGTAATTGTTACAATGGAAAATGTTAAACTCTGACTTTTTGAATATCCAGGAATCAAGAAATTCTTCTTCTGTTCAGGTTAAAACCAGTATAAGTATCAAAGTGGCCTTTTTTGTAACTTTCCTTATTTATTATGTTTTGTTAAACAATGTTTAGAACTATAAGATTGCTGATAACAATTGACTGTTTTATCTGGTGTCAATCTGAGATTGCTTAGACTGGAGTATCTGGGAAAGTTTACTCGGTGCATTACTTCTGCGAGACTATATTTCCATAGAACAGCTTCCTAACTATCCTACGAGATAAAGATATAATTTACCTGCATTGCTTATTCTGGAAGGTCAGTATCTAATCACTTTTAATAATTGTGGTTTGAAGGAGATTTAATTTCCCCTTTAGCCGATACAGAGTTCTCAGGGATATATTCAAAATGTTTATTTTTGCCGCAGGTCTCAAGGATAGGACACCTGTGCCCTTGTAATTTGGTTACAAATTAGTTTTTGCAATGAGCAATACTACGTGTGAGAGCAGTTTATGACCTTAATAACCGATCCTAAAAATGAATTACTTAACCATTAGGTATAACGATACCTTGGAGTTTTCACAGTATAGACTTGGAAACATTGTTAGTTTTGGCAGGATGTTTGGTGTGGTTCCTTGGTAGTAACTCTGTATCATACATCAGTCTTTATGGCGTTAAATCTCAGTGAAAGTAGGTACCTAATTTACCTAGATTTTTCTCTTTAAAATGCGAGTTTTGTGACACATTCATATCGCTCTTTAGGGTGGATATACATAGATGTAGTTCCAGAAGATAACACGAGATGGCAGCGCAGGTCAGACCCGGCTTAGTGATCCCGACTCAAGACAGGGACTACTGGTTCTGACAAAGCAACCGAACGTCGTACCTGGTCTTATCTTTCTTTGAAACTCATATTAAACCCAGTTAGATTCTAGTTGATAGAAATATGCGTTATTTACACACAAAATATTCTTATTCTAATGTTAAACCGAACTTTCAGGAAATAAAAATTGTTATTTAACCTTGTTACTTATTTAACAAAGCACACTATGTACAAGTGTCGATAATCCATCATGAAAACCGCTAAAACAACGGGTTGAACCTCCCTATATACGCATCACCCGCATTTCATGGACAACATCAATTTCTTTATTGTTTATTACACACAAATCATGACGAGGATGGTCATAGGCCTACTTTGTGGAGTTTAACAACGGGTACAGATTATTTCAGCCATAGGGCTTATATGAAGCCGGGTACATTTCACCGTGTGAGTGATATAGAGTTGTGGATCATGAACGGATCCAAAAATATTGGGGTAATACAACATTACAAAGTAAAACATGTCTCTTCACCATGACAAAATAAACATCTGAACCAGCCTGGGCCCGTTGAATAATCTAAGATCTTCGATAAAGACCCTTTTCTGTACCTTGTACAAGGGTTATCGTTTGACAATATTTAAGTTCGTTTGCTAGGACAGTATCAGCCGTTCATAAGGTCGTCCATATATGTTGAATAAAGTTGACCCACATCTTCTCTGGCTGTCTTTAACATAAAGAAAAGGGTCTACATGTAAGAACCTAGATTACTCAACGGGCCGCAGAGTAGTTTATGGATATGAATATGAAATATTGATGAGGATATTATAATTAGCGTGGCTATACCAGTCATACTGTACTAAACATTATCTCACCCCTGGTATTTTCTCTCCACAGACTTAACATCGGGAACTTGTATCCAACGCCCTTTTTTTTTTTTAGGAAAAATACACAATGGGGGATTATGTCATAAATGATAGCCCATTAGTCAATGTTAAATTCGAGATAAATTCAGAAACCCATTCAAGTTTATTGTCAGAACTCGATCCCATTTCGTTTGAATCACTACGTAATTCAAACTCGATGGGATATGAGTTCAGACCCTAAACTCTCATAGGTTTCCTCTATAGTCCCACTGTAGTAGGTACAGGCATACTGTAGCAGGTACTGGCATACTGTAGCAGGCAGTCATATTGTGTCAGACATTCATGCTGTACCAGGCATAAACATACTCTACCAGGCAGTTATACTCTAGCAGATAAAACATTGCTGTACCAAGCATAGTCATACTGCACCAAGCACAGTCATACTGTACTGGGCAGGCAGGGAGAGTCATATTGTACCAGGCACCGTTATATTGTACCAGACACAGGATTACTAGGCAGTCATGCTGTATCGGGCACAGTTATACTTTACTGTATACAGTCATACTGTACCAGGCACAATCTGTGATGCTTTGTTGGGTGGGAAAATGAGATGCAGTGACGTCATGTCAACTGGAAATAAATGCTGTCCTTTCCATAAAGCCATGCATGTCAGGCGTAATCAATGAGAAATGCCTCCTTTCCCACTCATTACCAGAGAGGTTACGGGGAAAGGTTCCTGAGGTTCACTCTAATGAAATCATGTCGGGGCGATGGGGCGAGCCCCTTCATTGTACGAACATTTTATGGGATCTCCAGGGATGAAAACCACAGGATTCATGATGACATGACGTCGGATTACAAAATGGCCGTCAATCATCTGAGATTATAGGTCGCCCTTTACCCAGCCCAGAGAGGAGTATTAGAGCAGAATGATTTTTGTCTGACCTCACTGAGGGGAAGTCTGTTGGAGACACTAGTTAGCCCTTTCCAGGCAAGAGTGCCTTAATATATTAGGTACAGATGGATGGGAATACCTGAAGGTATTCACGACAAATTCAACATTTTAAACAAATCAGCAATTTTTTTTAAATACAGGAAAAACTAAATATTCTGTATTAGATAATGAGGATGTGTATTGAAGCGAATATATTCTGTTCAGAAAAATTAATTCTGTTTGTGATTAGATTCTTTAGGTTATGTGACAGAAAACATTGTGGTAAATGCTTAAGGCATTTTTGCTTCCAGACACATACTGTCCAGGGACATCCTCAACCCAGATGACACCACCCTGCTCACCAGGAAAGGAGCAGTGTATGAATAATGAATTTTATCCTACCCCTCATATAAATCTCCATAGACTTAACATGGTGTGACTGTATGCCATGTTATGCCATAAGATATTGATATGCCGTTGGAGACATATGAAGTTAAAGACATTAGACAGTATAGCATCAAATCTAAAGGTCACTCAATTTCATATGATTGTTTACATGACATTCTTTGTCTTCCGCTACAGATAAGTAGGAAAGTGAAATGCAGTGATGTGATGTCAACTGGAAATAAATGCTGTCCTCTCCATAAAGGGATGCATGTCAGGCGTAATGCTCCGCTTCGTGATATCATTCCGCGAAGAAAGCTAATGTCATATAAAGAATCATCTTTAATTTTGTGACGTTTCGTGATAGTCTGCAATCATATATACAGGCGGAAGTATGCCTATTGTGAGGCTGGATCTATTGAGTATTCCACCTGCCTTGTTGAGGGTAGCAGTACCCATACTCCTACACACTGCTCATACAAAGTCAGCTACACCTGCACCCATTGTATACGCAACCATTGTGCATCCTCCAATGGTTTTAAAGGTGTTATCCTGTTTTTATGTCTAGGACAATAGACTAGCCGTTAGTAATGGTGCTGTCTGGGGATATATGTAGGTAGAAACCTATAGCTTTCCAATGATATGTTGGATGTTAGACGCATTGAATGTTTCGGATATATTTCAATACGATTCTTGATGTCAGCAATTGGGGAAGGAGAAATGATAATAGAGACTATCATAATCTATTATACTCTATGACTGGAAATACAATGTATCTTCTTGAGCGACTGCTAAAGAAGGATTTGTAGATTATTCAGATGTTCTAAATGTAGAAATGGAGAATCAAACATTGGGAATGTGTGTAAGGCTTCTAATAGAAATCCATTAATCCAAACAGAGTTGTTGGCAAGAGGAAGTAATTTAATTAATTCTCTTACATCAGATGACGCATGGAAATACATAAAGATCACCAATACAGGAACAGGTTACCGAAGCTATTAATGTACTGCCTGCTTATACAAAGCTTCCTGCGTCATTTTAAGGCTCGTTGTCAAGTGAAAGTATTGTCTTTCAGGTAACTGCACATCGGATGTAGAATCGGCAAATGAAAAATGAAATAAAATAAAAACAATTGGTAGCTTCCTTCTTTTCCCAGGCTTCAGCTTACAGATGAGACCGCGTGTCGTAACCCGGTATTGTCATTGATTTCTGACGGCACGCAAGTCTCTGTTTTGTGTTGTTTTGGGGTGACAGACACAAACCCTGTACGTTCCACCATCTTGTGTCAGAGATGGCAGTTTCCAAGGAAATCCTCGTTTCCATTTCCTATATATAAACTCTTTTATGCAAAACCGTCCATACGACCGTTTTCTTCTGGCAAATTAATCATTCTAAGATCAGTTATATCGATTAAACCCTCCCTTCAGTGTGATATATTTTGATTAAAAAGAAGGTTATATCATCTAGGATGGTATATAAAGATTATATTCCGGAGTAACTCCCTACCATTCTCACACTAGAGGTCACTACCTTCGACCTGCCGGAAGCCTAAGGCAGCTCAGAGCATCCCCATATTAATTGCCATTAGAATATAACAGTTCAGAATTATTCAACCTCATAAAGATATACAGGATTTCCAAATATTTTTTCACAAATATATCTGCCTTAACTTGGTATATGATGGGTACAGATTGCACCATATATATCGTGCCCCGGTGGAGAGCATAGTCCCTGCCCCTCATTGTGCATTTCCACTGAATACACCATGCCATCTAGCGGTAACTGCTGACGGGAAGCCCATATACTGGGATCCCGACAGGAGTTCCTTAATTATACACTAGGGGATTCACCGTATGCCACCTGGTGTCTTGGGCGTAATTCTAGTTCCTATCAAATTATATTGTGTTAATGTAACACCTGTCATGCCAATTAACACTAAGATGTATTGAAACCTACGAATAAGGTGATGATCTCTAAGTCATATCTTTTCCATATATGGTATTGCTTTTGTGTTTCGCGGAAAAGGGGTGGGGTGCATTGACTAGTATAGTGCTACACCAGTGCTGTTGAGTTGGTCATTATAATACTTATATAAAATCCAAGAACATTTATGGTTATAATCATATACCTGTCGTTGAAAATCTGTGGAATACTTCCTGCTGCTAGGGGTTCAGTAAAGATAAAGTTCGCGCTTTAAATGGGCCTCAGTTGATTCTGCCAGCAGTACCTAGATGGTCCTCGTTTTGTAACAGAAAACAAAAGCAGTTGGCGTTCCCTCACGCACGCACGCGCTCACGCACACACGCGCACTCACACAACTACAGAGAGAGAGGGAGAAACAGAGAGAGAGAGACAGAGAGAGAGAGAGAGGGAGATTTATCAATGTTGAAATCAACTCGCCTACAATATTACCGTTTTTATTCGGATCTCTTTACAATTCTGATGTTATCAGTTTTACTATCGACCCGTGAGAAATCATCTTCACAACTGGAGGGCCTCACAGTGAAAGCTGATAACAGGAATTCTGAGTAGCTTCTCGGGGCTGTTTCTCAGACCGAGCCTTTCAATAAGCCCCGCATCAAAGACTATCTGTTAAGTTGTTTCGAGGTTCATTAAATTGTTAATTAATGATGCTGATACTGATTAGGCTGTCTCACTTGATGTACCGATAACACTATCACACTACAGGTTCGCTCGTTTGTGTTATCTTTCGAAGTTTAATAAACCCCTGGAAGATAAAGAGAGATTTCACTGCCCCACTGCTTACAGCTTATGGTGTTGACAAAAGGATGCAGTAAGGTTTCATGTATTATATCCTTAGTCAACCTTCAAGTCACGCCCACTCAGATATGAGAAATCAACAGGAAAATATACTAACATAATTATGACAGGCCTTGTCTTGTGAATCTAATGTTAATTTACATACTTGTTGGATCAATAAATCAAATGGAAGCGGTGGGAATTTACGCGATGTCGGTCAACTCGGTGGATAATCCATCGTTATGTATATTAATTTAAAGTATTTACTCCTATGACTTGACTATTGTACCGGAAAAATGCAATGAGGATGCTGCCTGAATTAATAATACAAATCCAAGTGAGTGTGATGACTTCGAATAGAAAATACTTCCCCAATAGATTAGCTAGTGCAATATTTACCAGAGGGTACAGTATTCCCCCAGATGCTATGAATGGAAAACATGGCTTTTGATCAGGATAAATATTAAACTGTTCCGCAAAGTCTATTGGGTACAGCGAGACCATATTTCCTCGTTTGCTCTCACATGACACACACAATACTGATCTGGTATTATTTGGCTATGAGACATTATTTCCACTCTCCCTGAGTCCCTTACATCTGAATATTCCCTTTATCCCCTCAATCTGTAACTAGATTCACGGCCCAATTCAAGGCTAAAAATAGCTGCGCTTCATGGGATTAAAAAGCGGAAATAAGAAAAGGTAGAGGACATGACAATATTGTTGCCACTGTTCATCTATTTTTGACTAATCTGAAAATCAGCAGCCATGCTAACAAGCTGGAAGTAGTGTGTGTGTGCCCGAAACAGCTTTGACAGTAATTACGCTAATTAATCAACCTTTCAGAGACTGAAAATTGTCATGAGATGTTACGCTTTATCCATAACCAATATCAGAGTTTTTCAATTTCATGCATAAACAATTTTTCATAACGATATTGGAATAGATTCAAAACAGAGATCCACAATTAAATACACTATTTCATAACGTATTAATAGACTACGTTTCGAAAAAAGGAGAAAATTTGCAATAGTTGCAAAGAAACTTGTATGTGTGTCAATGGTGTGGGTAGACGATGCCATGTGTTAGCAGTATAGGGAAAGTGGGAAAGAAGGGAGAGTTATCAATTTAAGTATGGACAGAAACTATGTTGAGGGGTCGTATAGGCAGACGCTGGTACTAGTGCAAGTAGAAGTATAAACAGAAACTATGTTATGATAGGCTTGTAGGTACATAGTGGTACTAAAAACAGTAGAGGTATAGACGGCAACTGTTGTGATATGCATCTAAGTAGATCTCAGTGTTAGTAAAGGGAGAGAGATATAACGGAAACAACGTTGTGATAGGCAAAGGTAGTAGTCTGGTGGCTGGAAAGGTTACCCTGCAGAAATACCTTGAATTTCTAAAACCGCTCAAGGTTTGCGGTTTTGCACCCAGCATATTTGGAATCAGCTTAGACAGTTTTGTATGGTGTTTTTTTGGGGGTTTTTTTTGGGGGGGGGCAGGGCCCCCTTCTTTGAGCCTTTTGGCCAACAGACTGTTGTTGTCCGTGCTGATATAAGTAGAAATATAGGAAGACATTACCTGGTGATAGGTGTATAAGTAGGTCTCGGTATAAGTATGAGTAGGGTTATAGGGTAAAACAATTGTGTGATAGGCATATGGGTAGATCTTGGTACTATTAAAAGTAGAGATATAGAGAGATATCATGTTGTGATGACCATATAAGCCAATGGAGGTACTATTATAAGAAGTGATATCGGCAGAATCTATGTTGTGATAGGCAAAGGTAGTTCTCAGTAAGGTCCAGGTATAGGGAGAAACAATGTTATGATTGGCGTAGATGAATAGTAGATGAATAGACAGAAATGACAACCTCAATAGACATACATATGCTGATACTGATACCAGCACAAGCAGAAATATAGCCAGACACAAAGTTATGACATATATAGGTACTAGTAAATGTAGAGATATAAAGAGATGCATCATTATGATAGCCATACATAGGCAGATGGTGGTACTAGTTAAAAAGAAAAAGACAGAAATGGCATGAGGATAGACCTATGATGATGATATTAGTGTAAGTAGACAGAAGCCATATTGTGAATGCTGTATAGGCAGATGCTGGTACCAAGATGAGTGTCAAGATTTAAACAGAATTGACCTGATGATAGGTATATATGCAGATGGTGGTACTATTGTAAGTAGCGAGAAACCACATTGCAATAGTCATATAGGTAGATGGTGGTAATATTGTAAGCAGTGAGAAATGACATTGCAAGAGGTATAAAAGCAAATGGTGGTTCTAGTATAAGAAGACATGAAGACAGAAATGACTTGACGATAGGTATATAGGCAGATGATGGTCATAGTATAAAAAGAGCTTTACAGCAAAACCCCGCTTAAATTGTCCCCTTAATCGGGGTGACCCCTTAGATGAGGTGTCCTAGAAGCGGGGTTTTACTGGAGACAGAAATGACCTGGTGATATGTTTATGGGAAGATGATGGCCCTAGTGTAAGAAGAGATATAGAGAGAAATGACATGACGATAGGCATATAGGCATATGATGGTCCGAGTATGAGAAGAGGAATTGTCAGAAATTACCTGATGATAGGCATATAGGCAGATGGTGGCAATAAAAAGCAGGATAGATCATAACGAAGTAGGGGCCTCGTGGTACCGAGCCTCGCCTTCCCACCTCTCAGAGAAACATGAGGCGTGAGCAGACAGGCTAATAGCATGATGTTCTCCCCGCCCCGACCAAGCGAGGTGTGTGAGCGAAGACAATGGCGATCGCTTTTCTGATTGCTGTGCGCTGCAGTAACCCTATACTCAGTGCACATTGAGAAGGTAATAAGAGAGTTATACTAGAGTGAGGGGTAGGAAGTCATGCTTTAAGGGAGGGGACTTTGGGGATGCTTGAAGGGAGGGGTAGGAAGGGGTACTGAGGAAGGGATGGGAGGTGGTGATTTGAAAGAGGGTTAGTAGGTGGTGCTTGGACTGTGAGCAAGCAGGGGATGCCTGGATGGAGGGGTAGAAGACGGTCCTTGGAAAGAGGGGTAGGAGAGTGTGCTTGGAGGGAGGGGTACAAAAAGAGAGCTTAAAGAAATTAGTACAATAAGAAATGGTAGCATGGGGTGCTTGGACGGAGGGGTAGGAGGCTGTTTCTAGAAGGAGGGGTACAAAAGGGGTGCTTGAAGGAAAGGGGTAGGAAGGGAGTGATACACTCCATGCACTATAGCCGTGAAACTACTCAACGAACTCTTTAACTTCTGCTTCTAAGCCCACCTGCCTGTTACAGTATGACGTACGATTAAATTTAATTAGTGGTCAGTTTGGTGGTAACAGTACCAGTAGGCTTACATCAGTTGTCTGTAATTTGTGAACACAAGCCACCTCTGGTAGGGGCCTCCTTAACCCTCTATTCCCGGCAGATTCATTGTCTATTCAGAGATGTTGTTGACCCCTTCAATCCTACAACGTATTCAATACAAACATCGCAAACGAATTCTCTCATTACATTGTTCTTCAACAAATGTCGACCCGTTTAATGCAACATATAAATATATTCGCCAGTAGATGAAGTAAATATTGCCACCGAAACAAGCAAATCGTAAAGAGTATACTTCTGTAGTATTATCTTTTCCGACATAAATAAAAAAGTTGGGTTTTTTTTATATTTTTTTTTTTACAAATTTTCCACAAATACGACAGGTCTTTCCTCTTTAAAAACGCATGGAGGCATCTTTACTCCCCTACCACTATGGGAATGCCCGGAGACATCTTCCATCCCCTCCATGGTAACGCCAAGAAAATCCACTTTTTAAAATTTTCAGTACATGAAATACTTTTTCCTTGTGTAAAACAAAGATGATGTAAATTGTCCCCCATTCACATATATATAACAGTGGTACAGACCCTCAGCTGGGATCATTCCATAGACAATATCAATGTATTTTCCATGTTTTCTCGGTGCCTCAGAGGCAGCAAATTCCACGAGAAAAAACATTTCCACTTTATTTCCGATACCAACTGACACATCTCTGTTGGAGGCATCTTTCGTCTTTTCCATGCGAATGCAAGAAGACCGCCTGGGGGGTGAAGAAAGTCTAGTCTCTAGAGATTGTAATATATAACAGTCGAATAAAATATCTTGCAAATTGTATCTCAATGCGAGATGTATATATGAAGAATGATTAGTAAAACATACTAGATTTCCTCAGAGAAACAAATATATTCAATGAGATAAAAGTTGAAAACTATTAAGGCATGGATATTCAATGTCTTCTTAATTGAAAGTACCACCTTGTATGAGTCTCGTCTCCCTTAGATAAGGGCTTGTGGAACGTTAAACCAACCCTACCTACCTACCTACCTACCTACCTACCTACTTACCTACCTACCTACCTACCTACCTACCTACCTACCTACCTACCTACCTACCTACCTACCTTACCTGATAGGGTTAATGTTCATGTAATGTGCGTCCTGCTTATCAGTTCTGTAAATTTAGCACCGGCTTTCTTTAGAATTTCCTCATCGAGCTACTTCTACTTCTCTCGCCCACACCATCACCATCTTCATTTTACTCCATTCGTGTTTAGTTTTTCTTTTCGTTTATCAAATTACCAAAAATGAATGCAAAGCTTCGCTACATCTCAACAGGCCAGCACGGACCATGATTAGATCTAATAATAGACCTCAGTAATTCAATTTGCAATTCAGTATAGCCATTCGCCAGAGGTTTCTATCATCGATATGGGGTGGTCTCCTCATGAAGAACTATATATATAATGGATTCAGATGTAGCTAAGTCTTTAGGAGAAAGGAGGTATGTGTTGGTGGTGTGTGTACATCCTTCCTTGCATTAATATTTTTGTGATACATAGGTTGAATATACACAGGCGGTTACTAAATCAATAAAGAATAAAAAAAATATATATATGTAAATGGAAGAACTGGTTGTATCCAGATTAAAAAAAACAAAAAACATGTCAAATCTTAAAAACAAGTAGATGTGTACATACATAAATTTCCAGACCCCACCTCAAGACCTGTTGCAGTCACTGGCTCTGGCCTTTTGGAGGATAACCTATCCTCGGAAAGATCGTTTATAAACCTCTTCCTGGTGATATGCCACCCTATGTACTATCACATAGGTCAGTCTTATCGGAATGCATTGAACAAACCTAGTCAAACAAAACCAGACTCCTGAAGTTTAATCAATAGTGGATGTTATTGATTACTTCCCGAGGTCATCTCGGTTAGATCACCACCAAAGTACAGTACCTTGGCGCGATGTGCCAAGTATAGCTGAGGAGGCTAATCCAGATACCGGAGTACTTGACTCACCTACCACCGAGAGGGTTCGGAGAAACCCTACAACCGAGGCGCAAAGGATTCACTCTTCTCAGAGAGAACACACATGAATGCCTGTTGACCTACTATGAACCCGGCTTATGTACAAACCGAGTTACATAATCCGGGAGACCCCGTAACACTACACAACAGGGACTGACATCCCGGGCCTCTTTTGAAGAGCAAAAGAACCACCGCTAGACTGACCCGACCCCTTCATATTTCCTCCCTGGTATCCTTCCTATAGACTTAACACTACCAATGCTAGTCTCCCAAGGGGTCGTTGCTCCACGTTTTGCGGATCACAGAATAGCGATCCAAGGTCGAAAACGTTGCTCCAGACATTTTACGTATTGCATCATAATTATGTCGCAATCTATATCCAATTATAAATCTAATGAGTCTTTAACCTATGACACTGAAAATGCAGTCTTGTAAAAGGTAGCGATACAACATAGAAATAACGATACTATACGACATGAACCGATATTACTGGGGCAACGCTTTTCCTAAATTTCTAGTAGCAACGACCCACTGGGTCGTTAGAACCCAGTTTCCCTTCAGTACTTGGTACGTACCTCGGGTTGTTACCTGTTAAAAAGTAGTCCATGAGTGACGAGATTAACCAGGCAGTCAGTCATAAGGGTGAGATAAAAACCTGAACCGCTCTCGATCTGAAGCTACTGAAAATACGTCCCCTTAGATTACTCCGCAACAAAAACCCATGCCGTATTTTCAGCGTCTATGAATCTAGCTGCAGTTCCTAATTATTATTGACCTTCACCCTCCACCAATGAATACCAATATATAGCAGCTGATACCAGCTGGTGCGATCTGACACTACACAACGTCAATCAATACCATCTGACAGTATACTACATCAACATGATGCCAAAAAATATGCACACACCATCCGACACCAACTGATATCGACTGACGTTAAATCAATGTTACCCAACACTGTATAACACTGAATTATTTTACCAAACACTCCACAAGAAACGTAAACCAATACCACCCAATGATAACAAAATCTAATCGATACGAGACTCTAATCGGGACTATCCCATATTGCAAATGTCAGCCATCATCACTACAGCCTCATATCATAACAGGTTAATAACCTCTCAACATTCATGATACGCTGGTAAAAAAACATGCAAAAAAACTCAATTATACTTGACTTTTTAGACATCACACAAAGTCGGAAAAAAAACCTCCGCGACCGTGGTGTCACAACACCAACAAACTTGCCAGCAATTCTTTCAGTCTTGAAGATGACTTTAGGTACTGCTATGTAAGGCCTGATAATGCCTCGAGGCATTGCTGTGTAGGGTCAGATGGTGCCTTGTTCACTGTGGGTTAGTATTGTTACTAAGATAACTCTGGGTTCCATGGTTATACTTGTAAAATGTGTGACATCAGTGTATATAGGTTCATAACTTAAGGGGTCGCTTCAAAACTATGCTCAGGACAAGTAACCGATGCAACTGCTATGGTGCTGGACTGAATGAGTTAATGTCGTTAAAGTAGCAAGTGGTCTGACTCTATATAACAGCAGCAGACAATCTGCTGTTACTTTCATGCGGTGCCTCGTGATGTAGACATTGCCACGTCCTTTAGATAATAGATAATGCATCATGGTAACATTATAGCGAGGCAACCCTTCACAGCTTCCTGTTGCTGTTTTTTTTTTAGGTATAGAGCCATAGCTATATGAGTCTGTCTCATCCTAAACGTCCGGGTACCATGGACATTGCTAGTACACGTTTCAAGAGAATAGGCTTCATATAGTAAGTCAGTGTGCAGGTCAAAGAGGAAGTTAGAGGAACAATTTCAGGGACCACCTCAAAGATTTCGGTCCCTATACAACCTCAGTTTCCTTTTTTTTAATTTTTTTTATTCAGTATAAAGACATACAATTCACCCAACTTGGGCGTTCTTCCATCATAGTCAACAAGACAAACAGGTAAGTATAAACAAGACATACAGGACAAAACAACACGCTATGGGAAAATGAGATGGCAGCTTTCTATTTTTCCATGGAGATTCATCTTCTTTTTTCAGTATAAATAATTCCTTTTCCTCATGTAAAGAAAAGGTAATATCAGTTCAAACTTATTCATGTTAATACAACAGTGGTTTTAACCTCCCCACATAGCCCACACCAACTGACACCAACGTGTTTATCCATGTTTCCTCAGTGTCTCTGCAGCAGCAAAATCCACATCAAAAATATTGCCCCATCTTTTTCTGACACAAACCGATATCCCTGGGACGCTAAACCACAAAAAAAACCAATGATTGCAGCTTAGGTAGACAATACAGAGACTGCCTCGTCAAAAGTAAGGTCTGTTCCTCAAAGTACTGCACTAAAAAGGCAACATTGACCAGACCTTCCCAGGTGTCGTTTCTGTTTGCTCTGACAATCTGTTAACAGAGGGCTGCTCTTTCCTACCCCCTGAGAAGATTAGATCACAAGCAGCCAACCACCACATAACGGGCCAGCGTTATTTTATCAGCCTCTCCCACAGCGAGGCTGGCCTGCACACTGTACACTATTGATCCATGACAGAGAGCACTGTCAGGGCAACAGAGGTGAGAATCTACACGTGTTCAGTAAGAGAGTGTTTTATGTACTCGTAAACACAGGACATACAGCCTTGTAAATACAGGTTTGTACCTACAGGACATTGTGTTGTAGGTATAGGTGTTTGTACAGAGGACGTACAGTGCTGTAGGTATCGGTGTGTACATACAGGATGTACGATACTTTAGATATAGGTGTGTACACACATGACATAAAATACTGTAGGTATAGGTGTGTGCACACAGGATATACCATACCGTAGGTATAGGTGTGTTCACAGAGGATATCTCATACCGTAGTTATAGGTGTGTTCACAGAGGATATACCGTACTATAGGTATAGGTGTGTACGCATAGGAGATTCAGTTATCTAGATATAGATGTGTACACACTGGAATACAATACTGTGGGATAGGTGAGTACACATAAGACATTCAATACTTTAGATATAGGTGTGTACATCCGTGTTGTGCAGTGTTATGGTTCAGAGTATGTTCCTGCGTGTTACTTTACTATCCAAACAGCATCAGGCCTGACAAGATTAGCTTCGCCAAACCGAGTATCATTACCACAGCATTTGCTTCTCATTTCGCTAACGAAGTAGCAACCTACGTAACTCCAACAGTATTATGTAGTGAAGACACGAGTCAAGGTAGACAGTCCTGGGGGAACTAAATGCTAAGTATCCCAAACGAACAGCAGTAAAAAAAAAAGCATGAAAAAACTTGACATACCTTAGGGAAGATTTATCAATAATGTAATAACCGTATTCTTGAATAGTTCGTTGCTCGACTGTACTCCCACTATGCTACAGTTACCTGCTTATGTACTCATCCACCACCTCATCACATCACATAACTAGTGTATGTCCAACTATAATCATATTACCAATCATTACTATAAAATGTTCCTTATTTATCATCACTGTACAAATGGAGGATGGTTGTGGCCCACTAGATTTTGGGTCAAATATAGGCTGTAGAACCGTCCCAAGGCGCTATAAATAACATGTAAGGAGGTCAGGGTGAAGGTCGTGGTTTGCTCCGAATGCAGTCATTGGCTACTGGGTCTACTCTATTCCTTATATGGCAGTTAATGCAGGGGGACAACTCCATGTAGAATGTATCGTAACGAGAGACAGTTAAATCTTTGTTGTCATATTATTAACGTCATAAAATAAAGCTGACTGGTTGAAAATCAATTTCTATGTGAACTAAGTTTCTGAAAAGTGGTTTCCTACAGGAAAAAAATATTTTATTCCTCTCGGGCCTTCCACAAAGTACGTATGCAGTGAGGAGGGGGTGGGCGTTTGGGGTACCAACAACATTAGAAATGTTTCGTACATCCCTTCTTTAATTTATAGTGTACAATACGAAGAGGGGGTGAAGCGGTTAACATTTTCAGATATTTTGCGCACATACCTTATGGATTACCCTTTCGAATTTAATCTGACATTGTGAGCAACCGTTTAGATCTCCATGGTTAGAACTGAATACATCAAACTCAATATGAAACCTAATTAAATACTGGACATATAAAACCAGCCCTGAAAAAGCACAGAGATGAAATATATTTAGTCCTGGAAGGCACCTTTCTTATGATGGCTCAACTCCCAGACCAGCAGTAAAAATCGAAACTCCAGTTCCGAACCTATAACTTATCCGTATGCATGACCAGTTTTTATCATCTGTTTTCAGGTCACACATATCATGGAACATTCATGACAGCGACCTTGAAAGACGACCTTCAATCGCTGACTTTGACCTTGACCCCAACCGGGCATGACCTTGACCCGAGATGCGGTTCAAGGCGCGCGTCATTCTCTGCGCGTTCATAGTCTTCATCTTCTACGTCTCCTTCAAGATCCTCGAACCGGAACTGAAGGACCCCGCGTCTCCCAATGACGTCATCGACAAAGACGTCATCATTATCAATGACAAGGACTCGAGGAAGGGGCTGGCCTTCCCGGGAGTGGGGCCGGACAGGAGGAAGAACCAGACGACGGTGGCCATTATCGAGTGGTTCATGAGCCGCTACCAGCTGGACTGGAACCAGGAACTGCTCGGCTCGCCGTGGAAGATAGCGGCGGGATGGGTGAAGCCCCGGGAGATCCATCCCGACTACACGCCGGAGATGGGTGAGTTTGGTAGTTTATTTGAGGTGGAGTTCCTTTTACAAGATAGAGTGGCGGTCATTGTTTGTGGCATGTTCATCCCATATTCCCATCCTGCCCTTCTGTCATTTGCGGATGTAAGCCTATGCATTTGTATGTAGCCATTCCACTCACACGACTTGGTTACGCCCATCTGTTCTTGCGCCACACGCGGCAACATTGACTCTAAATTCTTGTAAATGGAATTCCACCTTCATTATCCACGTAATACGAACATGTATACAGGCTGGAAATTACTACCGAAGAGAATACGAATACATGTAGTGGTAATTGCCTAGGAGAATTCAGGCATATATCAAAGAATTTTGACATTTCCACTTGTGAATGCTTTCTAGATTGTTTCCGAGATTTCGCTGCATTCTATTTTGTATCATAGGTTTAAAAACTAATTCCTCATCTTTGCCTGATAATCTCTAGGAGACTTCTGTTAGTACTATTTTATGAAAACATCAGATCTCTGTGTAGAGTGGCCCCCACTTTGAGCTTAAAATTATCGAATGATTTTCAAGTTAATGATAAAATGGGTTTAAAGCTTAGTGAATTATCCGCCATACTTATCAAGTCACTCTATATCTGTAAAAAGAAATCATGGTTTTGATACTATAGGAAAATCTTCTGGTAAACGTCTGCTGGGTAGACCCCATTATCATACAAAGATGGCAGTTTTCCTCTTTTCAGAGGAAATCCTTGTTTTCATTTTCAGTTTATGAATATTTTTTTCAAGTGTAAAGCAAAAAATAAAATGAATTGGGGTTCAGTCACACCAATAAACAGTGGTTCGAACCTGCTCACACAACCCAGACCTATTCCATGGCTAATATTGAGGTATTTTTCCATATTTTCTGAGTTTCCCTGAGGCAGTAAATTTCACATAAAAGATATTTCCTATCTTTTTTAAAGAACCCAACTGAGCTCTGCAGCTGGTACATCTCTCTACCCAGCTTCCCTACGACGCCACACAGACACATTTCCTCCTCCCTCTCCTGTCCCTATAGTTTAAGTAGGTGATTCATTTCGGAATCCCATCAGAAGCCCCCTTCTATTTCGTGAAATAGATGGTTACGAGGTAGACAGGGACCCGGTCTGAAGTATCACGTGATCATGCACAGTGGAGGCCAGTGGAATAACTCAGTCGGGTCTGCTCTCACCTGCCGATCACATGATTGGGGGTTTGAAGCCCAACCTTGCAGCTGTGTTTCCTGCTTATCTGTCTTCTTTCTCTCATAGATTCAATCTCGCCATGTCCTTATGCCTTCTTATCCAACATTGTAAATGTATGGGGCCACAGTAAACCACTCAGCATTGTTTTCCTGTTGTCAGAAATTACTATTGATTAGGGATTTAAAAACCATTGATGATGACCTCAAAGCCATTGATTACGGGAAAATAGGCCTTTTGTACTGGACAGAAAAAGAATAGTCCCTAATGATATACCCTATAATGTCCCAATACATGTGTTTCATTTAATCGGGAAGATGGATAATAAATACAGCAAACGATCACAGGGTTGTGAGTTGGAGTGCCACCATTCTCTTTTATCCCAGCACTGGTAGACTTGCTGCTATATCAAAGGCTAGTCTATATTGTGTGGGAAGTAAAAGACCTCTATCGCCTTCTTAAATATATGGGGGCGGGATTTCTCCCTGAATTCATCACATAAATTTAATCATTGCTCATGTGGTGAAAAATGAGTGAGAAAAGCGGAACATTGAGATGGCCCTGATATACTTTCAGGATCCCTGGGGACATTAACCAAACCAACGAACCAAACCCATATGAGGCAGATAGTTTATGTGTTATGCAGGCGGCCATCTTCCCCCTCCCCACAACGCCAAAGATAATCCTTCATGTGGTGGGTGTAGGTATCAATGGATTATTTTCGTTGTTGGGGGTTTTCAGCTTGCAATAGAGGGGCTTTAACCTCATTTCACGATTATCAATGGATCATACATACTGATAACTGCAGTTGTCATCCAGCTACAACGGTGCTATCTTACAATTTGCTGGAGGATGATGACGGAACTAGCAATCACTCACACTGTGCTATCCAGCCTCCATCCATCACTAATCACCACTCAGCAGTCATTACGTACAGCACCGTTAATCTGCTAATCACGACTGACCTGTTTGTTGATTAGATTAATTATGATAACTTATGATATGAGATCTATATCTGGTACAATATCTTAGAGCTATATATTCATGTAAATAAAACGTATAAATTATTGATTAGACACACAGATAGCAGTTAACCTGTTTTCGATGGAAATGCTTATATTCATCTTCTTCGTAAAACAAGGTATAAATTGAGCCTCATCCATGCCACTACAACAGTCATTTGAACCTCTCCACACACCTTCACCTGAAATCATATTTCTACTCTTCTTCCCAATCTGAACTGACATGAATGTAATAATACCGAGAGAATAGTGTGTTAGGATACTATCATCTTGGTTTTAAATCATAAGCTTATCGCGATGCATAACTCGTTATGATAAATATCTATAATAGAGAGGATTCTGATTAAAAGTCTTAAAATATGGAGGAAATGTTACCCAAATACTGTGATATCATGGGGTTAACTTATGTTGATGATATGAACATTGTGATTCTTTAAATTTCGTTTGGGAGATCGCGTTCAAATTGGCAAGTAGCAGAAGGTAAATTTCTCTAGAGCAGCGAAAATTGCACCATTCATCTTCCATAAATTTCGGGAGAAACCTATCATGCCTTGAAGTGGCACGTTGCCAGGAACAAAACCAATAGCTTTTGGCCACATTCCTTGATTAGAAGACTACAGATTTAAACGACGAAAATGGAGCAATTACCCCTGTTACAGAGGAAGATGAAGAGAGGCATTTCTCTAGAAAAACCTCCATTCGCTGAGCTTTCCTGGTTTATTTGCTCGCATTGGGTACCCTTAATAGCAGCGTCGATGAATAAGATTAGAATTATGGATCTCATTTAGTCTGGTGTTGGAGCTTTCATTAGCTCGAACGTTGGCGGCTTGTGGGTAAACAGCAGCAGATAATGCTTAACCCTATCAATACGCTTCCAGGTGAACAATGCATGCTCTGAAATACGCCAGGCTTGGGTCATTTTCACCCCTGTAGTACGCTGGTGAATTTGGGATTGTCAAATATATGATATAATTTTACAGCCATTTTAGACATATCGACATTACCATGATGACATTATATAAACAATTCCTTAATGATATTAGCCGTTAGTGAGTTTAACATGGGTTTGGGAAATATTATCAATATTTTCGGCCCGGGAATGCCTCAAGGCATCATGGCGTATTACACCCGGGAATGCCTCAAGGCATCATGGCGTACTACACCCGGGAATGCCTCCAGGCATCACAGCGTAGTGAAAGGGTTAAAGCTCTAGCGAGAAGCTCAGTGATGCCATCTTGAAGCTCACTGCTGCCAGAGAGTAACTCAGAACATAGATAGGTTTAGTGCTCTCAGCAAAGCTCAGTGCTATTAGTGAGATGTTTAGTGCTCTTGGCGAGAAGCTCAGTGCTCTCGGCTTAAATTTCAGTGCTGTCAGAGAAAAGGTCAGTGCTTATAAGAGAGGCTTGGTACTCTCATCAAAAGCTCAGTGTTTTAGTGAGAAGTCCAGTGCTCTCGTCTTGAAACTGATTGCCATCATTGAGAAGCTCAGTGTTATTAGTGAGAGATTAGGGCCCTCGGCTGTCAGTGAGAGTTTAGTGATCTTGTGATAGGATTGGTGCTCTTAACAAGAAGTGGTGAGAAACTCAATGCCCGAGGTGAAAACCTCAATGTAATCTCAAGAGTTTAAGTGTACTATGTCTTCTATTTTCAGAGATCTACCTTATAGAGATAGCCACTAGGGCAGCATAAAATATATAGAATAACACTGGGGTAGCATGAGATATACGAGATAGCCACTAGGGTAGCATGAGGTATATAAAATAGCCACTGAGGCAGCATGAGATACTAATTTTGTACCTCATAACACACCTTACACCAACAAGCCTCCCCCCACCCCCCGCCACCCAGTTACCCCGCCCTCTCCAAAACCCCTCCACAAGACACCCATACGAGGCACCTCACTGCACTGTCCTCACACTACCACACCACAGGTCTAAATATAGCCGCCACACCTCCCCGCCGTTTCCGGCGGCGTCCGTCTGACCGCATTTCAGGGTCTTTGCACAAATCGCCGGCCGTGTGGCGCTGCACAGCTCCTTCATGGTTGATCGATCACAGTCGCGGATGGGCGATGGCAGGCCATGTCGGATTATCGAGGTTGTCACTGGGAGTATGTAAGAGGTAAGGGGCACGGTGACTGACGGAGGGCCACTCTGCTGTTAGGTTCAGGTCAATTCTTCTCCCTGATTTCATTTAATAGAGATGTCTGTTTTCCAGTTTTTCCATGGAAATCTACTTGTTTCATCTTCAGTATACATAATCAGTTTTCATTGTGTAAAACAAAGATAGTTTTAACCGAGCCTCATTCACATCAATAACACTGTGCTTCGAACCTCCACATAGACCCTCAGCCCAATACGGTGGCCAATGTAGACATGCTTTTCTAGTCTATTTGAGGTTGTGTGTTTGAGTCCCACTGTAGCCACCTTTCTACTTCATTCCTAGCATTAGTAGATTGGAGACCAATTGTTCTCATACCATATCTATATGGTGTGGGAAGTAAAAGTACTCATACATCAGTAAATATGTAGGGATGAAATTTCTACCTAACTTCATTTCATAGATCCCATCACCTCACCGATGGTGTAAAAGCAGTGAGAACCTTGAACCTTGAAAAAGTCTGGAGAGGACCTGTAATGGTTGACAAGACGTAAAATCAAACAAACTTGTCATATTCACCATGTGTGAATGATTTGAGGAATACTCCAGGTCTCTAACCTTTAGACTTTAGAGAAAATACAACTTGAAGTTGAGACCACTATGCAATCTAAAAGAACGGGTCTACTTTTCAAAAATGGCAGTTTTCCTACTTTCCAAGGACATCCTTGTTGTCATTATCAGTTTATTTTTCCTTTCTTTTGTAAAACAAAGAGAGAATAAATTCGATATAATTCACACCAGTAAACAGGAGTTCAAATTTCCCCACACACCAATAACGATGGGTTTTCCATGTTTTAGCAATCTCTCTGAGGCAGTAGATTCCACATGAAAGATATTTCCTCTATCTTTTGATGACCCCAACTGGCATCCCTGGTATTTCTCGGGACTACCTCTGGGGACTATTTCTCATATCCTTCCCCTTAGAAGACTTCAGAGAGTTATCGAAGACTGTGCTAACAGAAGGACACAGTTCTAGGATTACCTCCTGTTTTACTGGCACCCTGCCTCCTTTAACGCTCGATGCAGAACCAGGCAGCGGTACAAGTCTACGCGGACTGAGTGTGTTTTGATGGTACCCGCCTCCTGATAGGCTTTAGACTCTAGGCCCGGACGGAACCACCAATTTAGCCTCGTTCGGAGCACCTCGAATCCCCGTCGTGATCGAAACTACACCAGCTTTGTTGGCCCATAGATGGCGCCTCAATCGATTGCCGCGTTCCTGTAGCCTCGAAGCAGGGAGCCGGCTGTTGGACTGTAGCCTCAACACGAGACGTAAGCCTGCTCTATTGCGACAGAGATTCGTAGCGAGATGGTATTTTAGAGAAACGCCCAGATTGGGATATTAGGCACGAGGCATTTCTAACAGTTTCTGGGACCATCCTTTCCGATCATGATCAACGGGGTGGAGTGGGAAGCGAACCGGACATATGTCAGTTTAACGGCCATTTGATATCAATATACTAAATATAGAGTATGGAAGGTTTACGGCTTTTTTTCAAGAACTCTTTGGTATATCTATAACCAGTATACGTATTGAGGAAACACTACCTTATGACCTCAATTTATTTTTCAACTTGATTAAAGACAGTAGAATGATATGATCTACATGATGTTCCTCCATATAATGTATACCATACTTATACATAAGATGAACCTTATATAAAGGGAACAATACTGCGAGATAAAGTTGGCTTTTATCTATTACAGCTTTTATCTATTACAGTTGTTCTAGGAATTGATTCTATACTCTAAAAATGAATGTCTTATTTTGCCTAATCAGACAATGGTTTAACAAGTTTTAGGTTCATTGAAGGTATGATTTTACCTACCTTCTGCTCCCATAATGTACAGTGAACAAAACGGAGAAAATCCTGTCAAGGATGTCCCATTATAAAAGTACAGCACTTATCATTATGTATTCAGAAATCCAAGCAATAATACAAAAAATCCCATTACTTTCCTGTGTCTAATCAACTCCCCCACCCCACCTCCAACTGTATTTTCAGTGCAATTACAGAACTTAAATTGTGCTTGCTTCAGCCCACTACCTTGCCGCGTACTCGGTATTGAGAGTGAAACATTAACGACAAGTCATGTTGTTAGGGGTAGTTGATATACTCATTGTTCTAAAACCATGCTTTCTAGGAGGTAGCAACCGTTTAGATCTGACTGAAAGCGTCAATGTTCAAAGTAGCATCTGGCTGAGTTAGACGTGCTAGTGCAACGTTTTCAGAAACTGCATCTAATCAATAAAGAGACTAAGATATAATTATGAAAAAATATCTCTGAATAATTACGGTGATTTGAAGGCCTGCCTGAGGGACCTGTTGGCAACAGACGTTTGTTTTATTGTCTTGTCAAACATGATTTGCAGTAATTATTTTGGTCTGTCAATTATCTAGGATAAAAACTGACCGATCGTTTAATGATGTTCGTTAATGTTCGCTGGTTAGACCTTTCCCCTCCCCTGCCACTAGTAAAACTACTCGGAGGTATGTCAGGCGTAAAAACACACCCCTGGACTCTGCTGCAATTACAATACCCCAGCAGGAAACATACCATTTGGAGTTGCTGCTCATTTTTCTGAAAACTTCTCACCGGCTTCAAGCATTTTTCTTTGGCACTCATATCACCCTGGCTGTTGCTACAGTGTAAGACACTACAACCAACCTCTCAGAAAGATTATACAACAAGCCCAATCTTATGTAGAGAGTCCATCACTTACCTGACAAAGGTTGCTTTGCAATTACTGCAACACCAAATCAAGCCGACGCTCCGTCAACTTGACGTTCATCCAGTTACGTCGCCTAGCAACCACGTCATCAATGACGTCATAAATACATTTGCCATGACACAACGTGGTGTACCCTGAGGATAGTCAATAGTGAGGAGGTTTTTTGGTGCGTCTTCTCGGAGTACTTTACACCCCATCGACTTCACTCACACCAGGCCTTTATGTAGCTCTCCTCTCTGAGCTCAGATCAAAGCAAGCTGTCTCTCCGTAGATTTAGGTAGCTGTGAATTCCATACTGGAATACTTTAGTCATTATATGCTTCTATGAATGCTAACTTGCCCATACTATACCTAAAGTATTGGAGGGCTGGTTCTGAGAAGGAAGGGAAAGACTTGGGATAATGAAATTATAGTTTGAAATGGATGATGAATTGTATGATGATTATTAAGAATCAACAAATAGATATGAAAATATTATCTATGTAGTGGACACGAAGTATGACTGTTATGAAGATAGATGTGGGTGGGTGGTAAAATATAAAATGTCCCATGCCCCTTGAAATAGTCATAACTGATTGGCACGGCCTGACCGATACCTTATAGAGGTGTGTGTTATAAGAAGTGACATCCTTTTGTAGGGAAGGTTTGTTATCTTATATTTCGTGCTGAGCATTGTATTATACAGTCTCAGAGTTTTAGAATATCGTTCAGTCTAGGCCTCTGTCACACTAACATTGTTGAGTACGATACCACAGTGCATTATGGGTACTGCACCTATATTTAGAATGGCAACTAGCTGTTCTTGTATCTCACTTAACTCTGTGGTCAGCGTTGAGGCTTTGGTCCGTCAGAACTGCTCATCAGAATTGTAAAGATATTCATGAAATTTAGCAGTCAGTGGCTGTGTCCGGCAGTGGTAAACTTACTGCTGAATCAAAGGCCAGTCCTTCTCATACCATGTGTATGTGGTGTGGGAAGGTAAAGAACTCTCACCTTGGCAAATGTGCAGGGGTGAGATTTCTACCTAAATTCATCTCATTGATTTGGTCAGCACGCCTTTAGTGTAATAAAAGTTGAACCTTGAGAAAAGACCTGTAATAATGGTTGACCATATGTGAAACCAAACAAACAAACAGAAACTGTGTTTATGTTTTGTATAGTTATCTGGTAGAATAGAGGAACAGTCTCCAGATATAATAACGTTATAGTCTATGCTAACTATGATGTGTTGAGAGATGGTTACTCCTAAAGGATAATATATCTAGCGTATATGTTACTGTAGTTGGCTCAAACGTCGAACATAAACTTATAAATTCCCCATATATCACCATCTATTCTGAGACATGAGAACAAGTTCACAAGAACTGAATTATATATCCATAGGGCATCATAGCATATCCTAATAAAATAAGATGAATTAAAAAGAATATAAAACTACACTATTCTTAAGATACATTACGAGTAGAGCTTGATAATGAGTAGAGACTAATTTGTTGTAATGGTTTTGGGGTAACAGGTCCCCTTTTTATACCTGGTTCTATATATAAGACATAGTTCTCGAGTCTTACCTCAAATAGGACGGAATGAGGGCATACTCAACTGCCATCCTGTCTGCCACTGCCAGCCTCTGGACACAACCAGGAGCTACTCCCAGAAGCTACTCTCTGAAGCCAGTCTGTGAAGCCAGGCCAGTGGCGGGTGCGGCCGGTCGGCGGGGTTCTACATTGATCGTATCTTTTAATTATAGACAAAGGCGGGCGGGTGGGGAGGTGTGGTGTCCAGTGGGTCTACTGAACCGGAATCACTGCCCCAGGCCAACCCCCTGCCCCTACCTCTACAACGATAAAGTAGCACTACTGTAACATGCACCCCTTCTCGGATACTTGCGATATATACACCTATATCACCATAAACCAAAACTACCGTAAACCCCACACGTTTACCTGCTAGATATACACCCCTACCACCCTAAACCACTACCGTAACATCCACATATACACTCGCACACCTGCCATCTATATACACCCTACCACTGTAAACTACCACTACCGTAGCATCCAACCACACTCACATAGCTGCCATATGTACACCCCTACCACCATAAACCACCAGAACCGTAACATACACCCACACTTTTATACCTGCCACATATTCACCCTACCGCTGCCACCACCACAACCTCCTCCACCAGCACCTCAGCCACAGCCTTCACCCTCCGTCCTGAGGTCAGTGTGAGGGAACGGTGTAGTTTATCTATCCCTAATAACACCGTTTACACCCGCCAGAAAAGAACGGTGTTGATTTATGAGGATTGATAGAGGAATGAGGGACTGTTTTGAAGCGGTAGCTGTTCTTTGTAAATAGGTTGTACTGTATTGGGTGTAGGATCGATTCGTGCGTAGCAGTAGCTAGTCTTCGTAAAGGGGTTGTACTGTATTGGGTGTATGAGGGCTTGGTTTGTGGTGGTAGCTAGGCTTTGGATTTCAGCCAATGCTTGTACGGCTTGTTCTTGATTGTCTATTCCCAACAGGCATCAGTCACACTTGACCTTCTATGCTCTCATGACTGCAGTCCACAACTCAATTTCCTCTCATGAATTTTAAACGAAATGTTTTGCAAGGCTGGCTACCTATTATGAAAAGTCAATCCCCAGTCAAACTGAGAGTAACCTAGCATTTCCTATGGGTTAGGGAAGTTAGTTGTGTAAACAATAACCATGACTGGATTTCATTTAACTGATGAATATAGTCTTTTTTCCAACTCTGAGAACACTTAACACTCAAAAAAAGAGAACACTTAACTGAAAGAAATTATAGCATTTCACTCATTGCACGATATAATGATGTACGGATTAATTACAATGTTGAGTTGAGTGACAAATTAATTCCGTTATCATAGATATATCGCCAATTTAATTAAAACCTCCATGGCTTCATGATTATAGGAAATTGGTTGTCACATTAATTGAGCTAATTCATTACAGCACCATATTTTCCAATTAAGGATGGAATATTTTACATCCATATTTGCCTGGCTACACTGTCACCTTCATGATAAGATCGAATCAAATGGAAAACTGATTACATTGATGGTTTTTAATGAGATGAATTAATAACCAACATCGAATCCGTGATGAATTCGAAGCTGCTTAAAAGCAGGTTAATATTAACACAATGCACATGCAACAGACTATACGTTTTTGTGAATATAGAACTTAGTTTGGATAATCGGATCAATGCATGAGTTATCTTTCAGCGGTGCTTTGCAACTTGTTGCTTAGTTAGGCCGTCGTTTGGTCCGACACGGTTTAGTCATGCCTCATGCCTATAGTCATACACTGCAGTCAAACGGTAGATGTGACTACAAGACTCGGTTTTTTAAAGATATGACTTCTGAAACAAACCGCGGCATTAACTAGTCTTGACCGACAGTGTTGATAATTGTCTCGCTTTCCCTAGATAAAGATAGGTATATGATGTGATTATTGTACAGCCTGGTTCGGTGTTTCTGTATTAACTCAAACTATATCTCAAATATTACTTATTACATTTTCTAATGCACCAAATTGGAACTGGGAAACAAAAAATACGATGCAATCACTGTATTTTCTTCAGAGATGGTCTAAACAGGTATTATAGACCTATTACACTCATATACTCAGTCATCAAAAACTAAAGAATACGTTGCTCTGCAGAGGTTTTGCCATCTCTTCCGCATATCGATGAAACCAGCTTCAATTTAGGGCTACTTCACAACTACTTCCACTACCAACGTAGGGGATGCGGTTTTTCTGAGAAATTACAGATGCCAGAAATTTCATTTACAATGATGCAAATTCGCAGATATCTACAAGTTGGCTGTGTCGGGTCATATCCTGACCGAAGCCCGACCAAACTTCGCTGGCACAAGGCCACTTAAAGGTGCTGTCGGGCGGCCTTAATGTGCTGACTTTATTATTTACTGGGAACGAGTAATATCTATACAGATTTCCCACAGGTCTGAGCATGGTCTACTATCAGCACTGATAATATTCAGTCATTTTCCCTCTTGGCTGTATTGATTCAGGCGAAGGCCATGTATCTATACCCTAAATAGAAAATAATCTTCCTCAAAATAGAAATCTAGAACCTCAAATTTATGCCACTTTTATCACTATTTTTAATGAGATTTTCTCTTTTATTTCGACAAATTTACATTATACCAATGTCATATCATTCATGTATATTAGGCACTTCCTTCATTAGCGTGTTTTGAATAATTAAGCATATCCATATATGATAAGTAATCTCCTATTTCCTATTTTACTAGAAGAGAACGAGGGGCATGGTCGTTGCTCACCACAAGGTACTTCTACCGACAGGCGGGTAGGCGTGGCCTAACAGCCTAAAACCCTCGCCTGTAAATCTGTGGGCGTCCTACAGATGGCGTTGTTTTTGTTTGTCCAGTAATTAAGAGCTCATTACACTTACCTTGCTGGCGGCCATTTTGATAGTGTTTTTTGGCATTTGACGAAGAGGGGGAATTACCTGAGGTCGGAGAGTATGACCCTAAAACGTCCCCTCTAGCCGGACCTGTCTGCGTCACGTCAGCGATATCGTGAGCTGCTCTTTGCTGTGGTCATGCCCGAGCTGCTCATAGCTGCTCCGGGCTGCTCTGAGTCATGGTCTACTATTTTGACGGGTGCAATTTAGAAGAAAAACAATGGGAAACTGCCAGCTCTGGAATAAAATTTATGTAATTGTACTAAAAAGGAGACACTCCAGAAAACTGCAGATTCAGGTGGATGCTTTTGAGTTTTCTCCAGGTCAGCATTCTTGTCTTGCAGAGATGTCTGATTTTCGGTTATTTCCGGGTTTCCGGGTTTTGCTAGTGTATTAGGTCTTATCTGTGATAGACATAAAGAGTAGAGATAATCCGGATTCTGGTATTTTCCGGGATTTCTTTTCTAGACCTCACTGGCATCCCTGGTCTTGATATACCTCTGTAAGTAAATCTAGCAAACAGTGATATACATGGATGGCAATTTTTCACATTTCAAGTTTCTAAAATGTTTTTTTCTTGTGTGAATCGAAGATAATATGAATTGGGCTTCTTTCACCCCTCAAGGACAACACGGATGTGTTTGCCATGTTTTCTTGGTCTCTGAGGCAATTCTGAGACATTTTTCAGTCACACCGGGTCAGTATTCATATTTTGATAGATCTTTGAAGGTAATTTGAGATACCTTGTAAAACAATGCTAGTCCTGAGTAATATTCATACTAAAGGCAGTGCACCACCAGGCTAGCGGTATGCCACGGTACCAATGAGGCGGTTGCACGGGGCCTGTGTTAGCTCAAGTATAGAGACTGGTGCAGTGGAGCAGGTTACACGCCCACCGGCACGGTCACACGGCGATGAACTGGCAAAACCTAATGAATTCAGTTTCACTGGTATTGGCCCGTGACCATCCGGCGGCCGCTGACGGTGACCAGGCCAACGTGTTTATAAACTATAAGCAACGACCATGTGGCGCTCTATTAATGCCATAACACCAGCCCGAATGAACCTAGTTTTATTAAGTACTTATTCCACCAGGACCTGCGATCTAAGCGGAATTGTCGAATCGCTAGGTCAGGGTAAATCTTGTGAGCCTACCCGGTGGGATCGCAGCGGTGGAAACCCCCTCCCCTTCCATGATTGATGATATTGGCTCTACACCCAGGTGTAATGATCTTACAAGATTTAGTACGATCCAGCAAGATCTAGCAGTGTACTGTGAGACACTGCCCGACACTGCCAGGCCAAAAAGAAATCGTGCTGTTTAAATCACAATTTATGTTACCTCATTAGAATTCCAAAAACACACACGGTGTTCAAAACTCAAATTGACCAAAAACATTCCCGAAAACGATGTTGGCCCCTACCAGCAGGTAAATATTCACGTGACCTCAATCCCAGGCACGCGCTGGGTGCCGGGGTCTGAATTCAGATAAAGGCACACAGGGTGGGTTCAAGCAGGTCTGAGCTGGTGGCTGTTAAGTGGCGTTTAACGGACCTTTACCCCGTCTCTGCTCAGTGGGCGATAATTGAGGGCAGCGAGTCCTGGGCAAACCGGAAATAAGGCCGCAGTTCGTCATTGAGATAAGTGTCAATCAGGATTAAAGAATTTTCCTCCAAGCACAAATGGACTGAAACTGGTTTGACGCCAACAGCACTCTCAACCTTTACAGTTTAAGTCATGTCCCGCAAGACAAGAGTCATATACCTCAAGATATCACTGAGTGAAATGTACACCATAGCTTTAATCCAAAGTTTGCCATGCCCAACAATGATAGATTATAATTGAGAGATTTTCAACTTTTCCATGGAAATCCTTGTTTTCATTTCCAGCATATAGATTAAGTTAAATAAAATAATGATAGTATAAATTGTGCTTTATTTTCGCCGCTATAATACTGATTTGAATCTTCTCATGGGCCATCGGTCATATTGCATAGCCAACATTGATGTATTTTTCATAATTTCTCTGTCTCTCTGGGGCATAAATACCACCTAAATAATATTTCCACTTTCTTTCTGATCCCATCTGACATCCCTAAATATTGCTCTCTACTTTCGCTTGACACATTTATAAGATTCTTTTAGATAATGAGATGGCAGTTTTCAACTTTAATGGACCTTTACCTTAATCTCTTGGAGAGAACACCTCGAGATAGTCCTAGTTTGAGGTTGTTTTAATATATGCCATAATCCATTCTAAGGTAACTGAATATGGTATAATGCCTTGAGGTACCATCGCAGCAAAGTTTGCTGTGCCGGAGGAATAGAATAATAGTTCATGTTCTAAATGCTGACTGTGAAGACAGATGATAATTACAGTGATCAGGATTTTGCCAATGCCTAGCGTGGCTCACCTACATTAATATGCCTGCGCAAAGAGACTCACACAAAGGCTCGAGCTACTGAGCTTTTCTATGTAACTCTGTATGAATCACGTCAGCATCTACTTTGTTTTCTGTATCGAAAACAATCAGTGTCCCAACAAAGACGTAATCGTTGATATTACATTCTGTACAGTTATATAGTTACATCTACTAGAAATTGAGCATAATGACAGCCTGTCCTCCGAATGTGATTACTCTCTGATATAAACCAATCAATGAGTTTTGAATCAATTCTTGAAATATCTTCTTTTTAAGATATAAGGTTATCCGATAGAATATAACATTTGATATAGCGACCTGTATGTCTATGGGTCTTTCTGGTCCTTCTGATTTTCACATATTATTGACAAGTAAATGGCATGTTTTACTTCGCACCCCACCCCACCATATTACTCATTAATCGTATGATGAGGAATTATATTGTGTATATATAGATGACTAAGTATAGATTAATATCTATGTAGTATAGGTAAATCTTTTCATCCGAGCCTCAGATAATGATTTTGAGAAAGTGATTCACCGTAAATTTACCCATGAACGTTATAAAATCCACAGAAGGCAAAGAGACCATAACAGAAATTGCCGTGAACTTCTGAATGACCACAGAATATCAGGTTTTGATACATCTTTATTATTTCTGCATGTGAAATTACACAGATTTACAACCCCAAATGTTCCCGGCATGTTCCGTTGGGAGGGCATGTCTTCCCACAGGGTACCAGTGGACGGGACGCAGATGTCTGTTGCGCACGTGCAGCTAATCACGTGGTGTGTGCGCTGGGTCCCGGCAGCCCTGAGGAGGTGGAGTGAGACAGAACCACACCTTGCGGCACGACTCACTACGACCCGACGCGAACCACGAAACCAGGGGTCATAACTTTACCCGATTATTTACGACACACCATCACAATTCGATACTACCGATCAAGACCTGAGTTCTTGGTTGATTGTAGTAATTGGGAATTCCCATGAACAAATTGGTGATTTAACACTGTAAGATCTCGCAATATCGCGTATAATGCATCATGAGTGTATCTTGCCTTATTCAGGATCCTAGAATAGATCGTAATACATCATGGCAGATCGTTGGTCGTCTCTTCATGTAGCTGTGCGTCGGATCATGGATACTTCCGTCGTGTCGGACAGTTTTGTAGAACCCCCATCACCAAAGGATTAAACTGCTAGGTCCATATTGACTCTGTGACCACAGAGCACCCCGCCGACTTTATCCTCCCCCTCTCTTGATGATTCCACCTCCTAAAACACTACGTTATTATTTCTGAAAGACTAGGCAAGGACTGGACTCCTTCTAAAATAACCTCAGTTTGGACATGGCAGCTCTCCACTATACCCTGGACTCTCACGACTTCATTTTCAATTTATAGAATTTATTTTCCTTGTATAAAACAAAGGTATAATTGAGCCTCATTCACTTCAATAGAATAGTGCTTTGATCCACCCCACAGGACCTTACCCGGTGGACACTGACGAGTTATAAAATATTTGTTTAGTCTCTCCAAGGCAGAAGATTCCACAGAGTAATATATCCATTCTCCACTGGCTTGCCTATTCAGTAGAAATGTGAGCAGTTCCAAGCTTTACGAACCTGTGTATGATGGAGTCAGTGTTCTGAGAGGAACATGGAGGGTGCGGCTGTCATTGTAAATCAATTAAGTTCTGTTCACCAGACCAGAAATGTGTTAATTAGTAAAAACGGAGTGTTTTATGCCAAGGCAACATCTGTAGAATGATTCTGCGTTTATCAACTTGGTGTTGGTTGGCAGTCATGTTACGCCACCCATACACAAAGTGGTACCAAGTTCACAATAATGCAGCCACTCTGTCAGACAGCCATGTACAGTCATACGTATTTCACAAAAATGCAGGCCTTCATGTTAGGCTAGTAATATGAAGAAATGTAGTTACTAAGCCCATATTGATGACTGTTTCGGGTATTACGTCCTACAACTACGGCCTGCCATTTGATGCACATCCTGACAGAGTACCCGACCATTATTTAAACTTTATTCTCAGCAGCGGGTAGTATTTCATAGAAGTTCGAGCACGGGAATATAATAATACATGGGATAGTACCAATTTCAAAATAACGTTTGGCCAACTATATATGGATATTCACAATCCAAACAGTGATATCGTTGTCATCACAGACTTTGCATGTATAGGACATCTAACCTGTGGACGTTATGACCTGCAATAAACACACCAAACACAAAGGTACTGTTAACATCACAATGATTTAATACCCTGATATTGTACTTTTATATTGAAAGAACCATTTACTTACAATCACAACTGTAGTCGAATTTAAGCATGATAGCTATGTTACTGTCTGTTAAATCATATCATGCAGTCAATATGAATAGGTGAGTTATTGATTAATAGTTCTTTATCTATAACAGTATACCTGTGTACCTTTCAAATCATAGCAATGATTTACTTATGAATCACACCTTTAGTATGAATCGCCTTTGTATTACGTTATTAGATTACTGCGATCGAGTGGGATAACGAGGATGCCCTTCGTTGTTCTTGTAAAGATACAGATGGCAGGTCTGAACGATTTCACTCTCCCTAGGCTCTTTCTACCTTTTGTAGACCGGGTTGCTAGTTTTCCGGTATTTCGGATTTTCCGGTTTTTTTTATGGTCTGTTGAAATGGCATGATATTAGAGATCAAGAGTGGATGTAAGCAAAATTCGGGAATTTTCCAGCTATTTTTTTGTTACTGTGTACTCAGTCAGCGCAGTGCTTCACCCCGCTATCGACCCCTGCTCCGAACCACTCACACCCAGCCGCGCTGTCACTGTAGAGGACCTTGCGGTCCTGACAGCACCCTGAGATCTGCTGGACCTTGTGTTTGATTAGAATCCCAGGCACACCTGTGTGTACACCTGTGTGTATACTTACAGGTAGACCCCACACATACCTGTGTGTATCCTTACAGTACTAAGATAAAATGTATATACCTTTCTGGTATATACTCGCATACCATGTTTCTTTAAATAAAAATATTCCACAAGCTTGCAGAGCGAGTGGAATATTCTTATCAAAAGAAACATGGTATGCGAGTACGCACCATTAAGGTAATTTTCATTTCATTATATCTTCAAATATAAGTATTTGATGAATTACATTAGGAAATATGACAACGTCTGAGCTGGATTGAAAGTGTGAATGTCAGACAGAGCGTGTGTATAGTGTGTGTAGGCTATACCCTGGAAAAATACAACTGGATTCAAAGTGTGCTGGTATATCTTTCACAATTTAGTGAAAGTCAAACATAGAACATGCTCCAAGCACATTTTCTTCTCTCTTTTTTCCTTCAACTCCTGTGATCCCTTGCGTGCATTAATTAGTGGAGTGCTGCAAGTCAATGCCAGCACGTCATAAGTATGTCAGTGCAATTTTTTTCAGCCAAACAGAATTTGTATTCAAAGTAGGGTGGTACATCATTTTATTCCACCATACTCTGCTGGTATATATCTAATACCAATACCCTAGCAGAGGTTGGTATTTGTGTGCAACATACTGGCACAGGTATATAATAATGTAGAGCCCTACAAATACCTTTGTATATCCTTACAGTATAGTAGGGCCCACGCAAACCCTGGTGTATTTATATAGAACGACCTGACGATATTGTGCAAGCTAAAAAAAATGAGTTGGGAATTTCCGGTCCATACCGAACGTGGCACTTCATGCTAAATGACAATTCCCATCGAGGTTTGTAGCATGTTCAAGTATCGTAGGTTGTTCCATACATATCATATACCCAATTTTTTAAAAGAATCTTACCCTTCTGCCTAAAACCATGTTTTCGTCGAGGCGCACGGAACAGGGTTCCGTATTAAGTCGTGCGGAACCGTAATCTGTACGGTATTATCACGTTATATGGCGATATGTACATACAGTACTGCACTGTTCATTGGGAGTTGTGAGTATGATCTTACGCCATGTGAGCAACAGAGATGGGAAGCGTTGGTTGTATGGGGAAGGGGGAGATGGCGAAGGTTGGTAGAAGGGGGAGGGTAGATTAGAGTAGGGTATCTCTATATATTCCCTTTGATGCCTGGGTCTGTAGATATCCCCAGCTGCATCTTATTGATGTCAAGGGAGTGTCTCACAGTACCACAGGTGAGTGTGACGTTACAGGTTCCGGCGTACACGTGGTCAGACTCATATCCAGTGGTAGGAATCACAAGAAGACAGATTTAAACAGAAGACAAATAGATGGATAACTATTATTGACCTTAGACATGAAAGAGATCAGCAATGACGTTGTAGGCTTCATTTCAGTAAACCTTTAACTCAATCATTCCTGCATTCTAGCAGCTGCTAGAAGCCTGCGCCTATATGGTTACGGCTAAATAATCCTATATGCATTAAGGAAATATCAAAATATATGGTTTCCTTGGCTACAGTATCTTAACCCACACTTGAGTAGAATAATAATATTGTTTCTATATACCCTGAAGAAATGATGAAACTATATGAAGTATTTCTCCTCAAAATTCGCATTATTTTTCAAAATGCCCAAAAGATGCCTGGGATCATCTTCATTACTCACCAGGTGAATGCCCGAAGGCATCAGGCTAATACCATTTTACTAATGATTGGATTTCCTGACTACTGTAGGGAAGTAGATATTTCACAGGTGAAGAAAATGCTGTGCTCATAGGTACATTGTTTTAAAACTCCCTCCTATTGGAGCTCTTCGCTTCCGGGCGTGGGTGTGTGGGGGGGGGGGGGGGGGGGGGCTTACTACGGAAAAAATTGGTATGCACACAAAAGTACCACGAGGGTGGATCAGTGTATAGCTAAATATATCGACCTGTGTTAACATTAGATGTACAGCGAGAATATCCAAATATTGATTAAACCAGTATCGATTCTGATTGTTTATTTAACCCCTACACAGTAACCACCATAGTCAAGCTATAACATATGACACAAAGTTGTGTTGCGTTACACTCCAATTTCCCTATAGTAAAACGGAGTGTGCGCTTTCCTAATATGGTTAAGTCAAGCTCGCTCCATGATAATACAGATGGAAGGACCTGAGTACCTTTCGGCGGGGCCCCACCACTCATAACAGAGGTAAATATATATTGCAGTCTGTGTATTAGCAACTACAAATGAAGTCCGCAGCTAGCTATCATTGCAGTAACATCAGCAATAAAGCTTGCCATAGGAACGTATACATATTAGACTTAATTCATTCAGATTACTATTATTTTCAATAAAACGCATCATGATAGTAAAAGTAGTTATGACGTAGTTTCCAGTAGGCTGAACAATCACGTCCACCATCACAGGGTGTGATGGATGTGATATGCCCCCCCCCCCCCCCCCCTGCCTGCGACCGATATGATATGATTCAGGTTGTGATATCAGCCTGGCAGCTGCTATGGAACTAGATTAATGCCGAAAACCTGCCAAAATCCATCACAGACATATATATCGTGTCTAATCTTGTGTATCCTGACAGTAACGGTAATAGGGGGCGCATCGGATACTATACGTGATGTATATGACCCTATACTCTGACTCTGCTACTATGGCTCAAGTAAATTACATGATAACATAAGCAGAAACTAATGAGACTGGTTTGGGTTGACTAATATGCCTCAAGTTGATTGCATGGTAATTACGCGGGTGAATCCTAACCACTCGGACATATTGTCAATTGTAAATCGAAAAGAACATATTGGACGTTCAACTACCCAAACAAACAAACTGTCACTTTCCTAGCAGTGATCCGATACTGCCAGGAAACCCAAGTGCCACAATGAATCTGCCAAGAAATTGGAATACTGTGAACCTGGGAGAAAGGCTTTTCATGAACATGCGCCTCTTATCATGTACTATGGGAAAACGTGGTTACTGAGCCCGTACAGGTGGCTGTTCGAGGTCATTTGATGAAAAAATACGGCCCGATGCCGCAGGCTAGAGGGCCGTATTTTTTCATCAAATGACCGAGAACGGACACCGTACAGGCTCAGTCACTACGTTTTCTTATTACTATACACCTCCTACTCGTTGAAAAATATGTTTTTATTAACTTTTCTGCACCTCAAAAGACCACTGCTATTCACTACGGCCCGCTGCCACAGCGGGCGCGAACATTATTTACACTACACCCCCAGCAGCGGGCAGTATTTCATACATGTTCGCTCATAGGTGTATAGTAATATCATTAATTGTACGTGTTGGCACGGAGGTGTTGGCACAGTGCGAGGGAAGCTGCGTATCTCTATGGTACTCCCACTAAACAATACCATTGCAATACCGCGCTCAATAATGCACGGGGGATGGATCACACTAATCCTGGGCCATAGATAAGTGGGTTTCTATAGATATTCATCAGATGTGTGTGATTTCGTCAAAGGTGTTATACAATCTATAGGGCAGAAGATATGGTTTACATATGACCTGCCGGTAGCCGGCACATGCATGAACATTTACCCATAGAAAACGAGATGTATAGATAGAACTAACCCTTCCCCTGCAGTTATCAATTCTCCTGACACAGCATCACACCACAGGCCAGCATTAACACCGCTCGCAGTAATGTAATATCACGTGATTTCAGTATTTTACCGTGGTAATTGATAGTATTTTTTACACTAAGGCAAATCCATATATGGCACTTGAAGTTTGCCACAGTTTTATAATTCCAAAGAATTATTTCTCCATCCTTCGAATTTTGTATATAATAACCAATGATGCCTGACTGTACCATGCTGTGGTACCAATGAGAAATCATGCTGCTATGAAAGGATTAACGAAAAGAGAATTTTAGTATTTAAATAGGACTCAATACTTGTTCCTCCATGTTGTGACACTATAACTAAACAATAGGGTGCTGCGATCTCCAAAGGTAATGAGAGAGGATGATACCTCTTAATCATTTCGATAGAAAACACTACAAATGATTAAGGGAAGTATTCTGATCGTACAAGGATCATGCAAGGCACACAAGGATGATGGAGGGGTCGGTGTTGGCAGAGATGATGTATAGTTCCGACCACAGTAACAGATAGCGGTGTGTGGAGTGACCACGACGGGCCGTTTTATGGCGATTATCACACGACGCCCACAGAATGACCGATGAACCCCCAGGGCAACGATCTAGTCCAATATACGTCAATCTTTTTAGTTTTACCAGTCTTTTTTTCGAGAAAGTTGTCCCGGACTGATTTGGCTATGCATGGAGATTTGTGGATTTTACTATTGGCCACATTCTGTATGCGTGCGTGTGCTCTTATGTGGTTGTATATGGAGTTGTAGCAAATCTTTTATGTATTGAAATCCTTGTTTCCTCATTTCCAGTTTATGAAATCAGTTTTTCTTGTATAAAACCGAGAGAGTATCGATTTAGCCTCATAGGCGCAGAAGTTTGAACTTCCCCATACAACCTCAGCCCCTTTTCATAGCCTACATTGATATGTTTCCCAGGCTTTCTCAGTTTCTCTAAGACAGTAAATTCCAAAGGGGAAATATTTTCTCCAGACCTCATCTGATATCCCTGGTAATTAAATTTGCTTAATCTTTGAGCTCTTAAAACCTTGTTCGTTTTGTACTGACTGGAGCAGAAATGTCTCATGGTGTCTGCGGCTGCAACTTTGCAGCTTGTATATTGGAACTATGTGCAACAATAGTTAAGGTTTCAAATTAGTTTAAATTCCAAGCCTGTGAAAGTAAAGCAAACCCAAACTACTGCACTCCTCTCTCTAGTTGGCAGTTGGCCTCAGTCCCAATGATATTCTGATATATAAGATGCAAAATCACCATGTTCTAGTCAGTTAAACTAGGAGAAAAGGCCTCTGGGTACAACAGCCAGATACACTACCTCTTTCATACTGATCCATTTTACCTGATCCCGCGGGAGGTACCCACTTCATCATCCCGTGGCCTGGGGCCGTAGAGTGTAGTGGAATGAAATACAGTTTCCTCTCCATTGTGGTTTTGGCCCACCTGAATCACGTCAAATATAGAACTTTAAAACCGTCCTGAGGCACTACTAATACTATGTATTAAAGGAAGTCAGGGTGACGGTCGTGGTTTGCTGGGATTGCAGTTTTTGGTTGCTGGTTCAAAACACGTGTACTATATTCCCATATGACAGTGAAGGGAGAGAGACAACTCCATGCTGCTCGGGCTGCTTTTAGATTAATGAAATTCTTGTGAACCACTCTCCAAGCAGATCCCTCATTCAACATTGCGTTTTCCAGAGAGCCTGCATCATTATGTGTATTATCCACTTAATGCAAAGTAACAATGTAACTGTGTATGGACATACCCGGCGCATACGGCTATGTTGTATGCGCTGAATTTTGTTTTCTGATATTCCTACCCTATGTAATCTCCGGCCGTATAATATCCGGACTAATGGCACCATCGCTCACATTGTCACTAAAGCTATGTTTAACAGTGTTGCAGGATTATGATAAAGACATATAGCTATATAGCAGGTATACCAAAATAGGTCCGGCTCTACCATTTTACCACAATGAGCTGTCACCTCCTGTTAGGTACCGGCCAATGGAATGTCATTCTCATCATTGGCACACGCCAGGCTCTAGCACCAGGTGTTTGGTTGGTTCCTGGCCTTCGGTGGATGATGACAAAGAAGGGTCGTTGGGAACTAGCGTCTGGAGTCTGGTGTCTCAATGACAAGTTGTCAGTGGCTCCCTCTACTGGCGTGCCTTGGCGTGATGGGTATTGATACGGGCAATATGCACAATACGCCGAAACCAGCGGAATCAGCCCATGGTTAGCTGCATTCATCCGCGCAAGACAGCGCCCCTTCAATACGAAAAGGATGACCTGGTTGTTTTCGGGTGGGAGAACACCAAGCTGCTGGCAGATCGCCGATAGGCCATAGAAAGTCTCCGCCCACCAACGCCTTCAATTAAATTTCATGTAACCATCAATGCTGACCAATGTTTAACTTATCATCACAGAGACTTGATTATCATTCGTTATTTCTCAACGAGTTTGTTGTGTCCTCATTTCCTATGATTTGATTGTCTTGCTTTTAGCAATTGATGATTTACTCTTTACACCCCCAAACCGGGCATGATCGCCATTTACCATGTACTGAGGTTAGTAGTATGCATGTTCATGCAATTTCCAAGGTGATATTACTGTTTCTTAGTTTCAAGGTTATAGATACATAAACTAGTTATACACTTCTCATAAGTTTTGGGTAAGTCTTACTACTAGTCCCGAACCTGGCTATTCATTTGCCAATATATTGTATTTCTCATTTCTTAAACCATGACTTGCACCCTTCTAAGAATAGAACAGTACAGGCTATCATGGAAGTAGATTCAGATCATTTATTTCCCCTCACACACAAAGGGGCGTGCACTTCAATTATCGGTGGGGTTTTCCTGTGCCCCCTTAGAAAAAATACAGCAGGGGCTGCAATATTCTTTTATGAAAGTTAATCCTTGCTGAAAACCTTGTAATACGTATGCAATTATTCACAAGGTGATTAAGGAAGATGATGCCATTAAGGCTTTACACCTTCGAGGCAGCTCTGCTCACATCGGGTCCAGATGGAAGCCTAATGAGAGGGCGATAATAGAGGAGTTTGTGGTACACTAAGGCCGGTGTGAAGGCATCGTCAATAAAGACGGATTATGTAGCGTGAGGTGGGGACGGTGGTATCTGGAAGGAGAATTGCTCTCGCTAGTTTCCAAGCTAGTAGAATCTTACAGGGATTCAAGTTATCCGACAAGTGATGGTATTCAAATATTTCCTACACACCAAAAAACCAGAGCAATGTTAGAGTGACATCTGTTTAGTTTCACATTTTTCTCTGTCATCAAGTTTGTTAAAGGGTACAAGAAAATAAAAGAAAGTACTTGAAAAATAGGAACAACACGAAAACTTTGTTTGAGCCTATTACAAAGAAAGATATCATAAACGTTTTGAAAGAGACAAATCTCTTTGATTGTTTATGAAATATTTGAAAACATTGAAAAGAATTGACTGACGTTAAAACACAAACAAACTCTCTTCAAGCACTAAATGCAAGAGCAATTCAATGCACAGTCATTAAGTTAAGAATTAATGTCATAAATGGTTTTTTATAAGGGTTTTGAATTTCCGAATCTGTTTTCGTCAGTCTCGATGTTCATCCCTGTACTGGTGTTTGAAAAATACATTATTTTAAAGTGACCCGATGTAAGATCAATCAAACAAAACTCCCTATGCAAAAGTGTTTTTACACAGATACTAGCATGTAGCAGACACCGATACTTATCCAGTGTTGCCTTGAGGTTCCGGGAACCTTTAAAAGAAGACTTATTTTCTACACGAAAAATGTAAATCATTATGTAATGTAGACATAAACTATAAATTGATTCACATAGAGGTTGCTGAAAGGAGTTTGCACTATACGAAAAAAACCAAGATGATTTTCTTTAAACAGTCGCTTTATACGATGGGTAATATAAATATTAAATTCTATAGAGAAAAACTTTTTTGTGATATAAGATCCCATCGATGGGCTACTTATCGTAATCTCTATGTCTCAAAGTAAAATCAAACCGTTCTAGTGAAACACGCTGCACAAAGGACTCTTGTAAACAGTGAACGCTTTGAAGTGATAGAGGCACAGGGATAGGGATGTGGAGAGGGAGGGGCATGTTTAGCGTAACCACCTGCGATACACCTTTCCGTGTCCGCACGCTCTGCATAGGCACCATATATGCGATCAATATATGGAGAACAACTTTTCACAATATGGAAGTACCGCCTGAAGCAATATGAGAAATAATGTATACGCTCCTTTAAATCTATTCCCAGCCTGGCAGAGTAATCAGGGAGAGAGCAGATACATGGGATGTAGTCAGAGGGGAGTACGGTATACTGCAGAGGTTATGGTCGGAACTCTGTGTAAAGTTCTGGTCTCTACATCCCTGTCGGGTCTAATGATATTGGTTTCTATGCGAAGGGATTAATCATCAAATGTGTCCATATTTCTTAATAACAAAAATGAATGAATTTGAACAGTCACGATTTTGGATTGTCTCTCTTCTACCCTGATGTTTTCAGTCCATATTGTGAATGGCATATTTACACTGTAAAAAATGTGCAGTGAATTTTACGGTTTTTTCACACCGTACATTCTACGGGCGACGGTAATATTTTTCTGACCGTATTCCCTAAATGTAATAAACCGTATTTTGACTACAGCTGTAACCCATAAATGTGAAATTGCAAAACGGTATATATGTACTATACAAATAACTCATTAATAGGCATACTTCATTAACCTTCTTACTGTGGGTCTAGAACCATTTTATGTAAGATTTGTCAAGTATCTTAATATAGTAGTTATTGGCTTATCAATATCATTGATCATTGCAATCACTGTGATCAATGTTATTTCAATATCTAAGTGTTTTTCAACTCTGTTGTCAGTGCAGACTAGGCTTTCATTTTGTATGGTATGATTAAGTCAATTTACTTATATTTAGAAATGTTCCATGAAAGTGGTGTTTAACCCTCTGATTTTAATAATGTCATTTAAACTTGAGAACTAATATATTTGAAATGGCAAACACTTTACAGAGGATAAATGAATATCTATTACACATTTTCATGAAGTCAACTTCTGAATTTTCTTCACTACTTATATTTTTTGCTGATGCTAGAATTATTCTAAGTGAGTCTAATGTATCCCTATTTACTGTTTCATACTGTAGACTGACCGTAGATTGGATGGTTTACAGTACTGAATACATTTACGGTACAATACCGCTTTCTGATACTAGATATACGGTATGAAACTGTAGATAAGATTACAGTAATATATTACCGTTCATGTTTACGGTAGTATCCCGTATATCTTCCTTAATTTCTTTACAGTGTACTCAGTGGTTAAGGCACTGAACTTGTAATCCCAGGGTTGTGGGTTTGAGTCCCACTACAGCCACTCCTCTCCTTCATCCCAAGAAGTGGTAGATTTACTGCTATATCAAAGGCCAATCGTTCTCATACCATGTCTTAATGGTGTAGGAACTCTTACCTCACTGATGGTGTAAAAGCAGTGAGAAAACATTGAAACTTGGAAAAGTCTGAAAAGAACCTGTAATTGTTGACCTCTTCAGTAACTCCAGTAGAAGCAGAGCCACCGGATTCTGGTCAGTTTAACAATCTCTTTACGGCCCACCCCTACTCACACCCACACCACTCCATCACAGGGGTTATGGGGCAGTAGGAATGCCGCAGACCTAATTGCCTGCTTCGTATGATAATGGTGATAGGCTTGATGTAGGCTGGTGTAATAGGCATTGGGGGGATGGCACTAAGACTCATGCAGATACCCTTGTGTGGAGCGCTGGTGGCTAGAATGTGGCACAGTATTGTGGTTTATGAGGACAAGGCACCAGGGGAGTACCACCATGGTCAGTGTTTAGTCTCTAGAAATAGGACAAATTCAAGTCCGGGAAAACCCAAACAGATCTGCACATGGGAACTGTCAAATGTAAAGGTTCTTTTGATAATGAAATTTAAGTCACAATGTATACATGGTCTACCACTCTATTTTAATATCTCCTGTACATCAGCAAATGTACACTTTAGAACAAGGTTTGATTCTTGTTCAAATTGTTGAGCTACGAGCATTGCTCTTCTTTATAGATCACCAGGAAATAACCTAGGAAATCAGTATACATCTTTGGTCTTTCAAAAAGTCATCGAGAAATCCTAAAATCATTCAAATCTAGAATCTGTCAGGGGAGCCTCCCATCATGTACGCAGTAAGGAGGTAGTGGAGGGGTAATCTATTTTAGAAATCTAGTATACATCCCTTCTTTAATCATATGCGAACAGGATAGAGAACGGGTTATAGGTAAAAATCTTTCAGAATTTTGCGCACGTACTTCATGGATGGTACCAGAGCATTCGAAGACTCCATGCCTTCTTTGATCAACTGTCTGTAGTCTAAAATGGGAAACTTCATGTCAGCCTGACTGCCATTGTTATATAAACTGGACAGACTGCTCCTACCCTATATTCTGCTGAGGGCTGAACCCCAAGATGTAGGGCTTTATTAAGCCAAGGGGTGCCCACTCGGACGGTCACCCGTCACAATACCAACTCCCTGCCTATATATCACCCATGTCAGTCTCCCTATACAAAACAATGACAGCTTGTGTTATATAAACAAGTCTAGACTCAAACCCACCCAAAAGTGTTTCTGAAATAAAAACATTCAAAGATATCTCAAAGAAGGTAAAAAGAATGATGGTGGTCCCATATGTGATTTATCAAGCGATAACCAACCGGTTTTTAGAAGGACGCTATAATAAAAATTGCTAATATAAGATTGGATTTTCCTTAAACTCACAAATGACCAAAATGAAACCAATGTTGTCCCCATGTGTAGAGATCGGAAGAAGCGGACATTGCTGTAAAACCTGGGAGTATATATACGCCCAAGGTACATTGTATACGCCGAAATTAAATTCTCTCCATGTTTCGTCCTGTGATGCGTCGTTACAAGCATGCGTGTAGGCATGCGAACGCAGGTATTAGCGCACCTAGCGTTTGCTTTGTTCATGGCTTTGTGCGAGCCGGCCCTATGTCACATCAAAAGACAAGAAGGCCAGTGAAAGTGTTTTGTGTGGTAGAATAATAAAGAGGACAAAGATGCTAATCCGTATATAGATTGACCTTACTTGCCAAGGTCACTTGTCAAGGTCGTGTGGTTCTAGCTCTGACGTGGTATAAAGGATTTGCCTCTCAGTCAAAGTGTAACTATACACATGGCAGGGGTTGTATCAATAGGTCTCAGCATTGCTGTTGTGCTGGTGTCATGGTCATTTTAGGGTGGGTTACATATAGACGTCATTGTCATTAGAGAATGGGTAACATTAGATATAATTGGTCATTCAAGGCTGGATCGCATGTAGGTATCAAGTTAATTCGAGGCTGGCTATCCTTTCAACAACAATTTCAATTGAATCATTGCTGGGTCATATTGACCCATATCACGTATTGTTTGTTGGACTTTCCACCATTACCTCCCTCCGTCAAATACATCCATTAAATGACCCGTCTATTCATCTATCCATCCTTCAACACCCATCCAGCCATGGTCCTTTTATTCAACAGCAACGTTGGAGCTCTTTAGAGTCGGTCCGATACTCAGCCTCACACTCTTCAATCGTCGATTTATCACAGAATAACAGTTCTGAATGGTCACATTGTAATTGGATTTTAGCAGCAACAGATCTATCATATTTGGGAGAATGGTCGTGGTGTTCTTTCCTGATTGTATTGCCACCGACCTTCTTTGGTAACTTAGGGACTGGAATTTGAAATATACTAGAGTACTTTCACAGTTGTTTAGGTTCTGTGGATAAAATAAATCCCGATCCCACCATAGGATTAGTCAGTGGGTCTGTTAGGCCTTTTTTGTGCTTAGAGAGTGATATATCTCACCTCTGGATTGGGAGATCAATCTCCAAGCACACCCGCAGTTGGAACATACGCGCTGAATCCCGTTGGAAATCCTAATCGATCTAGTACCTCAACAGGCTATCGACTGCCAATGTTATATTGAATTTAACAAGTCTTGACCACTACAAAACGTACCTTAAGCCTGCATTTTCTATTACTTCTCTATATGATGTATTGGTTGAAATATAAAAGATTGGTAGAGACACACAGAGAAGACTAGTATCAAAACGTCCCCTATAGAATCTTTGTTATTGGAACGAAATCTACCCGTATATGTTCAGATTCTTATGGCCTTTCTGCCTGTTTTTGTTGTTTTCTTTTTTCATCTTTTCTCATCGCCAATAATTCTCAAAATCAATCAGGCTTCCGGATCAAAAGCTTCCCACTGCCGACAGTCCTTTTTAATCCATATCTTTTCTTACTTATTTTTATCGGTTCCCTCCATTTGATATCGATTACTCAAAAGATAAAAGAAACCCGAAGAACTGCACCTACTGCGAGCCGTTCGTGGTTTTATAGCAGTTACTAAGTAGCTCCATCAGACTAGAAGTTCAATAAATGGGCCACTTACCACACCCCTCAGTAGCAGCTCATACCAGGCCCCCTACTGCTCATAAAAAGAGTAGCTCGTTCAGCGATTTATTGTGACGATGATATATCGCTTAGTGATTGTATTGTAGTCGGGTCGTTTCAACGAACCTACTTATGTATAAGGCTGATGGTTTTAGGACCAATTCCGATGTACCATAAGACATGGTTCATATATCAGTTACACTGCTTCTGGGTTAATGGAGTGAGGTCCACAACTGCCTTGTGGTGGCGAAACAACCATTTGTAGCTTCAATTTGTGATGATGGGTATATTCTAGATCCTCGGCCTGGTATTTTCAACCTCTGCTTCATGACAATACGTTATCTTCCAGCCCTATTTAGTAACACGTGACATCTGGCCTTGTTTATTGACAATACAATATATTTTAGTGCTATTTTCTGGCAATCCAGGATAGTGTAGCTCTGTTTAGTGACAATACGGTATATTTTAGTATTTTTCATGGCCATATGGTATCTTGTAACCTTGCTTAGTGACAATACAATATTTCCGAATTCTCTTTCGTCACAATACAGTATCTTCTAGCTTTATCTAGCAGCAATATAATATCTATGAAATCCCGTTTCATAATAATGCTCAGATGCAGCATTTTCTGGCCTGGTTTAATGACAATACGGTATCTTCTAGTCATGTTTCGTGACGATGCTGTAACTTGTAGCCCAATTCAGTGCCAATGTCATATGATCTACGCCAGTTTCGTGACAACGTAGTACGACGGGAGCCAGTAGCTGTGATAGCTTCCGTGTGAATGTAAGTAGTACCCAGAAACATCGATTTGTAGCTGTGCCTCACCTAGAGGTACTGAACATGGGGAATGACAAGTCTCTCTGTTTGCGGTGAAAAACCCTAGGTTTGTCGTAGGGTCACCTTACGGTTGGCGTCCTATCTATCTATATATATATATATATATATATATATATATAGGATATGGTGTGTTGATAAAGACCTCCAATAGTACCAGCGCATATGATGAATGTAGAGTACAAAGTCTATGCTGAATATGGGCGTGTAAGTAGTATATTAAAAATAGGTTTGTATCGGGTGGTTTCTGATAAATCATTTTCAGGGGCGTTCACACATGAAGGAGGTTTATTTCAGGTTAGTATAAGGGGGAATGTGGAGTGTAGCGGTTAAAAATACCACAATCTATCTTTGTCTCGCTGGATTGTGTGGCACGGGGTCAGAGTTGTTGAGTCCCTCTAAGGAGGGTGACATGGGGAAACTGGGGAATGGGAGATTGAGGGTTAACCAGTTATCCCCAAATCGGTGCACGCCGCCGTGTGTTAAATCCGCCCACCGTACGCCATACAAGGTTTGTTGTACGTGTTACGCCACCTGCCGTACGCCACACGTCATACGCGCCATTTGTCATACACTAGACCACATGCTGTACGCTGTACGTCGTATGCCTCCGCCATATGCTACACCGTACGCCACATACCACATGATGTACCATTTGACATACACGGTACGCCACATGTCGGACGTCGTGCGCCGCTCCCATTTGCCATACACTGTATGCCATATGCTGTACGTCATAAACGGTATGCCCTATGCCGCTGCCATTTGCCATACACTGTATGCCATATGCCATAAGCTATATATCGTACGTCATATGCCGTACGCTGCCACCATTGCCATACAACATACCCCACATGCCATACATGACCTCCATACGCCACCCATCGTACGACACCACCAGATGCCAGACAACATATGCCATATGCCACAAAATGTATGACAATGCCCTATGCCATACATCGCATGCCACATGCCATACGCCATAAGCCACTCACCGTACGACACACGCCATCCACAACAGGGCATAACCCACCAGGCGTCCTCTACAAGCCACACGCCGTACGACACTACCATACGCTTGCCTCTCTTTGTTCGTCTTCCACGTTATTTGTTATGAATAAGCTGTAGTATTCCTAGACAAACACCATTATAACCCGGAGCGGATCACGCCATTTACTAGAAGAGCATCAACGGAGGGTATTCAAGTAGAAAAACATAGTTCTAAAGTGCTTATACCTGAACGTTCTATGGCTATTCAAAGACCCTTCGAAGTGTAGCCTCAGTGCGTTTTGTGTACCTGTATACATTATGAAAGGCCTCTCTGTTGTACCACATCTGTATTCACTACCTCTAAAGACCGGCACCGAATAGAGCGGACGGAGGCTAAAACTTGTCATCTCGCCAATCCCCTTACTACCCCCTCCACCCCAGGCTCACCTCTATATGTCCGGATTAACGGACATGACAGAGGCGGCGCCACTGGTCCCAGTGTAGAGGTCCCGGATGGAGGTACTCTAGAAGCATCCCATGGTTGCCCGGGCAAGTTTTCATCTTTTACTCTTTTGAATAATAAATTGACCAATAAAGATTCAGATGCGGCACTTTGCCTTTTATTTACCACTGAGTGATGGGTTTGTAGGGTGGTGTTCATTGGTTACGAAGTATCACGTGGTGATGTCATGTGATGGTGACGTAAATGATGGGGTGTGTTGCATAGAATGTAATGATAAAATCGACAGGCAGGAATAGAGACCACTACAGTGATAAGGAGTAGTAAAACCAGAGGGACTTTCATCTAAAGACTTAGGCAGACACCTATGCATCACTTAAATATTGGATATTAACCATCACAGAAGCACCTGCATCCCGCGAAAGGGTCAGTCAGTTCGCTCCGCCCGTGGGTAAGCTTGTAGAGTGATCTCCGGTTCGATGGAGATCACTCTTCTAGCACACCCATTACAGGACTCACTGAATCGCCCAGGTTGAACCTGGATATGTATTTTACTCCCAGAATGTATTTCTAGAATATGTATTTTTGTGAAATAATTTTTGATTCATTTTGTCTGTTTACAGGTAAGTTTTGATATCGCGAAACATATTTGTCACTGGGGTTATAGACCCCTTTCGCTTCTTAGTAAAAAAATATTTCTATATCGAATTAGAAATATGTATTCTTTCAGAGGTAGAGTAAATGAGAAAACCTCCATTAACACAGTAGTCTACAGAGAATCTAACAATCAAACAAATAAATTCGAGCAGGAATCTCAAATGGAGGGGAACCAGGGTAGGTTGCAGCAGACACTGAGAAAATGATCCTATAACTGAGACAGGAAAAGAAAACAACGCATATCTATAATCAGTGGTCGATATAGAAAGAGAGCATTTTGCAAATTGCCAAACAAAAAACTTGGGCCAAAAAGCACTGGCGAAAATCTTCACGTGCGAAGCATGAACACACGTTGCGGGAGCAACACAGATTCCCTGCCCCACCCCTCACAGATAGAGACAGACGTAGAGAGATTTGGGAGTGGGCAGGTGAGTTGACATGGACATTGGTTGTCCTGGCGTTAACCTCTCTACCCCCATTGACCTAACAGAGGACCAGGCTACAGGAGAATAGACCCACCATCGTCGGACAACTCTACCCTAGCCTCTCAGCCACCCCTCACACCGAGGTCTGTATATGGCAAATAGCTATTCAGTTATGGCGGCTGTCACTTTTTTAGATATTTTATTTCAATATTTATACTACATAGGTTTTAGCTATTTAATTCCCATGCAGTGGACACAACAACTGATAACAAGTAAAAACAAGTCATGATGATAACAGTCTGTGGTGATTCTTTCATCGCCACAATTAAACAGTAGCTCCTTGTTACTCCATGTGGTATCGCGATAGAGCCCGTCTCAGAAATCTGATTTCAGTTTAAAAACACGAACGTTAAACGAAGATGATGTCCCCTTTACTACGTTGTCATCGTGATGCATTGTCCTTCGCAGACTCGCTGGTTGTCTCTCAGTTCGTATCTGGTCGGGTCTTTTTCTAGTTCTCCAGCGTTGAGTTGGTTATTTAAAGTCTGTTCAGTACCAAAACTCGCACAATTTCCTGGCGAATCTTATATCAACCAGTGTACTGTACAGTCAGAGGAAGGCAGCAGGCTAATGTATGAGTTATGTAAAGGAAGGAATGTAGGGTATATAGAGAGGCGGGTAGCGGGCCCGTGTATGAGTTATAGAAAGTGAGAGTGCAGTGTACAGCAAGAGGCGGGTAGCGGGTCCATGTATGAGTTATAGAAAGTGAGAGTGTAGTGTACAGCAAGAGGCGGGTAGCGGGTCCATGTATGAGTTATAGAAAGTGAGAGTGCAGTGTACAGCAAGAGGCGGGTAGCGGGTCCATGTATGAGTTATAGAAAGTGAGAGTGTAGTGTACAGCAAGAGGCGGGTAGCGGGTCCATGTATGAGTTATAGAAAGTGAGAGTGCAGTGTACAGCAAGAGGCGGGTAGCGGGTCCATGTATGGGTTATAGAAAGGGAGAGTGCAGTGTACAGCAAGAGGCGGGTAGCGGGTCCATGTATGAGTTATAGAAAGTGAGAGTGTAGTGTACAGCAAGAGGCGGGTAGCGGGTCCATGTATGAGTTATAGAAAGGGAGAGTGCAGTGTACAGCAAGAGGCGGGTAGCGGGCCCATGTAAGATCCCAGTAATGAGAATGGCAGACAGGCATTTACCATCAGGGAAATATAGTGGAATCTTGGACTAGTCAGCAAATGGTTTTGAGGAAGGCAGAGGGTGCAAAGTCTATATTTGCAGCATGGGGAGGGATAGAAGTGCAGTGGACAGTGAAAGCTGAAGTGCTAAGTTCATATTACATCTCTCAAAATCAATTATTATATATTTATCACATATCAGTCTGCATCTTGATATGTCCACCAAATACGTCTTCACCAAAGATTATTCATTACAATAATTTCACATCATCACCCCAGGCGCTTCATTCACACTATTTATCCAACCGTCTGTGAAGTGGACCTTTAGATACGTGTATTTCCTTTCTGAAATCTTGGTTGATTTTATCATTTGTCATCTGTGTTCACTAGTGACGTAAGAATGTAGTCCACTTGTGTATTAAGCCATAGATATGAAACATGAATATTTTGTCGATAAGAAACGAGATGCTTGCATAAAATGTAATACGGAGAAAACCATTTTATAGGGTTAGAAGGTCATTGGCTGTGATTCATTTTAGGCACCACTAAGAGTAACTCCTTTATTTTCGTGCCGTGTAGAGACTTCAGGGGTCACAGAGGTCATACGGGTAATAGAGGTCATGCTGTGTACTTCCTGTATAGCCGAATGAAGGACAAGGCCGGGGTGGGCGATAATAGGAACTTACCTGGAGAAGTACTCTTCGCCCCCTAAGACGCTGTCTACCGACTTCCGCTTGAGGACGGCCAGGAAGCTCTGTCTCCTGCCCGCCCCTCCGCTAGGGGGCGCGTCGTGCGTGCTGTCTAACGTCAGGCGGCGCTGTATCTTACTCCACGTGCTGTTGACGGCCATGACACTCCTCTCCTGGTACCTGTCCTCCTGGTGTAACTCCTCCCGGTACGAATCCTGCTATAGGTACTGTACTCTTGCTGCCCCTAGTGGTGACCCTTATGGTGACACTAGTGGTAACCCTAATGTTGGGCCTGGTGGTAGCCCTAGTGGTAACCCTAGTGGGGTTTATGGTACAGCATATATGTTGTCAATAGTACACTTACTTCTAATGGTACTCCTTGTGGCAATGTCCTAGTGCATTGGACTTCATAGCAGTCAGATAGAATTCCAAGTTGTAGTGATGAATCTATTGGTGCTTTGTTGGGTCTAGTGCTTCTTGTGGTACTCCAAACGATGAAGAAGATGAGGGAGAAAGTTGGGGTATTGTTACCCACGCCAACTAAGGAAAGTCAGTGAAACACCAACCATGTGCCCAGTGTGGCTGGGTATAATCAGGTAATAACGGCATTGTAGTGGATTATCCGTGTCGGGTATCCCCCTCTCTGTTAATCTCAGTTGATCCGTTCCTGTCACGTCTCCGGGGTATAATCCGGTCTATCTGTATGTACGCCGGAACCTGCCATAATACACACATTCCCCTGTCGGCTACCAGCGCGCTGCTCCATAGAGACGCTCAGAGGACAAGGTGAGAGTATGTGGGGGGAGAGTGAAGGCTGGTTTCACTGGAGTGTTTCACGCTCCCCACCCTCTCGTCACCGTGTCTGATAGTGGGGCCGTGCTCGTAGCTAGCTCCGCATCTCCTGTCCGCGCGTTGCTACCCCGGTCTCCATGGCAGTGGTTGTCAATGACGACCGCCGCCCGTTTCCTTGGTGATGGGCGGCGGGAACGCTGCGTCTCCGCCGAGCGACGTCAGCGCTCCGCAGCCGACCTTCCACTGGTGGTGCTGGTGCCGCCGGTGCTGGTGGTTGTGAATGGGCGGGGATGGGTACCAGCAGCAGTAGAACGCTGCCAGAGGCTAAACGCCGATTCCAGCGGCTTCAAGAGGACGGGGGCGTTCGGTAACGCGGTAACTGGGGACCTCCTATGACGTCGTCTATGGGGGCGTTCGTGATTGTGGGCGTTCGTTTTTATTGGCTCTGGGAGCGTTCGGTGATGCTTTATCTTGAGGTCTTTAACTGAGATAATTCCGTATAACCCTGAATTAACAACTGTCTGCTTCCAAGGAATTCTGTCTTGCGTAGGCACTGTCCTGAAACGTCTATACTACAGCATAAAATGCACATTAAGTATGGTTAATTGAGACATTCATTGCCTTTTGAGACAGTATTGCTTTTTGCCAAGTCTAAAAATTAATGATTGCATATATAACAAGTTCCATATGATGATAGACCGCTTGATATTGACTGTACTTGCATATAAATATGTCCTAATACTAAATCACCATCGAGTTGATGTATGGAGACTCTAATAAGTCGTTTTCATCTCTTGCAGGCGCCATCTTGCGGCGGATGAGTGAGGCGCCGATAGAGAGCGCTGATGTAGGTCACAGGGGGACACAACTCAAACTGAGTGTGAAACTGGAGGGAGGGCAGCGTGCGGCCTTCAAACCGCAGTGGTACACACGTGACTATGTGGTGACGGGTGAGCCGTACGCAGGAGGCGACAGACATAATGGGGAGATAGCCGCCTTCACCCTTAATAGGTAAGAGTACCAGCCCTCTATCACTGCTACTACCACAATCAGCCCTCTATCACTGCTACTACCACAATGATGAGATAGCGGCCTTCACCCTTAATAGGTAAGAGTACCAGCCCTCTATCACTGCTACTACCACAATGATGAGATAGCCGCCTTCACCCTTAATAGGTAAGAGTACCAGCCCTCTATCACTGCTACTACCACAATCAGCCCTCTATCACTGCTACTACCACAATGATGAGATAGCTGCCTTCACCCTTAATGACGTATCTGTTTGCATTTCTTTAACGTTTTAGTACGCTTCTCAACGTTCATCAACGCTTATTTACGTTTCTGTACGTATTGTGGCGTTTTTCAGCGCATTCCGACTTTCCTTTACGTATCTCCGCGTTTTGCGGCGTATTTTTAGATTTCAAAATGTGTAGAAGAATGTAGACGTGCGTACACGGAAAAACGCCGTTTTTTACGCCAGTGTGACTGGGGCATTAGAGTACCAGCCCTCTATCACTGCTACTAACGCAATCAGCCCTCTATCACTACTACTACTACTACTACAATGATGAGATAGCCGCCTTCACCCTTAATAGGTAAGAGTACAGGCCCTCTCTCACTGCTACTATCACATTCAGCCCCCTATCAATGCTACTACTACAATGATGAGATAGCTGCCTTCACCCTTAATAGGTAAGAGTACAGGCCCTCTATCACTGCTACTACCACGATCAGCCGTCTTTCACTGCTACTACCACAATTATGAGATTCACCCTTTATAGGTAAGACTACTACAACAATAATTCACGCTTAATATGTAATAGCAAACCCTACCGCTCCAATATGACCACAAGAACGCGCTATCACTTCCACTACCACAACAACGATAAGGGTGCCCTAGCGCTCAATAGGTAAAAGAATTAGCCCTCTATCAGCATTAGAGTGTTAAATTCAGGCGTGGGTTAGACGGGATTCGTCTCTACGAGCAAGGCTAGGATAATGATATCATCACCAGGTGGCACGCCTGTTCCCGCCTTAAAATCATTCATCAATTTCCACATAATATACAAGTTTCCACAAGGATGGAAGTGGAGAGAGTTGCCTCTTTCTGGGATAAAGAGACAGCGTGTTTCCCCACGTATGATTAGGGGAAAGGTAAACCTGACATACACTTTCCTGGGAAAACGTCAAATATTTTCAGTCCCAACTACCTGCTCTCTTAAGGGGCTGTTCCATCTGGCCGAATTTTTAGGCGAATCATGATTCTGACACTCATATTTACTATTTGGGTACCATCGGTGTAATGGAATACCATAACCAGGTGAGATCGGTGCCGTCGGCCGCCTTCGGCTGCCTTGTTTCATATGCCCGACGCACACCGATTCTGGTGCACCCTTTTTCCGCTAGAATATTTTACTGGTGGTGTCCTCTGGTGTCCGATTGCAACAACTGTGACCTTGACCCCTTGTATGAGATTATTCGAAGGTAGGTATGTTTAGGGATGAATAAAGGTTGTTTATCATGATTATTTTGAAAAAGAATATGATTCTAACTGTAATCATTTAAAATTACAGTATACAGGGCCAGAACTGTGGAACTCGCGATTGGGTGAAGTCAGAGATTTCTATCATTTTCGGGTACTATCAGTTGGGTGTCAGAATCGCAACAGACGATACCAGATGCTGCCAGGGTTTTATTTTATGCTTATTATCACCATAGTTTAACAATAATCAACAAAAGATTGTTGCCGATGCCGCCAGAAAAAGACCGACAGTAAAATACATGCCATCGTCCAGATGGAACAGGCCCTATACCCGAATTCGTTCAGTTCATTCGGGTAAGGCTGCTATCAATGTTGTAGAAAGCCAGGGGGAGGATACAGAGTGTAAAATAGGGAGATTTACTTCCTGTTATCCAGCCTTCCTGTTATCCAAGGAAATCCTTGTTTTCATTTTCAGCTTATAAGCAATTTCTGTCTTGTGTAAAGCAAAGAGAGAATAAATTGGGACTCGCTTACGCCAATTAACAGTGGTTCAAACCTCCTCACACACCTCTTCCATTCCATGGCCAATAACTATGTGTTTTCGGTGTCTTCTCAGTCTCACTGAGGCAGGAAATTCCAGATGAGATATAATACCTCACTTTTCATTACCCCAAAATGACATCCTTTAAGTTAGGGTAGCTGAATGGAATGTTCCATGTTCTTTTGTGTCGAAAACTGCCATTGAATTCGAAAAAAAAGACGGGTTGGTTATTTTCAACCATAACAACAAGGAACATGAAATTCAACCACCCTCACTATATCTCCTTATTATCATATCCCTGGAAATCATTAAAACGCCGAGGCTAAGTCCACTAGTATCAGAAACCGGTTAATATTACTAAATAAATGAACAAAACTCAACAAACTGCAGGTAACGTTTGGTATGTGGCTCTAACAACATCATCAGTTTAATATTACATATGTATTCCTACAGGTTACTCAGATTCGACCATGGATCAGCAAACCACACATAGACTGTGAAATCGAATATAAAGTAGACATGTGATAAATCATCTGTATTCCTACAGGTTACTTGGATTCCGTCGCTCACCACTGGTTGTTGGGCGTGTGGTTGATTTGGAGAAAGACATCAAGCCGGTGGCCACATCCAGACTCCTAAAAACCTTCTTCTCGAAAGGTAAATACGACTTGCATTACATCATACAATGATATTATTATTATTTCATCACTCACCATTTCCATGGAGCGTGGTTTTGATTGGTTTGCCATTGATTACACTGCAATACGGACGACTTTGTGGTTATTGTTAGATAAGACTTAGTACCTTCCCGGGTCGCTAGGTAGCAGGGAGGGGTCTGGACCGACTACTGCTTGGTTAGACGTAGCCTGTAGTGCAGACAATTTTCACTAGGCGGCGTCTTGTTAGCCTCAATGTTAGCTGGTTGACATTGTCACATCGAACTTGAGGTGAGGAAAACATTGGCCTACTTCCCTTCTCTTTTAATCTTGTTTGACACATTCTAATATTACGTGGCTAGATCTATAGTCTACTAAAAAAAATAATTGTTTGACTCATTCTGATATAGACCTTTTTTATTGAAGAAGAACTGTTATTGATTACAATGGTCTTCAGGTTTTAATGTATGTTTTCCTTATACCTGTATTGCGACATTTGTTTTTATTGGGCAGAAGGGGACTCAGGTTCCCAGCAAGGCAAGTTTAGCGTACAGAATACTAGGAAATGATAATTGAAGTAGAATTATGATGATAAATGCACTTTTGACAATCCCATGACCTCCATGAGAGAACACCACTGATACCCAACATTTAGTTGTGACTCTGTCTCTACTATTAGATGGTATGGTAGTCTGGTTGGGAAACAAACAACAGAATTCTGGATGCATAGAGCTCCGATAACCTGATGAACTGACGACAAACCACTATGACGATTGGAAACTGATTTTACAAAAAGTATATTTATGATGTTGTTAGCTAGGTTTTCGGTATTTTTCATTCTTTTTCTAAGAGCCTTTTTTCCTTTTGACGAGTACATGTGACTTCCATCTCCATCAATTTACATTGGTCAATTGGAGTCCTCGTTAGGTAGTCGGTATTTAATAGGATGTTCATCCTGATTATATACTATCTGCAGATTTAAAATAACCGTGTTATAACTTTCATTGAATAAACGATATTTTCCAATAAGAAAAAGAAACCAAAATTCTGTCAAGCAGCCTGTTAGCTTCATCAAAAGAAAGACATGATTGTATATTCAACTTCATCCTGATTGTATGTTGAATGTCTATTACAGATAATTGTAGTATAAGCTATCCTTTTTGATTGTATGTGGAATGTATATTACTGATAATCTTATGATAAATCATTCGTCCTAATTTGTGTATGTTGTGCATTGCAGATGGAAACACGTGTTTTTATGGTAAGTGCCTCTACTGTAAGAGTGAGGCTGATGGCGTCTGTGCTGACGGCAATCGCCTAGAGGGGGCGCTCGTGTTGTGGCTTCCACCAATCTGGACATTCAAGATGGCAAAACACCCGTGGTCACGAACTTACAGAGCCAACAAAAAAGCAGCGTAAGTGATTCTTTGTAGAAACTTTGATTTGAATAAGAAAAATTATGATTGTTTAAGGATGATTTTTAATATTCATATTTGTGATTTTCCTGTCATTTCTAATTGGGAGATATGATTTTCATTTCTTGATGTGGTTATAAAAACATGCAAAATCTATAGAGAAAATAAAATCATTATCATTTAATTTTTTTTCACACTAAATCTATAATGTCGAGAACACTTAAGATGTTCATCAGATCCATTCCATAATAAGATTTATTATGTCTGTCGGCGGGAGACATAAGATGATCATCATCATGATATGCCTATTTTACCTGCACAATATGTCTATATATATCTATTTATTACATTAACCTTTACTGTGTTTCTAGATGGGAAAGGTAAGATGATGATTACCATCAAATGCCTATTTTACCTATATAATGTGTCTATATATAATTAGATGTATTTTTAGTTTTTTAAATGGGGATGATGCGACGTTCCTCCCCGACAGCGATGCTATAGTTGTAGAACTACCCCTAACCACTGTAATTATTTCATGTGTTTATATATTTGATTTTAATATTTCCCATGTCTGTAGGTGGGAGACGTATAACGACTACTGCACGGCCGTGAAGACCATCCCGCTGTACGCCTCTGGCCCCCGACTGCTGGACATCCTCGATGCCAGCGTGTTTGACTACCTTATCGGTAATGCTGACCGCCACCACTACGAAACCTTGCGAGACTTCAACGACAGCATGCTCGTCATGCTCGATAGTGCCAAAAGGTGAAAAATTTTCTTCCCACAAACAAAAATTGTCTGACTTACATAAACCTTAGCCTCAGCAGTTATTGTACATCAAGCAGCACATAATGAATTCTTGGGAGGATTATGTACACATACAGTCTCAGTTTTCCTAGAGTGACTACTCAATTTTCCAAGAGTTATTACTCAATGATATGCTTTAGAATGAATTCTCTTGTGTTTGTGCTGCTCTTTAAGTTACATAGCTTCGTCATTCTGATAAATTCTAGTTCAGTGTTATATTTTCAACTAGTTAGTACATATAAGATGTTGCGAATTCTCATTCCTATAATCTGGGAGACACAAGTTTTTCACCCTACTTGCTGTAAAGATGTAGTTTCATTTTTACAAACCCCCTCCATCTCGTGGCGCACCATTGGAGTCTACCTTGTAAGCAAAGTACAATAAAACCCACATAAGAGGACATCCTCCTTTTCGAACTTAAGTGTCCCTTCAAGCTGGGTAATATAAAGCATCCAATACATGGGGGAAATAATTCGATCACAAGGAAAAGTGTCACCTAAACCAGGATGTTCCCTTATGGGGATTTTTTTTAAGCAGGGTTCTACTTTATCTTTAACTTAGCTCGAACACATGCGCATGTGCTAACTACAGCAGTAACTTTGTTCATGTTTCCTGTTTTGATACACTTGTCTTTATACCGGAGCGGTCTTATCATGACATTTTACTTTTATTGCAGCTTTGGAAATCCGCACTGGGATGAACGATCTATCTTAGCTCCAGTCTTTCAATGCTGTTCGTAAGTGTTATTATAACTTCCAGATATGTACGCACATATTCCTTTCCCTATATACATATAGATATTCCTTTATATCCATTTACTATCCGCCCATAGGTTCAGTCTCCATACTAACCTATAGGAACAAACTCTTGATGATCGGACTCGAGCATCGAAATTGGTGTATAAAAGCTGTTTTATTGTTTGTGTATTTCATTCTTGGTCCTGATGAAGGTCCGTAAGGACCGAAACGTTGACCCATAATAGAATAAAATTTTCTGTCACTGAAGTATATGGAGTAGTCTTCCTCATTGAGTTAACACGGAGTTAGTCGTTCTTCACCACATTGGATAACCTATAGGAAGTAGAGCACAATATTTAATGGGTCATGATGTCACAAACGCTGACCAGTCAGTGATAGGGGTGACATGACATCTGTACCATACTCCATCCGTAGCTGCTGGAAATTTCTTTTATGATACTCAATGGGCGTTGAATACAAGTCCTCAATGTTAGCTCTATGGGGAAATATTACCAGGGGTTAACAAAATATATTATCTCACCCCGGTATTTTTCTCCATAGGCTTAACATTAGGAACTCGTACTCCACGGCCGTGAGGTTCGTGTACCCAATACTCGATAGCTAATTTAGTGTTTCATTTTATCAATAAATAATGTTATACGGGGTGAGATCGAATCAGAAACCCACTCGATAAAAAAAGCTTGGTCCGCACTCCACCACGTTTGACCGCAGAGTAATTCACTCAGCTTCACTTCATGAATTACTCTGAAGACAAACTCGGGTGGAGTACGGACCAAGCTATTTTCATCGAGTGGGTTTCCTTTTAAGTACCTGAATACTGGACTGTGACACATTGCCTTCTCGATGTTTCAGACTGCGGCACAGCACATGGGAGCGGCTGCAGCTGCTCCGGGACGGTGTGCTGAGTACAGTGATGAGAGAAATCCTCTCCTCCGACCCGCTCTCCCCGATCCTCACCGACGCCCACTACGAGGCCATGGACCGCCGCCTCATCTTCATCCTCGACATCCTTGACGACTGCATCCAGAAGTCAGGGGCAGCTAAGGTCCTTCTTAGAGACACCATCTCCGAATCCTGACGTCACTAGGCCAGTAATGACGTCATCGCAAAGTTATGACGTCATCCATGGCGTTCTAAGCTGCTACGAGCGTCATCCGAATCTTGAAGATCGTCGTCTGTATGAGTGACGTGACGTCAGTGATACTTGTGGCGTAAACAGCTGTGACGTCAGATTGTGACGATGCCAAGACTGATGCCGTCACTGTAGGATGTAGGTGTCACCAACTAGTCATGACGTCAAGAGGAGTCAACAGCATCTAATGATTTCTTTTTGGTGTCTATTAGAGCCTGGTCCGTCTTCTAAGTCATATAACACACAGATTAGTTTTACAAATATCTGTACCTGCTATGTTTCTGTCAACCATGATGCAGGCTTCCTCTGTATGCGGAGAATGTATACGTGGATTTGGCAACTCATCAAAGTGAGAAATCTATTCACAAGAGTTCAGTCCTAGGCTTGGCTCAGAACAGCACAAGTCTTTGGAGGGGAGTTGGGTGAAAGCAATATATACTCTGCTGTGTAGCCAAGTTAAAGTGTTGTAGAAGCCCCCTTAAAGCCCTCACAGAAAACCCTCAGGTAAGACCTGAATAGGGGCCATCACTGAAGGTCAATAGCAGCCCTTAATATACCCGGGCACGTACTTACTGCTGATCCTAATACCGTATATATTGTGTACGGCACTTTAGATATACGGAACACCTTAAGGCAGCCGAGGAGTGTGACATTCACTTTAAAATGGTTTATACACGAATTTACGGTAAACTATTATTAACTTCGGGTATATGATAAATATAGAACAATCACCTTGCTTGAACATAGGACAAAACCTGACGGGGTTTGACATTATTCACGGAACTCAGCCAAAGGCCTTGTCCCGTAATTAAACGTCAAACCACATTTCGTTTTGTAGCATGTATAGCATGGTCAGATTGTTCCATACTGTTCAGGGGTCTCAGTGAAGGCCACTAAAGATCTTTATATAAGGTTCATGGTGAAGGTCAATAAAGGTCATTATTCAGATCCCTTACTGAAGGTCAGTCAGGTCATTATTTAAACCCCCTTCTGAAGATCAGCTTAGGTCATTATTGAAGGATCCATATGAAGGTTAGTAAGGTCATTATTGAAGGCCCATACTTAAGGTCATTGTGGAGCACTTGCAGAAGGTCAATTTAGGATGTCGCTAAAGCATGTATATGGCTGTAGACTGTGAGAATCAGGTAACATGACAGAGTGCGCTATAATGCTGAATCTCACTTAGATACGTCCGTCTACGTGGATCTTGTGTAAATAGATGTAAATAGCTACGGTCTGAGGTACGCCATGGATTTTAGAATTACCGCAAGCTTGTGTCATTGCCGACGTGTTTGTAACAAGTGAAAATAGCGCTCATGACAAACTCTGCCAGCATTATAAGAAGTATCCGGAAGGAATATTGGGAATTTACACAACAGTCGCGTAATTTTCATAGATTCAAGTGTTTCTAGTAGGATCTGCTTGGATAGCAGGAGGTTCATTTATAATTTAAAGGGATTTATAACTGGTCTGTCGCATATCTGGTATATGAAGGGAAGTATATGCTTATTGTGTCATGTAAGTATTAGCATGTTGCCAAAATGTAGACAGAGTAGACAGAAGGATGAATATGAGAAGTTATGCCAGAGTGCTGAGTGTAATTGCCAGTTACGTCCTCATTTATACTCATTGATATCGCAGGTTTTCGAATCAAAAGACTCAATATGTGCTTCCTTTGTGTTCCATAGTGACCCATTTTTCCGTTTATGTAAGACTCCTGTTTTAGAAGTCGAAAATTGCATTTTCTGGTTGTCTTGGAACACGATTAAATCGTGACGACTTGTTATATTACGCGGTTCCCAACTATTCTGCACAACCACGGAAGGCGAATTAGTTTCTATCTGTTTTGTCAGATGACGCCACAGTCCCCAATGGTAATCCTTTGGGAGCCTTCCTTTCAGCCTCGTGTGGAATAGAGGGAAACTATGTTCCGGTGGGACTTATTTCCACTGGTACGTGGTTTCCCTATTCCTTTACACCTTCAATTGTCGGCTAATATAGATAAAAACCGAACGTCTCTGAACGTCAACCTGGGCAGTAAACGTCAACCTGGACAGTAACGTCAACCTGGGCAGTAAACGTCAACCTGGGCAGTAAGCAAAGGTTGTTCCACCCCCAGAAGCGTTAGGTAATAATAGGTGGTTCGCTCATAGGTATATAGGAATAGATGTTTCGAATGCGAGGATATTGCGTAACGTCAACTGCATTATGGTAATATGGTACTCATTAACCAGCATTCCAAATATAAGTTATCAAAGGAAACACAAAACTGCCGCCGATATTCTCACCGACAAATTCGCACGCGAGGGACTTTTTATTCTGTATTCTACAGCCTTCCGTATTCTACTCAGTAGTGATCTGAAGGCTCCATATGTTAGGTATAGAGAGTCTGTATTGGGTGTATAATAAAGTAATGTACCTACCAGTTCCATACACTCAACTTTGGCGATGGTGGTGTCTCCTCATGGAAAAGATGCAAACTATTCTTCCTCACCATTCGGAAAAAAATGTGCATCAACCATTGTGCAGATTCTTGGCATTCAAAAAATATGACCCAGCTCATATATCCATTGAATTTCACCAGTTTATTGTTTGTCTAAAGAGGGGCACTTAGATCTGAATGGCCTGTCAAATTATTGTTTTAGTTATACAGACATGAGGTTTTCCAGGAATTTCTTAATAAGTTTGCATCCCAACGGTTATTCTTGAGATCAATGTAAATCCGAGGAGAAAATATTGTAGGGGTGAAGGCTCAAAATGAAAAATGCTGAATGATATTTGTGTGACTGGACATTTTAGCTCTTGGCTGAGGTCAGGAATTCACTTAAAGTAGCCAAAAATACAGGAGCTTCCGAACTCTTTAATTATAATTTGTTAGTCCTTCAAGGGTGATGGATATATATTGTGGGTTAAGGTCATCTACGGTTTTATTTTTGTATCCAGATGTATCAAGCTGCAGCATAAGGAAGTATAAATTATCGTTGTTTTAACTGAGACGTTTTTATAATTCTCATCCTCGAGAATAAACTTAAATTCTTTGACCAAGAGATTACCTTTGTTCATTTTTGATATACTTTATTGTAAACTTTCTAAGTTACACATGTTTGTCTTTTTCAGTTACAATATAATGTGGTGTCTCGATAATACCCTGTAGTGGTACAAGTTATTTTGTATAAATGGGAATTATGATGCAGTTATCATGACAATCGTAGCTAGAAAAGCTCAGTGGATATTGTTTATTTTGTTGTGTTTTTTTCCTTTCTGTACTGGTCAATGTTTATATATTGCCTTCTCTAGACAATAAATCCTCGGTATAATAAGGTAAATAGATTATGACCAGCCTTCTAGTCGTAGTGGAAAGGAGGAGAGAGCATGCACGTCAACTTAGCATATCAGTTATGTTTCTGCAGACATGAAAGTAAATGCTGCTAGAGCTATACGTGGGTTACGGCAGGTTTTAACACTAGATGGTGTGATCATCGATGTGAGAAAACAGAGATTGCAGTTTTCAACTTTTTAATGGAAATCCTTGTTTTCATACCCATTTTATAAATAATTTTTCTTGTGTAAAACAAAGATAGTATAAATTGATCCTCATTTACGCCAATGAAACAGTCCCCGTATATGCACGCAGGTTCCTTTGCTATTTACATGCATGCAGGTACATGTACAATGCTCTTGGGGGGGGGGGGTAGGGGTCAATGTCACCACAGCTACAAAGCTTTGCACTGGCGAAAATCACATGAGGAAGTAACGTGCAACACAGCCACCACTGCACACGCATACTCTGGCGGTTACAACAGCATTGTACCTACGCTAATCGTATGGGACGGGAGAGGTGCGCGCTTCCAGCATGCCCTATATGTTAATTTTTAGAGAGAGATCTGAGAGAGAATGTTATGGTGCAGATGGATTTCGATACGTCATCCAAGTAGTTGTTGTAAACCTGCTTTCAATGGGGTTTTAATGTAATTATGGTATTGCACCATGGTTAATATATCTGTTAAGGGCATTACACCTTACATATGAGTCTCATGTGAATTTGGTATAAAATTATGGTTTACTCCAAGAGTATCCATCTATCATTGCTTTCATCACGTATTCATCAAAGATATTTCCTCAAGAGAAACTGAGATTATTTCAAGTGTGGTATACTCAATTTTTTTCTTTCACTCGATTTTTTTATCTTTTCGTTGGGAGAAGGGGTGTATATCCTGTATTGTGAGAGCGAAGTAATATTGAATTAAGATAACGCAACTAAATGTTATAAAGTATAATATATTATGTGGAAAGAGAGCAGAATCATTTGAAAGTCGTATGTAATATTATATATCTGTGACCGAACGGCTATGAAATATTATCCGCTGTTAGGGGTGCAGTATAAATGATGTTCGGTCTCACTGTGACGTAGTGAATGACCCTGCTGTGAATAACTTCGTGAGTAGATAAACTGGCAATTTTTAGTGCTATATATAGGTATCTGATAATCAGAAAAACATAGTGACTGAGCTCGTAGGGATGCCATTCTAAGCAATAAAATGTGTCCTTCTGCCCCCGATCGGCATGTATTCTATTTTATAGAAGAGTTCGAACGGCCATCCCTATGGACTTAGTGATCACGTTTTCTCTCATTACGAAGCCAACGGTCAAATAAAATGTACCCAAGAAATGCCCATACTGTTGTGTCTTTTTTTCTGCCCGCATAATTTAAGAGCGGTGGTAGTAAGTTTGAAAAAGACATTGTAGAATCTTGATTGAAAATCTAATTGACGGTTCCATACTGTTAATATATACCCCAGCACACAGCAGTAGGTAGAGATAAAAGATATTCCGATGAATTATGTACAACAATTCGAGATTTCAATTTCATTTACAGAGAGGCCAATTTTCCACTTTATCATGGAAATCCTATTTTTATTTACAGTTTATGATATTTGGTTTGTGCTTTAAACAGCAACAGTATAATTTGAGCCTCATTCACGAAAATAAAACTATGGTTTGAATATCCCCATTCATCTTCAGCCCCATTCCATGGCAACACTGATACATGTGTTTTCCATGTTTTCTTACTCTCTCGAATGCTGCGTTTACACTATGTTCATGGCACATTTGCCTGAAATATGTGGTACCGTGGACATTATTGGTTTCAGCTTGAGTTGCAAGTCCTGTTAAGTTTTGCCAGGTTGCATGACATCCTGGCACAGCAAGCATGGCGGGCCATGAGGGGGCTAGGGATGGCAGCAGCAAGCCCCAGAACCTCGAAGGCGCACTACATTTCAACCAGCATTCTACTACGGATAGCCCTGTCAGGTTCTGATGCAGTGCCTCAAATCTCACATTCTTGTCCCAGCCCAATACATTTCTTACATTGTGCCAAGGCTTCCTACGGCTGAGACGTGGTCGCCAGGCCCTTTTGCATCAAGGTCAAGCCCGTGAATGCATTTTCCAGGCACCTGCATCTTCATTATAACTTGGACACTGCACAAAACCCCTACTTATTTCATGTATACGCCACCGCGTAAATGCATGTATACGATGTAAATTGACTTGTCTTCGTATGTATACGTCCATATTGCGCATCAGCATATGTGGCGTATACAATACTGTTTTTCCATGGAAGTGTAATGGCTGTATTTGTTGCCAAGCGTATATGAGAAGAAATGCACAACATGTATACGCTGGTCATATATAAATCATATACGTTTGGCGTATATACATGTATGTATACTGATAAAAAAATATAAAAAGATTTGCCACCCGACCGCCCTGACCTCCCCCCTTCAATTTCTGACTACTGGCTACTTGGTAGAGACCGCCCCACATCATAGACAAATAGCATGAATTAGAAGATATGGTGTTTGCATGTCTCCTGGGTGCATACACCAGCAAGAAGAACTCTAGCAGTGGTTGCGTACATTGGCACTGTTTCTGCTACCTGAAAGCCGAGGGCTGATTAGGGTTGCCCCCCTCTCCTTTCCCCAAGAACCACCTGAACCAGAATGTCCCATACTTCATCCTTGGCGATGACGCCTTTGCCTCGAGAAGCTACATGATAAAGCCGTATGGGAGAAGAGGGATGGAAAAGGAGAAACTAATCTACAATTACCAGATCTCCAGAAGGCCACAACAGAGACATCTCTAATGCTAAGCATCAACGGGAGTACCTTGAAAGGTACTTCAACTCACTGGTCGGTGCAGTTGAGTAGCAGGACAAGATGGTGTCTCCATAATGTAACAAACTTGCCAATGGTCCAGGGCAGGACTACATCCATGTATGATGCTGTAAAAGACAACGCTTGCTTTTGTTGGTTATATGTATCAATCAATGAGTTAATGTACATAGTCCATAGTTTGTCATATAGCAATCATCTCTTATCTCGAATTATCTTATAATGGGTACAGTTAAAGTTAATTTCAGTTCAATTTGTTCTAAGTTAAAGTATGAATTAAAGTCAATATTCTCGAGTTCCGGTTTGATAATCTGCTTGGTGGAACAGCTCATAACGTCAAATAACGTCTTCACAGCCGGTGCCGCCCACCACCAGCCCATTGCCATGCCTCCAAAACCCAGTCACCGGCAAGTGTCAGCTGTCCTGTTGGTGTTCGCCGACTGCCGGCCTGGGCCAATAGCCCATTTTTAATCCCATTTCTGTTCCACCAATGTACATCGAGAAAGCCGGCAGGACGGCCGGCCATTCTGAATGCAAACTTGTAAAATATCCCCCGCAAAGCACCGCTGGCGGAATACTGATTCATTTGATTTCCTTGAACAGGCCGGCCGGCACCATGAGCATTCCTGGGATCATTGTTGACCGCTTGCCCGCAATATACCAAGACACACACTGTCAACATTGAAATGTTGGCCCCCACGAGAAGCCATCCCGCCAGTGGAGACCCAAAATTCAGACAGTTTGGATACACTGGGAGAAATCCTAGTGCCGGAGTGTGAAATAAACATTCATAACATCAAGGCTTATGTTTATTTACCTTCATTGTTCAATTAATTGCAGTATTCCACGGTTATTTGACATGATCTGACTGTTCTCGTACAAATCCTGATGTGGTGGCACACTGCTCTGCTCAATTACCAGCTTTTGTGGATCCAGAATGGCTTAGTTTATGGAGAACCGATCAGCATGCTGCCTATTGGAGAACGGAGAACATGGCTTGCGCGTTAGTGCAGCGAATGTCCACCAGACATCAGCAGCAAACGCACTGTGTATGTATTGCTCCGCTGGGGCCGGCCAGCCGCATGGCCGCTCTTGGGTGTGCACCTGTAGGTTGTCAGCAGGTCGAATTGGTGGAACAGCTCAGAGAATTTAGAGGATTAGGGGTGGCTGGCCCCAGTGGCAAACGTCAGATTGAGGGTAAAAACCAGCCTGCTGATAGCATTTTTGGTGGAATAGCTGCATTACACAGGTCCACCATTGGGGACCCAGCAGGGTTCTGCACATGCCCAGTGAGACCTAGCAGGTGTATATAAAGCCTGCTGAAGCTCAGCTGGGCACAATGGGGTGGAGGGACTATGTGTGGTCCCTCTACAGGGCTCTGTCTCTGTTCCTGCCAGGGTAGTGACCTTCGGGTCTCCTATGGGCGGGGTTTGGAAAGTCCCGGATATCTGGAAAGAGGGGGTTGACCTTCAGGGCCTCCCTTTGGACAGAGTCTGGGATCCTGGGTATCAGCAAGGGACTCTCCGAGTTTCCCCTGTATGATCCCGGGTGGAGCATGACAGTGCTGGGTGGCTGTGGTAAAACACAGCTGTGGGTTTGTGAGTGGGACCAGCACTGGAATGGCATTCTGTGCCAAAACTGCGGTGGTGCTCGGGATGAGCTTCGGCTGTTCCCGGCACCCAGCCACTACATTATCATTCAGTTGAGAAAATATCGTCAGATATCTACTTTCAAGTCTAAGGTTCTATGGAAACTCTATAAGGTAAAATGAAAGGAGATAAGTTTTATCAACCAAACATTAACACAAAAGAAAGCATGTTCAGGCAAAAGAGAAATGTTCAAACAACAGTCACAACACAACCACAAAGCTCATTTTTCTGTCTTCTTCTTTCCTGGTGTGCTGGAACTGCTAGACCCCTGTAGTGGTAGGCTGTGGAGATCTATCCACCCATCCAAATACAAACTAAATGGGGTGGGTGCATTTTTTTTTTTTTTTTTTTTTCCTATTAATGTATTTACACTGCAAGGTCTTCAGCTTTCGCCGGTGTGGGTGACCTTACAGTATGTTGGTACACCCACATTCAAACAAAAATACATTTCCAAGTTTGAGAAAGAAAACGTGACAAAAGAAAAAAGGTCACTATTTACAAAGTAATAACTGTCCAGAAAACGTGATAGTAGCTTCACAAGCTACCGGGTCTCAAGTTTTGTCCAATAATATTAAAACTGGTGATTTCACCATTTATAAGTCCGTAATCCGCTTTCTTTCATTGTTACATGACATTACATCCATTTTATATCACTAGGTTACCTACTTACTAATGATCAAAATTATAGATCTAACAAGATTATATAGAAAATTTAAGTACATAGATCTTGTCGAGTTTTTTTTTTTTTTTTTTTCACAAATTTCTTTATTGAGATCTAAGTTATTACAATTTCTTTCCATCGTGTACATAAGCATTCTCAATAAAGTGGCATACGACCTCAGCCCACACATGGGGCTGGTTTCCTGGTCATGCCATCCCGTCTTAAGTATATAACAATTTTCTTTTACAGTGGTGACTTTTAGCCGCAGAAATACAAACATTGATTTGATTTATATACCTCAGTGTTCAGATGACTACACGTGATAATCTAGAATACAATGGTCGGTTGTATTTTTTATAGTTTCCAGATTTCCTCTTTCATAATTGTTTTTGTAAGCAGTTTGAATGTTTTTATATTTTCAGTAGATCTAACTAATGGCGTTTGATAGTTCCAGGTTGTACCTCCATGGTAGTGTATTGAGTTCATATACGAGTTCGAGTTCGGTTTCGCCACATATAGAACAGGTCCCTCAAACTGTCTTGTCGGTCTTAGAGAGTTAACCAGATTGTCGGCCATTTGGGCACGCTTGTACATGAAGTTAAGTAGATGTGCTCTACGTCTGTGCTTGAGCATTGGCAGTTCAGCTAGTTGATGAATAGTGGATACAGATGTTCTAAAAGGTACCTTCAAGCACAGGCGCAGGCATTTGTTTTGAAGAATTTGTATCTGGTCTAAGTATTTTTTTGAACAGTTATCGAACAACACGTCCCCATAATCAAAATATGGGGTTACAGCAGCTTTAAATACAGTAATGGCAGCTTGTTTGGACATAAAGTTGGACATTTTTGCTAACTGGTAAGTACGATAAGAAACACATTTCTTTATAGATTGAAAATGATGCTTATACTCCAGGTGTTCATCAAGTATAATCCCTAGATATTTATACGATGCAACTTTGGACAGCTCAGAGTTTCCTAGAGTTAGTAAACCTTGGTGTTCACATCTTTTGTATTTCTTAGCAGGAAAAAGCATATACTTCGTTTTTTTCGTGTTAACACTAAGTTTGTTTTGGAGACACCATAATTCCAACATCTCTAGTTCTGTCTGTATCTCATCGTATAACAACCGGATATCATTACCATGACCGTATAGGACAGTGTCGTCCGCAAATAATAGAATCTTAGATTTAGAAATAATTGAGGTAAGATCATTAATATAAAGTAAAAATAAAAGAGGGCCTAAAATAGATCCCTGTGGGACACCATTTACTATATTTTCAGGTAGGGATAAAACCGAATTCGCTTTGACTTTTTGGGTACGTTCTTGTAAATAATTTGTAAACCATTTTAGGCAGTTGTCTTTAAATCCATAAGTTTCTAGTTTAGATAATAAAATGGTGTGATTTACAGTATCAAACGCCTTCATGAGGTCGATGTATATGGCGATGGTGTCTTTACCTATATTTTTATTTAAAAGGATATCGTCTGTTAAAATAGCTATTGCATCTATGGTGGAACTGCCCTTTCTAAATCCATATTGCTTTTTTGTTAGTATTTTGTTATCTTCAATAAAAGTTAGTATATGATATTGAACAATTTTTTCCATTAACTTACTCACTATGGGCAATAGCGAAATAGGTCGTAGATTACTGACTTGTGATGCATCGCCTCCTTTGGGAATCGGAATTACCGTAGATGCTTTCCATTCTTTCGGTATTTTCGATGTAGTAAAGATGTTATTGAATAGATTTGTGTAGATATTGGGAATGTACTGAACTGAGTCAATAAAAATCCTCGATGTGATACCATGTAACATTGACTGTTTGTTTTTATTTATCTCCTTGGACAACTTAATCACCTCCGCCTCGTTGGTCAGTATACCTGTCAGACTGTTCAAATTTGGATTGTCATATGATTTCCAAGGAACGTGCATGTTAGAGGCTAGTTTTTCTCCTATGTTAATGAAAAACCTATTAATATATTCAGGTGTGGCTTCATCATCAATATATTTGTTTGTGTTATCTTTTAGTTTGATTTTATCCGGGTCCGACCGAGTCTCGGTTCCGGGTAAAATCTGGTTGACTTTCCTCCAAAATTTGGGTGTATCATTCTTATTTATTTCTAAGTAATCCAGAATATAATTTTGTCTGGCAGTTTTGACTAATTTATTTGTATCATTTCGTATTCTTCTCGCTATAGCCCAGTCTGTTTCTCTACCGGATTTTTTTGCCTTTTTCAAAGATTTTTCCTTATCACGAATCGAGCCTAGTAGATTGGCTGTGATCCATGGTTGGTTTGATTCTCTCACAGAGAAGTACCTAAATTTGCAATCGATATCCAAAAAAGAGATAATTGCCTTTTTTAGTAGAGTCCATTTTAACTCACTATCATTTGATTTCATATACTCTGTCCAATTATACCGCAGGAGAAATTCTTTAAATTTGCCCGGATCATAGTTGCGGTAGGATCTACCATAAATCTGGTTACGACTTGTTTTTGGTTGTGTTGATTTTTTTATGGCAAAGATCACTTGGTGATCACTCAGGGCCTGTTGGAGAACACCCACTTTTTGATAGTCCGTACCATTTGTAAAAATTAAGTCTATAATCGAGCTATTTTCTGAATATCGTGTATAGTCTTTTATGAGTTGTTTAAAACCCATTTGTTCCATACTGGTGATTAGTTCGATACAATCCCGAGAGTCTAGTTGAGCTACGTTGATATTAAAATCCCCTAGGAGCATAATGTCATCGACATTATCTTCTTGTATAACCTGTATTGTATCAGTCAATTGTCTAATGAACTCTTGGATGGAACCCTTGTTGGGTCTATAGATATTGATAACAGCTAGTTTTTTAACATAGGGTCTCTCTACTAAGCTGATTTGTAATTCTATACATTTATTACTGACATTTAAATATTTATATTTGTTTGAGTCATGAGGCAATGATGTTTTTATGAATATACTCGTTCCTCCTCCACTCTTGGGTTTCAGATCATTTGGATTTTCTTTCCAGCGTCTATCATTTCTGTAACATGTATAACCATTTAGCTGGTAGGAGCTAGGCGCATCATTTTCATTTAACCATGTTTCTGATGTAGTGATAATATCCCAACTATTTATTTGCGCTTCTATAATTAGATTTTCAAAGTTTGCTTTAACACTTCTGGTATTTGAGTGAATTATCTTTAACCCTTTTTGCTTGGAAATCTGATTACCGTCATACATCATAGTCATATTAAGAAAAGAGGTTTCATGCACACTTTGGTTGGGTATATAATCACAATAATAAACATAGTATATTTCAGTTGTGCATTTTCTGAAATTGGCTTGGTCACCAAGGCACAGCTAAAGGCTGGCGCAACAAAAGGAACATTTAAACTTATAACTATAATAACACTGAAGACTTCGGCCATGTCAGCCGTCATCAGGTTCAATCAACAATAAGGTCTAAACAGAAGACCTACCGGTCAGTTTCAGTGTCGACGATACAGGTCTGCATAATTTTACAGTTGACTACGTTTTAACAAAGAATTTGTTGAGTTTTGAGGTTTTTTGTATTCTCCTGGGGAAAGTTTTTCGTTGGGGGCCATAGGTTACAGCGTGGATAGCGAGATCTATCCATGTCCAGCTGAACTTTGACACACTCAGGCAAACAGCACAACAACTAGTCACTTACTGAAGCGCCGCTCTGACTTCCGCGAGCAGAGTCCCCAGCTTGTTTGTTTTTAACGAATCCTTGTTGAGTAGTTGCAGTTCTCCCAGATGGAACCCGCAGCCCCAATATTCGTTCTTGGTAGCCTCCAGAAGTATTTGGTCTCCGGTCTCCTTGAGTTTCGTCTTTATGGTCTCATTTTGCTGGAATTTGGCTGTAAGTACGTTCCGCATTACCGTGTCACGCTCGTTGGTCCACTGCGCCGTCGGTGTCAGCTCCCGTGTCAGGTACATCGTGTCTTGCGGTTCGTTCGTGTTGCGGATACGGTCGGCCACGTTCTGTGCCCCAGCAGCTATAGCCAACTCATGTTGGTAACAATGTTCGGCGGATGCGTACGTATATCCTTGGTAAGTAACTTCTGTCGGATAGAGGTTAGAGAAGGGTGCGTGTTTCCCTTGGAAGGCGATTCCCATCTCACATTTGACTGTTTTGATGTTTCCTATAGAAAGGTTGTGCGGTAAGTCATGTATTTGCTCAGCCGTGTAGGGTTTGTTGTCAATCACAATCTTTGTTCCTTTTACAGTACAATTTACATTCGTTTTACGTGCAACAACCTGTATGGCTTTCATGTCTCTGTTTACCCTTCTTTCCTCCATTGTTAGGTCGTCAGACAACGAGACCCTCCTCCACCTATCGTTACCTTTGAGGTTTTTTACGCTCTTGTAGATCTGTGCCTTACTGTTTTGACTCATCAAGTGTACGATAATCGAACGCATCCGGCGCGGGTTCAAGCGCCCCCTTCTAAAAATAGCATCGACCTGGACTGAAACTGGGTTAAGGCCAACGTCGCTGATCAGCTGATCAAACAGATCACGTAGATTTTCAGTAGCGTTCTCTCTAACACCGTCAATAACTAGAATCTTTCTTTTTTGTTGGGCCTGCATTATAGAAACACTGTCCTCAATGGTAGTCACCACCTTGGTTGTCTGGTCGGCCGTCTGGATAATTGCTTCTATGTCCTCATCCTGTTGGGTGATCGATTCCTCTAGTTGCGTAATTGTTTTGTTTGCATTTTCAAACTTATCAGTTAGTTTATCAAGTAGTGATGCTGTTTTGTTTTGTAACTCGTCTGCTTTCTCTGACCTTTTTTGAAGTTTGTCAAGTAGATCCACTGTATCATCAAGTTTCTTACACTGTTGGTCCAGTTTATCCTGTATTTCATTTATACGCTGTATAACTTCGAGGTTGGTGGCATTTTCTGTGAGTTTTGTCATGTCTACCGGTTTGCCAGCCGAGTCATTCGCGGTGGGCGATAATGGGGGTTCGGTATTTGTTGCGCCGTTGTTGTTCTGTTTGCTGCCAGTCGCGCTGTTTGCCCTTCTTGCCCTGTTCTTGCCAGCCATATCAAATCTCGGATACTTGATACGTGTTTGGCATTTATCAGTGAGGTTGAGTAGTCCTTGTACAGTTAACTACGGGAGAAATTCGACACCGCTACCGCGTGACCGTCCGCGTCAGTCAGCCATCACACCATCATGAAAAGTTATCTGAAAAGGTTTGCGAACATCAGGATAATAATCCTATCAAGCTCTATTCCAAAACTATTTGTGGAGCAAAAGCAGTGAGGTCGATTGTATCTATCCATATAATAGTTTACAAAGTGTTTCATTTTTGATTGCTGTCTTAAAAGTCTTATATTCAATCACATTTCTCAAAGAAGGTTTCAGGTTATTCCATTCACATGCACCTTGATAGAGAACACTAGACTTGTATCTTTCCAATTTAGGCCTCTGATATTTAAACAGTAATCCATCAGCAGCCCTAGTATTAACAGCAATGTTCTGTATCAAATCCATATTCTCCTTTTGACCAAACATGTAGTTCACCAGATGACACTTTCTGCGGTCTTTTAGAAAAGGTACTTTGGCAGACTTATGTAAGTGGAATACATCCATCTGATTTCTGTCCTTGAGCGAGATTCTCAATGCTCTGTTTTGCAAAGATTGCAATTGTTGTAGTTTCACACTGGATGAATTTATACAGAACACATCTCCGTAGTCCAGGTAAGGAGTGACCAATGACTTATATAATATCAAGGCAGTGTCAGTATCAATGTACCGTCTGATCTTTGATAACAAATACACTTTATGCGAGGCCATTTTCAGGCTGTTTTCGATATGCTTATTGAAGGTTAGCTGAGCATCCAGAGTGAAACCCAAGTATTTGTACGAGAAAACTCTTTCGATAATTTTGTTGTTCATACTGATTTCAAGCTGATTTATTTTACTGATTTTTTGATGAGTTCCGAAAAGCTGATATTTCGTTTTCTTTTCATTTATAGTCAGCTGGTTTTCACTACACCATTTAGCAACTTGGGCCAGCTTTGCATGCATTTCAGCAATCATCTCATTTATACACTTTCCTTGGACAAGTACCACTGTGTCGTCAGCGTATAATCGTATGCCATGATTCCCTACAATATCCGGCATGTCATTTACATATGTAAGAAAGAAAAATGGGCCTAAAATAGAACCCTGGGGCACTCCACAAGCTATTTTTCCCTCCTGTGATAGGTTCCCATTTATTAAAGTTTGTTGTATGCGATTTTTTAGGTAATTTTTTACCCATTCCAAAGCATTTCCCCTAACCCCAATTAAGCTTAATTTCTTGATTAAAATTTTATGATTTACGGTATCGAAAGCTTTTGATTGATCAATAAATGTCGCTAGTGTTAGTTTCCCTGTGTTTATCCCATTGAAAATTTCCTCAGTTAATTTAACAGTCGTATCCATTGTGGAGTGCCCCGCCCTGAAACCTCCCTGCATGTCTGTTAACACTTTGTTAGCTTCACAAAAGGATGATAGCCTATCATGGACGATACGTTCAATCAGTTTGCTCATAACCGGAAGGAGGGAGACCGGTCATAGGTTAGTGACCGATCTCCCACCCTTCTGCTTAATTAACGGAATCACTGTTGCTCTTTTCCACTGCTTTGGCATGACGTTAGTATTAAAAGATAGATTCAGAATATAAGTTACTTTTTCAGGTACAACGAGGAGTGCAATTTTCATGTATCTTGATGTAATTTGTGGTATGCTTGAGGCTTTCCAGGGATCTATATCCTTTATCAATTTCAATACTTCTTCAATATTTGTTTCGAGTTTGTTTATTTCATTTTCGTTTTCTACACCATAATATTTCCATTCATCACTAAATTTTTTTGCAAGATTTGGCCCGACATTTGTGAAAAAAGTATTTATATAATCGGGTAGTTCAGGGTCTTCTACTTTTAAACCAGTATCTTCATCGTCAACGTAAATCTTGTCATTTGATTTTTTATTTGGTAATAGGGATCTCACCTGTCTCAAAATTTTTTCCCATCCCCATTTGCTTAATTGATATTTTCTTTAACAAAGTTTGCTTTTGTGGTCTCAATAATTTTTTTACAACTGTTTCGTAAAAGTCTCGCAGTCAACCAGTCTTCAGGCAAAGTTGTTTTATGTGCTCTTTTGAGTGCTTTATCCTTTTCTTTAATGAGTTCCAAAATTTCATTATTGAGCCAAGGCTCCTTGGTTTTCTTTATCTTAAAAGTTTTTATTGGACACATATCATCTAGGTTTGATTTAAAAATTGTGTACATATAATCCCATGCTTTGTTGACATCAGTTTCTTGCGAGAACTTATTCCAGTTTGCAGACTTAACCTTTTGGGAGAATTCATATGAGTCAAAGTTTCTGTAGGACCTACCCTCAAAAGATACTTTTTCTATAATTTTAGCTGTTTTCCCTGCCACAAAGAAAATCGGCGTGTGATCACTCACACTTAGTGTTAATAGACCCTCGGCCTTTCTATGAAGAATATTTGTGATGGCCCAGTCAATACATGACTTAGATAGTTCGTTTATTCTGGTGTGGGTATTTAATAGCTGGAAAAGGCCTCTAGCTTTGAGCCATATTTTGATATTTTTAATTTCCTCATTTTGTTTTTCAAGCCAATTTACGTTAAAATCTCCTAATATTGCTAGATGCTTTCTGTTTAAGTCAATTTTATCAATCATGCTTTTAAGTATAGTTAACATTTCTTTGTCGTTACCACTTCTAGGTTTATAGATAGCTGCAATAAAGAGTTCCTTATGATTTGGACGTTTAATTTTTAACCATAACGCCTCAATATCTATTGTTGAGCGTGTAAAATTTTCATCATTTAAAACCTCATATTCAATACCATTTCTCAAGTATATTGCAACTCCTCCTCCTTTTTTAATGTCATTTGTGTTTGGGTCAATCCACCCTCTATCTAGTCTTAAGAGTGTATAGCCTTCTAATTTAACCATTTCATCTGGGATATCTAAAGTCAACCACGATTCCGAGATACATATAACATCAAACACATCTAACATTTGCACTCGTAGCATATTAATTTTACTCATAAGGCTGCACGTGTTCATATGACAAAATTTAAAACCCCTAATGTTCGTCACATCATTTAAGTCACACATTTATCTCTAAGTGATTACCCGGTAATATCTGTACCGATAAATTTGGTTGAGTCAAATAACAATTTTTTCTGAGTATCAACGCAGAATATGCCAGACTTTTTGTAAGTGGCTCAAACATAGAGCCAGGGTGATTTCACCTAGATGGACGCATAGTGCTGAAACACAGCTGTTGCTATACGCTATTTACCCATCAGCAATATCACATAAAGTACACATTTTTAGCAGTGCTTGTAACTGATAACATATAAATATAAAAATAACTGGTAACTATTATGTACAAACAGGGTTTTTCCTACCTGGAAGCCCAGTAGCATTTACAGGGTTACATGTAGTTTTCAGCTTTTTGTTGACAAATTTTTGGTCCCCTTTTTTTTTTTGATTCACTATTTGATCTGTAAAATTTTTTTATTTCCCTCATACTTATAAATTGCCTATATAGTTTAAAAGTCCACCATGAGTACCCTGTATAAGGTGAGCAGAAACGTTGACAACATAACTGGAAACCAAAAGTTGTTCCTATTTGGTTGACAACCCAACAGGAAACAACCCAGACAGGGAGTCAGTGTGGGACTTGTAATAAAGATTTATACAATTTTAATATATGAAAGAGATGCCTGAAGACCCTACCCATTTTAAATTTGCAGTTTATGTGTGAGATTCAGCCAGCGGGTTTAGTTCAAAGCAGTTTAGAAGTTCTTTTATCCAGCAGTCCACTAGTTCATCTGTGGGGTGTAGTCTGTCATACAGCCAGTCATAGTTGTGAGTGAACTTGTCATGTTTACGTGCATGCACTTGCTTTGACATCCACGGCGTTGCGAGACCTCGATCTTCGTTTGCTTTTACCACCACTTGGTTGAAGTTGATTACCGCACTGTCGGACATCTGTTGACGATCTTCATTTGCATTTGCAGCCCATTTACTCAGCACTATCCCCTGTAGCGGACACATTATTACTTTTGTGTCTTCGTGGTAGTGGTTGAGCCAACTCAGACCAACTTCCATGAATATCTGAAGATGTCGCGTTAGTTGTTCTTCACATTCCCATTTGAACATAAACACTTTACCTTCCTTCACGGTGATGTTGTTTACGCCTGCCAGGACGTATACATTGTCCCTGGGAAATTGCATAAGATGGTAGTGAACTCGGACTAACACCTGTTCCAGTTTCGCTCCTCTCGTATAATATACAGATACTCGGGCCTCACGGCCTTGGCTTGACTGCTGGAGTTTAACGAGTTTTACTCTGTTGACTCCAAAACTGCATCGCCATGTTTACTCCGTAGCTTCTTTGAACTGCCGCCGAACGTCCATAAGTAGGTCACCCATTCGGTTTCCCGTAACGGACTGTTTCTTGATCTTGGTGCATTCAGCCAATGTGAAACCGCATCCCCACAGTTTTTCAGTAGTTGCCTCATAGATTGCACCTTCTGTTTTCAGTAGTTTCTCCCTGATCCCAACGTTTTGCTCGAACTTGAGCGTAACAATATTTCACATTAACTCCACTTTTGAGTCCTCCCACTCCTTTTCAGTTGACACCGCTTTGGCAAGCCTTTTCGCTTCATACGCGTCTTCTGCCAATTTAATTTTGCGTGCGGTTCTCGGATCGTCATTTTCTGTAGCTTTCAAGTAGGCGAAAAGTTGTTCGCTTGAATGCCATATATATCCCAGGTGTCTGATCTTGCATGGAAACATATTTGAAAGATAGGAGTGGTGGCTCTGGAACGCAACTCCATCTTCTACGTCCACTGTCTTTGCTGCTTCGAGTGAGATGTTGTTTGGCAATTTTTTGAGATCTTTGTATTGGTATTCCATATCGTTAATCACAAGTTTGGAGCCCTTCATCTTCGCAGTTTGCCCTTGCTGTTTAGCGTAAGCCGCTATACATCTCATATCCTTACGTTCGAGTTGTTTTTCTTGAGACAGATCATCCGTAACGAAGACTTTTCTCCATTTAGGGTTGTCCCGAAGTTTGGCAATGTTTTTGAAGATTAAACCCTTAAAAGACGGGTTTATGAGCTTCACAAGAATGTATCTGGGTTTGGTGGCATTTTGGCGTTTACTACCCATCCTGAACGCCGCAAGTATCGGCGAGGTATCATGTGCCGTTTGTGCTCCTATCTCTACGAATAGTTCTGTGATTATTGCTTTTAGATTTTCACGGTCGTTTTCGTTGACACCCTCAACCACCAGGTTTGCCCGTCTTTTATCATCCTCCAAAAAACGTAGTCGATTTTCTAGTTTAGAGATTTTATTTGACAAGCGTTCGTTGTCCATTTCGAGATCATCCCGTTCGCCTGTGATGTCGTGTAGCATGCTTGTCATGTTTTCAACTTTTTCTTCTGTATTTTTCAATCTCTCCTCTAACTTGTCCAACCGATTTTCATGCCCTTCACTCTTCTCCTCACTGGTCTTTATTTGAGTCTCGAAGTGGTTTTTGATGTCATCAAGCTTGGCGTTAAAGTCATTTATCATTTTTTGAATCGATGACAAGCTGGCAGCTCCTGCATTTTCGCCCGCCTCGTTTTCAATCAGCTCCTCCGATGCCGATTTTGTCTTTTTCGAGCCACCTTTTCCACCCTTGTCCTTTGTCATCTTGACGATCCGATGTGACTAGTATAATCCAGATCGATTTGTGGAGATACTCCGTAGAAATCAGAAAGATCCACCGATCAGTGCCAGATATTTTGTACAATTTGTAACAGCGCAGCACACACCGGTGTCTCAGCTAAGTGGCGCCATCTGCTTGTCTGCATGTGAAGGGTTCTGTCACTCAGTCAAGAAGATCTTAAGCATGCCCATCAGCATGTAGGGTTAGTCGTGGGTGCAGACATCGGAGTGGAAGAGGGAGTGCTAGCAGGTGTTGGTGATAAGCTGTCATCAGAAACTGGAGCAGAACCAGGATGTGGAGTGCGAAGATCGGTTGGAGCAGGCGGAGCACGGCCAGCAGCACTGAAGGATGTGACAGGTTGCCTTTGCACCTCTATGGTGCACCTGTATGTGTTCAAGCAGGAACTGGACCTGCTGCCAATACAGGTGTTGCCGTTCAGTGCCGCCTAAGGGCCCGCTGTGTAGTAACGCGGCCGCTCGGACAAACACGGCCGACTCTAGCCACATGCCCATAGAGCCACACAGTAATCACACCTAAAGTGTGAACGGTGGGTGTGATTACAGGAGTGTTGTTTTTTGACAGATTAAATTGTTGGAGCAAACTAGGGTATTGTATCAACGAGTCTGAGCTGTCTAAACTTAATAGTTGATAATTGTTCTGGTCAGATAAGCATATGATAGCTATGCCTGCCAATGTATTAAGGTGTATTCAATTTCGGTGATCCTATGTTATCTCTACTATATCTAAAGTATTATTGAGGCAATATGAATGTATGACATACCAGATTTGAGCTGGAATACCATAGAATACGATGCAATCATTATTAAGTCTCTGGAAATAATATACACGGGTAATACAAACGTATTACTTGCATATACTTAGTGCTTCAGTATTAAAGTATACGTTGCCAGGGGTATGTTTGGCTGCAGGCATTGCGTATCCAAGTAGTTAACGTGCGACACCTGTGGAAAAAGGCCTATTCCATTGCTTGGTTGTGGATAAGGACTACACCTTGCCTGGACTTTGTGATGGCCTTCTTCAGCTTGTTGTACTTCATCCGTATACTGTCATACCATGTCTTGTCCTGCGGGGCTGCAGTGCCTGAATTTTTGACAGTTTAAAATTCAACCGCGGCTACCATGGTGATCATGGTCCATTAGGTATACCCATGTTTACACATGCCGTCCCCCTGATGTGTCCCACGTCTATCCCATTTCCTCCACGGTGCCTTGAAACGTGGGTGTTCAGATTACGATGAAATTCGAATTATAAGACTTGACGTTCTAATTTTCTACAGAAAGACTACCAAAGAGTTGTATTTTCACTAAATGTGGGCATCATATGCAAAGCAGTAACTTTTTTTTTCTTTTTTTGTCATTTACACCATGCAATTACAAGACTTAACTGAAAATGTACCGGCCGTTGGCAACATGGTGTAAACACAGCACAAGACCCCTGCATTTACAATAATTAGAATCCTGGGGGGTGTTTTTCAGTCGAGAGGATCTCAACTTGAGACCACTTGAGAGGCAAAGTGTTTTTCAGTTGAGACGATCTTAAGGGATCTCAAGTTGAGACTAAGATAAGACCGTTTGGGGTGCTTTGGGTGTTTTTCAGTTGAGACGATCTTAGGGGATCTCAAGTGAAAGGATCTCAACTTCGGTCTCAACTTGAGACCAGTTGATACTTGTCTTAACTTTCTCATCTGGTGCCAAAACATATCAAAATTTAAAGATATTTAGAGTCAAGTGTATTAGTAACCTGGCAAACCTATATTCCAAATTTCATAGTTTTATTGTGGCTATTATGACCATGAGACACAATTGATAAGCAACATAAAAATGGAGGCACTGCACCACTCAGCTAGTTTGTCCTGAATCTACTGTATCGCTTAAAGTCGGTCTCAACTTGAGATCGGTCTCAACTTTAGATCACTCTATACAGAGGGCTAGGGATCTCAAGTTGAGATCGTTTCAGCTGAGACCCTGGTTTGACTTGAGACAACATCTGAAAAACACTTGCCGCCATTGATCTCAAATTCGGTCTCAGGATCTTTGATCAATCTTAGTGGATCTCAAGTTGAGATCGTCTCAACTGAAAAACACCCCCCTGGAATATACATGTCGATAGCACCCGGCCATGTCCCAGCTCGACCCCGCAGCACTCGGCTACCGAGAACCCCCTGAAAGGTGCCGTCAGGTCGCCGAGATGTGCCGACTTTTCTATTTTCGGAAAGCAGTGATACTCCCTGACTGTTTGATATACCACATCCCAAAGCTCTCCTATTTCATACACTGTCATCCGGAATTGGCATTGGTTAGCAATATGCACATCCTTAAGCTGTCATGTCTTTATTCTATACATTGAAATAGAAATATTCAACTATAACTGTAGTTCTAAGTTCACCGAAGCAGAAATGTAGAATCCAGTGCGTGAAGTACTTAAAAGGAAACCAACGAGATGAGAATAACTTGGTCCGTACTCCACCGAGTTTGACTGCGGAGTAATTCACGAAGCGAAGCTGAGTGAACTACTCTGCTTTCAAATGAGGTGGAGTCCAGACCAGGTAAGCAGGTTATTTTCACCGACTGGGTTTCTGATTTTATCTCACCCCATATAACACTTTTCATATTGAATGCTCCCGAACATGAAAGTAACTCACAGAAGTACGTCCACTGGTTTATGATAAACATTGTGTAGGGTATGTGTGTATCGGTACGTAACTGTGAAATGTAGGTTAATGATGAAGCACAGGATGGCCTTATCACGTCTCTGGTGTAACACTCGCTTTATGTTCATGAACTTTAATAGCTGTAGCCCATCCGATAACAAGCTGTGATTAGTTGTGGTTCACAACCCAAAGGTATAACACCAGAGTACAGGGTTGGACCAGTCTGACTAGCTGTGATGGGCGGTACAGATGTGTTGATAAACCCACATATTGTGCACTCTTGTTTCATAGGTAAATGGTAAATAATAAATGAATATTAATGGGTCACTTAATAACACAATAATATTAGCCCATGGAATACAACTTTTTTTTCTTTAACTTCCAGAAGTGATTTAAAGACTAAAATTCTTTGCGTGTTAGTGTATTATAGACTAGATGCAGAGGGTGCCGTTGTAATAGGTGCGAACGCCGATGCCGTTATAAACATGTGAAATGCGTGTGTATGGGTGTGCTTGGGTTGGGGGTGTGCTAGCGATCCTGAGTATGCCCTTAATCCGCGTGAACACCCCCCACTACGCCTCCACACCCTAACACCTCACCGCCGCCGCCCTCCCCGCCAGTGAATGGAGTGAGATTGTGTGCCTGGAGTTTAACTTTCCGGCAGAGAGAGTTCGTGCTCAGTAAGGTTAACACCTGGAGTTTATATATCAGTGCTCTGTGAGTTTATGTATGCGTCGGACAAACCCCAAGCTTACACCAACAAGACCATAGGCTTCTGTTAAAGTGAGTGTTCATGTTGTGTATGTTTTCTCTATCTCCATATTTCTGTATGTAGTTACAGTAGAATCCCGTTCCCGGGACGCCCCGCTTGATACTTTACTCTGAACGGATATTTTTCTTTGTGTTTTTAAGTGTATATTCTAACCCCGGTTAAGGTGTCACCCTGTTTAAGCGCATTCCACAAGTAAACACACAACACTGGATGTACACCTAAATCCGATATCCGCTGTATGGCGACACAACTCTGGATCTAAATCGCTTGTCTGCGGTGTGTGTGAGACGCTGAACTGGTTTATAAACAATCAGACACCAGGCAATGGCCCGTGTAGTCTCCTGGAGGCATTAGACTGTAGTACGTCCCGTTGTCGCTAGGTGCCAGGGCGCTCATGCTCCCAAACTGGGACTGTGAAAGGCTGCCATTTTAGGTTGGAATTCCCACCGGTGTATCCCAGCAAGCAGCGCGATAATGGCGGATCGCTGGTGCTCAGCATATGTAAAGCTTGTCGGCAACCAGCGTATCACGCATGCGCGGTTAAATGTAAACAAACCAAGGACAGTGGTAGCTGTCAAGTCGTAAATCGACTCCAAATTGAAATATAGAGAAACTAATATATGATCCCTTATAGAGTAAAGCATTCTGCTGTGTGTATGTATGGGCTGATGCTGTGTCTGCCTCACTGGTGTGTGCACCAATGCTGGCAGCTGGGTGTTGGGCTCCACTCCACATGTGCACCCACCGTTGAGATTCAAAACAAACCACGTAGACCCGCGGCGGCGGCGGCGATGTTTTTAATACTCCAGATCGCACGCACCTCAGTGGCATCTTTATTTCCCTCCTTGTAGTAGACACATAGACCCCTACTCTATAGTAGAGGTCTATGACCCACACACGCACACCACTGCCGTACCTGACGCATACCGTACCTGAACACGGCTGTCAAGTGTGTGGTTTGTTTTGAATCTCAAAAACATCGCCGCCGCGGGTCTACTCACGGACATTCCCGCCAAGAGTAACCGGTACGGTACCATACATACGGCCAACTAGACAGTGTATACTTTTTTTTTGATTAAACAATCATACATATTTCCATTACCGATAGTATGCGGCACGCAGTTTGCCGCAAATCACCCGATATAAACACCGGCCGCCGAGATTCCTACTTGTCAAACTGATGCTATAAATAGCACAACGAATCACGATATCCAATCCGCGCGTAGGGGACTGGCCAATCGTAGCCATGGACACAGTACACTTTCACGTACCGTAACCCGAAGGTGGCGCGGTGCGTGGACGGACTACTGGAGGCATCTGTGAGCTGTCTGTGTTGTTATATCAGTGCCTCTACACAATAGTGCCACCTGTAATTACATAGAACGTCCTGATCATGCTGTACAAATCACAGAATGAGATGGTAATTAACCGTTTATACGGAGTTCCGTACAAACCGTAAATTATCATCGAGTTCTGTGACTTGCACAAGCATGGTTGGACGTGATATATATTTACTTTATATATACCGTTAATTTTTTTTTAAATCATTATTTTCATTTGGCTTAAGAACCAATATTTTGATAAATGTGAATAGGCAGGTGGTCCGTATTTTCCTGTACGGACTAGTGGAAGCGGTGCAGGATTCATACTGGACTTTGAAACTTGTTGGCACACATGAGGCTATAACCAGTGTGTGCCCAAATTTTCAATAGATCTGATAGCTGAAATAAAGTGAATATCTTAATGTTTTTGAGGTATAGTTTAATGAGGAAACCGAAACCTATGTTCATAATCTTCTGATACCTCACCTGTATTCTCTGATGTTTAAAACCTGGGAGCTGTTTCAAAAGTCGGGAGGGTGCTAAACGAGAGTACTCATCGCCAATGCGAGAGGCTAACAATGGAACTTGAGGCGTCTCTGTCGAGGTGGAGGTGCCGCTCTCTATGGGATATCAATTGGTAGTAGTTTTGCTGCCGCTTTGATTTGAGGTGCCGCTCGCTGTTGCCGGCCTCTCGCTTACAAAATGTGACCTGCCGCTGGCGAGACCTCACTCGACTTTTGAAACAGCTCCCTGGTCTCAAGACCTCATTATGAATAGCTGGGGAGCACAGGTTCACAGCTATTGGGAGATTACTCCACAGGGATACATTTTTCTCATATTCCGCCTACACTAGCTGGAGCTCCTCAGGGTAATGACACAGGGAATTGGACGCCTTGAGCCTTTTACCGTTTGAGCCTCCTGTCAGCGCGAAAACGTGGACGCCTTGAGCCTACCCCGGGGACGCCTTGAGCCTACCTCATTTTAGTTCCGAATAGCGGGTTAGGGTTAGAAAAGGGTTGGGTAAGGGTTAGGGTTGAGTATATACGACTATTAACCAGTATAAGTACACTTTTCAAAGTTTCTTACATCTAGATGCTCAAGGAAACCAAAATGGGGTAGGCTCAAAGCGTCCATAGGGTAGGCTCAAGGCGTCCAGGGCTCAAATCGTCCCAGGCTCAAGGCGTCCATGAACCATGACACACATGTCTCATATGGTAACAGGATCATGTAGATACATATTGTAGCAGGGTGGGGTAGGTCCACCGCCGGGCGTGGGACAGGTCCACCGCCGGTGGACGCTATGACGTCACAACTTCGCTAGAAATACAGCGAGCACTGGCCAATCTGGTCAGTCTGTTCACAGTTACCCGAACGCAGTCCCTAGCTGAGACATAACAAACTCTTCCATTTCTGTATGGTAATATAGGCCAGTTAGGATTGTTTCACTGTTGATGGACATTCATTGTACATGTTTTTTGTTACAACATAACAAGTTTAATGCTTGTACACTGTAATTTACGGTCTTGTTGTCATTCACGGAACGCGACTGTTACAATATATATATATATATATATATATATATATATATATATATATATATATATATATATATATATATATATATATATATATATATATATTTGACACAAGGTATTTACGGTGTTGAGTGCACCAATCATCGCCCCCTCCATGTGCGTTGTTTTTGGCCACAGTTGCAGACTCCTGACTGGCTCTGCCCACACCGGTGGTGGGTCTACTGTAGCCTGAACACTGTGTGATTCATTCATGCGTGTCTAACAACAAACCTTTTATTCTGCTCTATGTTTAGCCTCCTCACTTCCAGGTGAGATCAACTTCTGGTTGTTTGACTACCGCATACAGTTTGGATATCAACCCATGGGCTGACGACTACCTACAAATGAGGATTATTAGAGTGAGAACTTACGTTTACAACAATTAAAGGACTAAACATGAAGACGTGTACTGCCATTTTGGTTGTTTTACTCGGTCTTCTATTTGTCTTAAAAGGTAAGCTTTATAAATGACCATTCATATTATATATTGTTGTATTGCATATATATTTCATATATATATATATATATATATATATATATATATATATATATATATATATATATATATATATGTATATATATATATATATATATGTATATATATATATTTATTATCCATCGTATACAAAGCCCACATTGAAAATGTATGGGGACTCAGTAAACCACTACCCATTGTATAAAACCTGTCAGATACCATAACTGTGGTATACGGATTCAAACCTGTGGTATACGGCCTCAAAACCATGGTATACGGGAGAAATAGTCCATTTTGCTATAGAGCAAAAAATAGTTCCTAATGTTATACCCGTTAATATGGCAATTACTGGGTTAAATTTATTCGAAAAGATGGATAATAAATGCAACAAACGATGACTTTGTGGACAGGCAGCTCTGTAAACCACTCGCGGTTGACCTCGTAATACACTCGCTGGCGCTCGTGTATTACTACGCGTCAACCCCTCGTGGTTTACGGCAGCCTGTCCACAAAACCATCGATTATTGTCTATATATATATATATATATATATATATATATATATATATATATATATATATATATATTATTATTATTAACATTTGTATGTTTATCTATAGATATATGTTTATATATTCATACATATAGGTATACATGTATACATACCAGTATAGCTAAATGTGTATACATGAATATGAATATATATACATGAATATATAAATACATACCGGTACATGTTTATGTGTGCATATGTACATGCAAGTACAGTATAACCACATAACGACCACCTCGTCAATGCGACCACCTTGTTGATGCGACCACCCCTTAATTACGGATATTTCGAGGCAGTCCCACCTCATTATTGTGACCACCTCGCCCAGAGACTGGTTTCCAAGATCCAAATTTCAAATTCCCTTTCACTTCCATATATATGCCACGATCTATTCCCCTAATTAAAAAGGACAATAGGGGAATTGTTGTATGAATAATGTTTGTACTACAGCTAGTGATATATTCAGCACTCACAAAAGCTTTTATTCAGTAAGCATTTACATTCACCATAGAGGGCGTTTCTACATACAACTGCATAACAATACATGTACATGTATATACAGTAGTCTACCAATTGGTAGAGCTATACAATGGACAAGACAAACAGGACAGGACAAGAACAAACAAGATTATCATACACATGTATAGATTTCATAGGTGCATTCCTATACATGTATTTTCATCTGCATGTACATTCTATAATCTCATTATCCTTTCCGCACGTATATATATATGTTCATTTGTATTTCCATCGTCAAATATGTATATTTCTAAAGTGATTATAGTAGGCTGACGAGGCGTAGCAGTAAACACTATTTCTAAAGTGATGTTACGGGTGACTAATGAATGAGAAGCAAATCATAGGATAATTAATGGTGTATTAATTAAAGCGTTAATAGCTACGGCCTAACCATGCATTCACATTGTTAATGATGGTGTTCAGATGTGATTAAAACATTGTGAAAGTGGAGTTATACAAGTGTTCTGAGAGCATTAAATCCCATGACCTCTACGAGAGGACACCACTTTCTCTGATACCCAGTTGTATAGTTCGGGTCTATACATCCCTATCGTTTCCAAGTAATATCGGTTTCTTTGAGAAGAAAGTAATCAATGAAATTGTCCATAATCATCAGTAAATGAAATGACTGAATTGGAACAGTCGTCATCTTGGATTATTCTCTTGCCTCCCTGATGTTAAAAGTTCGCACTCCCTGCTTTGAATGGCATATTCACAGTTTTGCTCACTCTAGTTTGTAACCTTCCCATATGGCGGCAGGGCACTCTAACAATGATACTCTGAGTTATTAGTGTCACGAGCACATTCCATGTGCTGCAGACCGGAATGAAACTGATCATCCACTATCTGTTGTTGGGTCAACGGCCAATCAGAGCGCAGAGCTCAAAAGTCTCCTCTTGATTCATTAATGTACCCTGTACTTAGAAGACACTCTTAAGGTGTACACCTAGCTAGTGTGGGTGGCTATACTTAACATGTTATTTAGATAATCTGTCCCTCCTCTCAGACAGTAGGTCTGGTTGGGTCCACCAAGGAGGTGGCCCATTTGGTTTAAGTGTGTCTTAATCATCCATATCTTTTAAAGTCTAGGAGCTAAGGAAATGGAGTTAACGACCAGGACACTGAAGCCCAAAAGAAATAAGTCACATCAGAGAGCCTATTCAGACCCATAGACATACGGGTCACTTACCTTGACTGATTGAGCCAAAACCACAATCCCTATATGTTAGTGAACTAGAAACAAATGGGATGTTCAACTTCGATGAATGGGCGTAGAACTCCAAAAGCGAACAATCAAAACATATGGATGTTGTCCAGCCAGTGGGTCATTGCTGTAATCCACATAGCATTATGCCAAACATCCAGTTCTACACCTGCCTTTGTAGGATCCAAATACAATATCTCAAGCAACATTGAGTCAATGAGGTACTTTGGTCTGTAGTAATCGGTTATGGTCTGCTGCCCACTTTCATTTAAGATGCTTTAAAACATACTGGTTTTCTCTGCACCGTTACCAACCACACAAGGTTGAATCACAGATAGTGAAGGTCTTTTGTAAAAGCGGTCTAAAATGGAAGAAATGTGTGATCGTAAAGTTTGAGGTACCAGGAGTGACAATAACATGGAAAACATGTAGATCAAATACAGATTCAAACATGCTACATGCAAGCAATTTCCCCCGTTTAGAGGTTTCCAATGTTTCTG